>QNUK01000868.1:47500-197500 GCA_013621035.1 Clarias magur | reverse complement strand
TGTAGTGTGTAGTGTGTGTGTAGTGTGTGTATGTAGTGTGTAGTGTGTGTAGTGTGTGCGTATGTAGTGTGTAGTGTGCGTATGTTGTGTGTATGTAGTGTGTAGTGTGTGTATGTAGTGTGTAGTGTGTGTGTGTGTGTGTGTGTATGTGTATGTAGTGTGTAGTGTGTGTGTAGTGTGTGTATGTAGTGTGTAGTGTGTGTATGTAGTGTGTAGTGTGTGTGTGTGTGTGTGTGTATGTAGTGTGTAGTGTGTGTGTGTGGTGTGTGTGTATGTAGTGTGTAGTGTGTGTGTGTGGTGTGTGTGTAGTGTGTGTATGTAGTGTGTATGTAGTTGTGTGTGTATGTAGTGTGTAGTGTGTGTGTAGTGTGTGTGTATGTAGTGTGTGTGTGCGTATGTAGTGTGTAGAGTGTGTGTGTGTGTGTATGTATGTAATGTGTGTGTGTGTGTGTGCGTCTGTAGTATGTGTGTATGTGTGTGTGTGTGTGTGTGTGTGTGTGTGTGTGTGCGCGTATGTAGTGTGTAGAGTGTGTGTGTGTATGTAATGTGTGTGTGTGTGTGTGTGTGTGTGTGTGTGTGTGTGTTCTCTCACCTTTGTTCTGATTGTTCTCCAGAGCGCCGTCTTGTTTTCCTGTAGGAATAAAAACACTGGAACTAAACACAGAGTCGCGTCCAGACTAAGTGTACGAGCAAGAAGTTCTTTCACTTCATCAGTTATCAAAACACTTGACCAAAATCGATCCCTCTGATCTACTAATGAACAACTGAATTTATTGAATTCATATTTGTATTTTTTTATTCATTGGTTTTGAATGTAGACGATAGAAAAGTGCGATCACTTCCGTAAATCTCTAGATCCTGATACATAAAAAGCTTTTCTTATTGGCTATGACACGTATAATGTTCAGCAGCATGTCAGCTCAGACGTCTGATATCCCAGACGTCACGGTGTCTCAGAATACTGGTTAGAAGGTTGTGAGTTTAAATCATCGAAATTGAACCTCAAATTCTCCCAGCACTCGAGCATTCTAATGCACTTACTGAACATTAACTTACTGAGCACAAATAAATAGTTTTGTTCCCTTGTGCTGTATAAGGTATGTAGCGTATCCTGACTTTGTGTCTAGAGGAGTGCGCCCCCTGCTGGTCAACAAGTACATCTCTCTACATAATAATAACACGGGTACAGCGCTACCTCGGCGTAAGAACGCCCCGTCACTTTAAGAAGTGAAATTTATACAAAGCAATTTTGGCATAACGCGACCGAACCGAGCTGAACCGAGACGGCAACGTTACGCGTCATATTTCACTTCATATCACTTCATATTTTACCTCATTTACATGTCTCATCTAAATGTTTTTTTGATTGTTTTTATATGCAGAAATGTGACATTACATTATTTCCTATGTGACAATGTGTTTCACAATACAAAATTTCTCCTTGAGAACTCGCCCCCCGGAACGGATTCAATTCGTACGCCGAGGTTCCGCTGTACAACTAATAGCCGCTAATTCCTAATGCTAAGTCCTGAGCGTTTGCTTTTATGAGAGCCTCTAAATTGCATCTCAGTCACGAGATTATGTTAGTTCATAAAAGATGACACACATTATTATTATTATCATGATGATGATGATGATGATGATTATTATTATTATTCTTTTTGATAACTGATGAACTGAAGGCACATGTGCACAGTTTACTACTGGTGTGTCTCTCACCTACCATTAACAACGCTGCACGTTTTGGTAGAAATGCCAGAAAACCGGATGGATGAGCTACTACTGACCTCTGCTGCGGTTAGCAAACAAGGATGAGGGAGCCATGCAAAACAAAGAATGAGAAGACAATAACGTTAAATAGAAATTATAAACGAACAAAACGGATGAGTCATCATTCCTAATTCTTCTTTTCATCTCGGAGATGATGGCGTTCCTCTCCGCGCGGCGGGTGCGTGCTCGGGTTCGTGCTCGGGGTGCGGGTGGAAACAGGAGATGGGAGTTAATGGGACGTTAACGTTCTGCTCGTCTGGTCGCTGAGCAACATCTCCGTGATGCGAACACGAGTTCCGCTCATAACGACGGTTCGTGTTCGTAACGGAGAGCGAGCGCCGCGCTCGTTTCTTTATTTCACTTTTACGCCGCAGCGCCGGCGGGTTCCGATCGCTCAGAAGGTTTTCGTCGCTCGAATATAAAAAGGCTGCATGTGCGGTTTCTTAATGAACAGAAGTCGTAATTGTTGGCCGGTCGCTGCGGCGTAAGAGGAATAAAACATGCTGGAACAGGAAAATAAATCAACATGCTGTGCAACTTCAGGCTTTTTTCCATCGAAGAAAGAGATCAGCATCATTCTGTTCATACAAACCTCAGATTTTCAAACTTTTAAACATTTTCTCATTTTTTCACCTCCAGCTCTTCAGGAAGGCTGGAAACATTCCTACTCTACCTTTTTTGATTTCCCTCTTTTCCTCCTCGACATCTCCGGCTCCGAGCAGGGTGAAGATGATTCCGGTTTGAGAGTTGATCCCGACCGCGGTCACCAGCATTCTCCCCGATCCCTCCATCACATGCGTGCCTGGAACGCACAAAGAATATCTCCAGATCTCACCTTTTATTCAGTTTATTTACCGTATAGTTTAGTTGTTGTTGTTTTTTTTTTTGAGAAATATTATCTGGAATGAAATTTCTAACCAAATATGAACTCCCTGATAAAGGAAAAAAAAAAAAAAGCTGTAACGACTGGAACTGGGTTAAGAACTCTTCGACATATTATTAAAGCCTGGAAGGAGAGAGTTGAAGTGTCGAAGCGACTTAAAGACTTAATCAAGCTGCATGGCTAAAAAAATCCACAGTAAAAATACGAGCTACCGTATGTTTAATTGTGACAGTAATCGCATTTCCACACACACACACACACACACACACACACTGTGATGAAAACTCACAGGACTGGGACTAGACAGCTGTGTGTTCATAATAAAACCACTTGTCAGTGAGACTCATCAGAAAAAAAGTCTTCAGGATCATAAACACCGGCCTTTGGAGCGATGGAAAAAGGTCATGTGACCTGATGAGTCCAGACTGAGTCTATTCTAGAGTGATGGGCGTGTCAGGGTGAGAAGGTCAGGACACATTAATCCTCTCGGAGCATCTTCAAGATTCATTAATAACACATTAAAGGTTGTCAGGATGTCGAGGATTTCAAGTAATTTGTTGCTTGCACTGATTTATTTTATTTTTTTTAATATTTTGGGCGAGTTAGAAACCTTAAAACCTAGCGGTGTATTTGGGTTTTCGGGTGTGTCAGGTAGAACAAAGGGTATCATTACTTTTATAACGTGTAAAATGTCTTGAAATGATCATATTATTATTATTATTATTATTAGGTCATAGAAACAATTGAAACCAACCATAAAGTCATGTGATCGTGTGTATCTGTGCTATTTCTTTGTCTTTATCTTTAAAGTGTTTTGCTCAGTCATGTTTCTATCGTTGGTTAAAATGAAGTAAAATTCAGTGCATGTTGCCTATTTTGTGCTAAAAGTTTCCCACGTTTATGCTGCACAATCCTGAGCCCTGTATGCAGTATGTTTTGTTTTTTTTTAAAAAAAAGCAAAACAAGCAAAACAAATAATGGCTAAAAGGCCGGGAGTTTTCAGGGCGTGGCCATGCTTTCCCTTTCTTCAGTGATTAATCTCGTCCTGAAGACGTGAACCGGCTCACAGTGGAGACACACTCAGTCCTGTGAGTCCTTCCTCTTCCACAAACTTCCACAAATAATCTGTCGTAGTGGAACTCAGAGAGGAACACAAACTCAAGCCATCATCATCATCATCACCATCTCGAGTGAGAGTTTAAAGCCGGACCTTCATGATGAATCTGCAGGATTCCTTTAATTAACGGTCGAATGAATGACCGAACTATTCAATCCCAGATTAACGCGATATAATCTCTGACTGCGGTTGGAGAGGAGACGCCGCTCTGCGTGATCATGAAGGAGCTCGAATATGACGAAGGACGCCGCTGCGTTGCGCTGATTAAACAAACAGAGCATCGTCTGTAATGGCGCTAATGCGCTCTGCGGCGATGTTTTTTTCCAGGAAACAGAAAGCAGGCAGGAATCTGATTACAGCAGCTCTTTATTAGTCTTGTGGGACGGATGACGAGAGGGAGGGGCTGTGGTTTAACCGCTAATGGACTTGATGCCACGCGTCCGTCCGTCCGTCCTGAGATATGAAGAGTTTTTATTAAATCTGCGTCAGCGTTACAGAACTCGAGCTCCTTGCGTTCGATCGGGGGAACCGCGTGGGATTTCAGGTGTGGGCCGGAACATCTCCACTCTGCTCTCGAACATGAAAACTGTAGTCGGACGCCCACGGCAGGGCACGGCGGAGTGAGGAGGCCGGGGCGGGTCCTATTTAAAGGTGCTGTGATGCATGAGTGATGATATAGCTTATATAAGGAAATCAAAAAAAAAAAAAAAACATCCAGCCACTGTGAACTGCGTGATCGTAGATTTAGCGCGGATTCATTTCTCTCCATTACCCACAATGCCGTTCGGTAACCTGCAGCTAGCGGTGCAGCGGGATTTAGCCCTCGCGTTAGCCCTCGCTTCATCTCTACCTAATCTCTTTAGCCTTAGCTTTGTCAGTCTGTCCGAGTCTTTCACCTCCACACCTCGTGGCAGCATCTCACAGCTGAGCCGAGTCTCTGCTGCACCTCGCTGCAACCGCGTCCTACTGCATTGCATTCTGGGACCCTACGTCCAGGGTTTGCACCAACGTCTGCACTACTTGTGTTGGATTTTTGTAACGTGGATGTCGATTTTTTTTTTTAGCACACGTTAATCATATGACCAAATTTGACCCTGATGGCTTTCCATAATGGGAGCTCGGTCACCGGCTGTGCATGATAGCGGCACGTTTAACGCGGATAATAAGACGAGTGAGGAAACATCACCGGGTGCTGAACGGCAGGTTTGGTTATAAAAAGCTTCTAGATGGAAGTTTGGATAAAAACAAAGAGGCTCAGGCGACTCAGGCTTTAGGTTGTTGATTTTTGGATCTTTGGGTTCCGGGTTCGAGACGAGTTCCCACAGTTCCGGCGGGTTGCCACGCCCCCTACTACTCAGCCTCTGCATGCGGTGCCAGTCCAATCTGAGATATTTTAATGATTTAAAACTTTAATGGTTGAGATTTATAACTGTATGATCTGTATCCTGAATTTCTTTATTCCCACACTGCACGTTTATTATACGGTACACGTAAATCTGAGTATTTTAAGATTGCGATTAATCGTGATTAATGACCATGACTGTGATTAACTCGATTAAAATTTGAAATCGATTGACAGCATTAACTTATAATCAATAATAATCTCAAGTTCTGTTTTTTGCTTGTGATCTTTTTTATTTTTTTTTGCATTACACATTACTGTACCTGCGTTAGCGTTATGACATCACACACACATGTCAGAGTTTTTTCCTGCAGTGTGTGTATCATTCGGTCCACAACGTGGCCGCTACACACCTGACAGCAGCATGGGGTCGCGCTCCACAGCCTTCCGGACGTGATCCGACTCCCCGGTGAGCGAGCTCTCGTCAATCTTCAGATCGTTTCCCTGGATCAGAATTCCATCCGCAGGAAGTAGATCACCTGTACACACACACACACACACACAACAATAACATTACTCAGTACTGTATATTTTAAATTCCAGAAAACTTGATCATGTTCTATCCTGCACATGGCAACTAAACAACCAGAATCTGTGCTCATCATCTGGCCCCCTAGTGGCCAGGGTCGGAACTCCATCCTTGCTTTTTAGCTAAATTACAATCGTGGCCAAAAGTTTTGGGAATAAACAAATATTTAATTTCAAAATATATTAAAATATTACTGTTCAAGGGCTTCCATCAGTCCTGTGTGACGCCAACAGTAAATCATCCTGAGACTGTTCGTGTCTGTGGTGTCACTCACAATTTTGACTAAGAACACAACCATGAATAAAGAACGGTACAAGAACATCCTCCGAGAGCAACTTCTCCCAACCATCCAAGAACAGTCTGGAGATGAACAAAGCCTTTTCCAGCATGATGGAGCTCCTCACCATGAGGCAGAAGTCATCACTAAGTGACTCGGGGAACAAAACATACAACCAGGAAACTCCCCAGACCTCAATCCCACGGAGAACTTGCGCTCAAGAGGACAAACATTATTACCGATCATATTCTTTGCATATAAAAATAATCAATACATTTAGAAATGACATGAAAATAAAGAGAAATATGAATTAAATAGACATTAAACCTCATTTAACCTTAATTTATGATTCCGCTTTAAAACTCAAACTGAAAGCGGCTCCCTTTTCTTCTTGCTATCGTCCTTGATAACATTCTTGGGACGCGCGATGCTGCTGTACATCTTCACTAAATCTTACAGAAAACACCAAAATAAACGCACAGAAAACAATATGTAAACTCTCTACACTCGGCTCAGTTCGTTCACTCGTATGCAGAAAATGCTATGTTTGATTTCTTGCAAAATTTGAGTTTGAAAATTCTTAAGTTTATTATTTTGCTAATAATAAAGTAAGATTATTTTGTTGGTGAAAGCGCTTGTTATTAATCAAATTAAATTAGACCAAGAAATATAAAAATCATTCAAGTTCCTGAAATACCGTGAGAAATGATGTAATAGATGTATTGTTTAAATCTCGCATGTCATTTTAGGTTCTTTTTTTTTTTTTTTTTTAACCTTTTTTTAAATAGAATTTGAATTTTAAACCCTAATTGAAACTCACATCTAATTCTAACACATGCTGTTGTCGTTTGAGATAAGAGTAAGGCTCTAGTCTTTCATTACGGACCGTATTTGACTTGGGCCACGTCTCCCACCACCATCTCAGCGACGGGGATCTGGACGACGACTCCGTTCCGGACGACGCTGAAGCGCTGCTCCTGCTCGATGCGGCTCTGGAGGCCGCGGAATTGCTTTTCTTTACTCCAGTCATTAAAGGCGGTGACCAACACCACGCACAGGACGGAGAGGAGGATCGCTGCTCCCTCTATCCATCCGGCCTCGGCCTCGCCCTCGTCCTCCACTCCGCCTAGCACGCTGACACAAGCTGTGGGAAGAGACGGAGAGAGAGAGAGAGGGAGAAAGAGAGAGAGACAGAGAGAGAGAGAGAGAGAGACAGAGAGAGAGACAGACAGACAGAAAGAGAGAGACAGATGGAGAAAGAGAGAGAGAGAGAGAGAGAGACAGAGAGCGAGAGAGACAGAGAGAGAGAGAGAGGGAGAAAGAGAGAGAGACAGAGAGAGAGACAGACAGACAGAAAGAGAGAGACAGATGGAGAAAGACAGAGAGAGAGAGAGAGACAGAGAGCAAGAGAGACAGAGAGCGAGAGAGACAGAGAGCGAGAGAGACAGAGAGAGAGACAGACAGACAGAAAGAGAGAGACAGATGGAGAAAGACAGAGAGAGAGAGAGAGAGAGAGAGACAGAGAGCGAGAGAGAGACAGAGAGAGAGAGAGAGAGGGAGAAAGAGAGAGAGACAGAGAGAGAGAGAGAGAGAGAGACAGAGAGAGAGACAGAGAGACAGAAAGAGAGAGACAGATGGAGAAAGACAGAGAGAGACAGAGAGCGAGAGAGAGAGAGAGAGCGAGAGAGAGGGAGAAAGAGAGAGAGACAGAGAGAGAGACAGACAGACAGAAAGAGAGAGACAGATGGAGAAAGACAGAGAGAGACAGAGAGCGAGAGAGAGAGAGAGTGAGAGAGAGACAGAGAGCGAGAGAGAGACAGAGAGGGAGAAAGAGAGAGAGACAGAGAGAGAGACAGACAGACAGAAAGAGAGAGACAGATGGAGAAAGACAGAGAGAGACAGAGAGCGAGAGAGAGAGAGAGAGCGAGAGAGAGACAGAGAGCGAGAGAGAGACAGACAGACAGAGAGAGAGAGAGAGACAGACAGACAGAGAGAGAGAGAGACAGGGAGAGAGAGAGGGAGAGACAGAGACAGAAAGAGAGAGAGAGACAGACAGACAGAGAGAGAGAGAGACAGGGAGGGAGAGAGGGAGAGACAGAGACAGAAAGAGAGAGACAGATGGAGAAAGAGAGAGAAAGACAGAGAGAGAGAGAGACAGGGAGAGAGAGAGGGAGAGACAGGGAGAGAGAGAGGGAGAGACAGAGACAGAAAGAGAGAGACAGATGGAGAAAGAGAGAGAGAAAGACAGAGAGAGAGAGAGAGAGAGACAGGGAGAGAAAGAGGGAGAGACAGGGAGAGAGAGAGGGAGAGACAGAGACAGAAAGAGAGAGACAGATGGAGAAAGAGAGAGAGAGAGACAGAGAGAGAGAGAGACAGAGAGAGAGAGAGAGGTTTTAAACTCACTTTATTATAACAAAATTAAATAAGGGACTATTTTACAATTTATGTACAGTTATATGCATTGCGTGTATACATATATACATATATACACATAGAGAGGGGGGGGGAGAGAAAGAGAGGAGGAGAGACAGAGAAAGGGAGAGAGAGAGAGGGAGAGAGAGAGAAAGGGAGAGAGAGAGAGAGGGAGGAAAGAGTTTTTTTTTATTTTTAACTCACTACATATACACATGCACACACACTCTACATATACACACTAGCACATACATACATATGCACACACAGACACTCATATACACATACATATACACACACAGACACTCATACACACACAGACACACTCATACACAATATACATCTATATATATATATATACACTTTTTTTTTTTTTGCAGTCATTCATTCTTCTTTATAGTTTTTGGTTTGTTCAGCTTCTGTCCATTTTCTCTTCTTCTTGAGTGTCTGTGGGTTTTTGAGCTTTTTTTCTGTTAATTTTGCCTTTTTTAGTAGCGTTTTTACTAAGTGTTTCTTTTTTATGTCAGATATCTGTAATTGGTCTAGTTCTTGTAGGTATTTGTTTGCTTGTTCCTGGATGTCCTCTATGTCTTTTTTCGGTTCCCCCTGTGTGTGTGCGGTGCTGCATCCGGCTTCTTCTGTGTCCAGTGTTGTTGTGTTCAGTGTTTGGCTGCGGGTTTTCCGTTTGTTGATTTGTTCTGTAATGTGCGTCTCTTCTCTTTTCCTCCTGGGTTTTACTGTGGTTTTCTCTTTGGGTGTCGGTGCTGGTGTGCAGGTCTGAGGTTCCTGTGCCTCTCCGGTACTGGTGCTGGGGGCGTGGTCAGCGTTGTGGGCGGGGTCAGCGCTGACTACTGTACACGCGCCGGGATGTTTACTCGCGCTGTGTACAGTAGTGGCGGTGCTGGAGTCAGCGCCGGGTGCGGTGTGTGTCTCTGCGGTGGCGGTGTGTGTGAGACTGACCTTCGTGAGCGCTGACTCGGGCGTGTCGCTGAGGCCCGCGGCGGACTCGGACTCCTCGGTGTTCTCAGGCTGACTGTCCCCGCTTTGCCGCTGCTGCTGTTTCCCGGCCGCGTCGCTCCTCGAGCTCCCCGGCTGCGCGGCTCCGTGTGGACAGCTCAGCCTTTTGTGTCCGACGTCCCCGCACTCGAACACACCTCAGCGGCTCCGTGGTGGCGAACACGGTGTAGCTGCCGTCCCCCACTTTGCACTTAAAGTTCACGTTCAGTGTCCCTTCCTGGTTAGTTTAGCACCATTAGTATCTGCCTCCGGAAGGACAGGACGTGCTTCACGCTGGAGCTCTTACACCCGAGCGGGATGGCCCTCATGGGGCTGACGAACCTCCCGAACCGGGCCAGCTCCCTCATGATCGCCTCGTCCTGTACAAACGGAGGCACGTTGGAGATCATGACTCTCGTGGCGGGGGCAGACAGAGGGGAGACCGGCACCGCTGATCCTCTCACGGTTATTCCGCTCTTCACGAGCGCGCTCACGAGGTCGGTCTTTTTTAGAAACACCACCACCGCTTTGTTCATACGGGAGGCTGAGTAGATGTTCCCGCACCCGACCTCCTCTCCCACCGCTAGCAGCACTTCTTCAACGAAGACCCCAGTGTCCACGACACACCTCACGCCATTCCGGAGAGACAAACTCTCCACACCGGCCTCGGAGGCCATGGTGCCCCGCTCGCTCTCTCTCACGAAAAAAAATTCAAATCATATGTATTTTAACTAACATTCACTAAAAGTAATTAATGGAAATGAAAAAGGGGAATAAATAAAGAAAAATAAATAAATGAATAAAGAAGTGGGGGGGAAAAAACGGGAAGTTTTTCGGAAAAACTTGGCAGGACGCCAAACAGTCTTTCACGCGCTCCCTCACACCCAGCGCATGCGCAGAGAGAGAGAGAGAGAGAGAGGTTTTTGAGGTTTTAAACTCACTTTATTGTAGCAAGATTAAAAGAAGGGACTATTTTACAATTGGTTTACGAATATATAGGTATGTATATATAAAGGGAGAGAGAGAGACAGAGAGGGAGAGCGAGCGAGAGAAAAGGGAAAGAGAGAAGGAGAGAGTTTTTTTTTTTTAAACACTACATATACACATACATACCATATATACACACACACACTCATACACACACTCATACATTCACCCATTCAAAATATCTAGATTTTTTATTTATTTATTTTTTTTCTTTTCTGTTTCAGTCATTCAGTCTTTATAGTTTTTGCTTTGTTCAGCTTTTGTCCATTTTTTCTTCCTCCTGAGTGTCGGTGGGTTTTTGAGCTTTTTTTCCTTCTGATTTTGCCTTTTTTAATAACGTTTTCACTAGATGTCTCTTCTTTATGTCCGGTATCTGTAGCCGGTCGAGTTCCTGTAGGTCTCTGTTTGCTTGTTCCTGGATGTCTCTGGTCGTGTCTGGGTCTGAATCTGCTGTACTGGCCGTTGTTGCTGCTTCACTGAGGGTCTGACTGCGGGTTGTGCGTTTATTACTGTGTTCTGTACTGGACGTCTCCTCTCTCTTCCTCCTGGGCTTTTCTGTGCTGCTCTTTCTTGGTGTCGGTGCTGGTGTGCTGGTTTGTGGCTGCTGTACCACTTGCGGGCAGATTTTAGGGGCGGAGTCACTGTCTGCGATGGGTACTGTACTGGTGTTATTTACAGTAATGACGAGGTCGACCCTGTTCACCAACACCACCACGGCCTTGTTCATCCGGGAGGCAGAGTAGATGTTCTCACACCCGATCCTCTCCCCCACCGCAAACACTATGTCCTCGATAGGTACCCCGTCCTCGGGGACACACACCTGACGCCATGCCGGAGAGACAAAGTCTCTACACCGGCCTCAGAGGCCATGGTGCCCCGCTCGCTCGCTCTCTCTCTCCCACTGTGAACTTTGTGTTTTTAAAATGAAAAACATTCAGTAATTAAAGAAAAATAAATGAATGAACATACAGTCGTCAGAAAAACTTGGCAGGACGCCAAACAGTCTTTCGCGCGCTCCCTCACACCCAGCGCATGCGCAGAGAGAGAGACGGATTAGCAAGAAGTGACGTTTATTGTTATGCTAAGTTGTAAATTATCTATTCATGTTTACAAATTACATACAGTATTCTGAGCATTTATTTATTTATTTATTTATTTCTTCATTAATTTACGTATGTATTCAAAGTGCATCAGGTGCATATTAGTCCAAAGGTCGCGCATGCACAATTATAACTATCGTTATTTTTCATTGTTAAGCTCATGTTACAGTACCAGCGACTGACTGGTCCCTACAGACTGCTGTCAATTCAGATTATTTAACTGCAAATGCAACATTTTTTCAGGTTGTTAAATTATTGACATAATTTAGAGATAATAATTATTTTTGCATTTGTGATTATAAAATGTTGCAGTTCCTCCGTAATCCTACAGGTGGTGCTCTAAACTATTCACACACTGGCAGAGAGCGGAGCGCCTCGTGGGTTAAGAGCGAATTTCTTTGGGTTATAAATATAATACGGAAAATGTGTGGCCAAAGTTTATGCAACATGGAAGTGACCGATCTCACTGCACTAAACAAACGTCAGCCGTTTTGGAGTGACGATTTTATATGAGCCCCAAAAACGGCTATTTTTCACTGTTATACTGTCTCTCAAACAATAATCATTTAAAATGCAAATTTTCCACATTTCTTTATGACTATTCCTGATAAATTGGCATAAGCTTCTAGAAGCACATGACCTGTAAAAATTGTTGCTTAAATTTCGGTTTATAGTAAAAGCTTAAAAAGCAAAAAATAAATCTGTAGTGTCCGTAACCATGTTGCAATATCTTAACATTTTTACAATAAAACACTTTTTCAGGTTTTTGTCTTTTCATATGAAATGTAAATCAGACGAGTTTCATCTAAATGAAATAAGATCAATGAAAAATTAGAGCTGAAAAAGGTTACGGACATAAAAGGGCACGAAACTGTATTTAGCAAATGTGTTCCTTTTTATCTGATAAAAATATATAAATGTGTAGCGTATTTACAGTACAAAAAAACATAGCATGGATCAAGAGATAAGGAGATTTGTTGAGAACCCTACACACACACACACACACACATTGAATGAGGAAAAAAAAAAAAAAAAAAAAAAAGAAAGTCGAATCAGCACCTGTGAGTATCGTGACGATGTTGTCTCAGCTGATCCCCTGGTGTCCCTATTAAACTATTCTAATAATGCTGGAGTTTGAACGGATCAGATATCAATAATCAATCATCAATAATTACATCCAGCTGAGTGTTTATGTTTTAAGTGAAAGTGTGTGAAAGCTGTTAAACTGGATCACCTTCGCTGTCTCCGTCTGGCGGCCGATAGAAGGACAGGCCGAGCGAGATGATGGCGGCGATCTCCAGGATGATGAGCGTGACGTCCTGCAGCGCCTCCCACACTAACTGAAGGAACGTCTTCGGCTTCTTCGGAGGGATGAAGTTTTGCCCAAAAACCTGCCATCGTCTCTCCAGGTCGGCGGGGACGTCCCATAGACCTGCGGGACAGTTAACACAGAGGGACGGGTGACTGTTACTGCCATTGAGAGACAGATTAATACACAGACAAATGTGATGATTTGGTTACAGAGACAGAGAGAGACAGAGAGGATGCAGATGGTTGTCAGTGTGAGTCCCTTCCGCCAAAGCTGACCTCCTGCCCTCAGCAGCCTCTCATCCTCTTTTCATTAATTCATCCCTCTTTCTCTGGTCTCTCCTCTTTCATCCCTCTCTCCCTTTCATCCTTTCTCTCACTCATCGCCTTCTCATCTCTCTCTCTCTCTCTGTCTCACACACACACACACACTTTATCTCTCTTTAAATAGCTCTATCCTTCTCTTCCTCTCGATGTTTCTCAGTACCAAAGGGGAATTAGATCTACACGATCCGCGAGTGATTTCTCTTTCAGGATAACTTCACTCTGTATACGGATAGATCATATGCATATTATGGATAGTTTGGAGATAATGGACGTTCTGCAGCCCTGAGCTTCGACTGCCCTACATTTCCAGTTCCAGTATTTGTAATCTAGGACTTTCATATTTAATAAATCTTTCTCATATGAACGTCTCATATTGGGCTCCGAGTCCCTCGATGTCACCGGGATTATTATTATTATCATCAGACGTACGATAGAGTTCAAACGCTGGAAATCTCATTTATTTCTTTATTTGTTTGTTTGTTTGTTTGTTTACATTATAAATGTTTACAAATATTTAAAACACAGAAAGCGAATGAAATATTTAAAATCCGTGCCGCATTTAAGCGCAAGCATGTGTGTGATACTGAGCATCATAACTGCATGATCACTGCAACGTCGTGTTTTTATTTCCTGGCTAATCACGTCTACTGAAGCGTCTCGTCTTTGCACAGCTCGAGTGCACGCTGCCATTAAAGGAAGGGGGCAAATACTAAGTCACTCCCGGTCACGGCACCATAAAGCTCAACTTTTCACTGCCTTATGAATGCAGTCAGTACAAATCACAGGTTTGCGCTCAAGTCTCCTTCATAGACGAGCCGAGAGCTTCAGCAAAACAAAAAATAATCCGATCCTCATATCCGTCAGCTCCTCATACGCTCAGAAGGTTCTGGTTACACAACTGCACTTTCTAACTATAAAGGAGAAGGGAATTATTTACACCCAGGTGAGGGCGTGTTCCCTTTTGAGCCTGGTTCCTCACAAGGTTTCTTCTTCTTCTCATCTCAGGGAGGTTTTTTTTTTAGTGGATTTTTCCCCCGATTTTCTCCCAATTCCTCCCTGTCACTAGGGGGCTCCATATTAAGGCTACTACTACCACTCAGCGTGGACGGCCGAAGAACCGAGCATCTGATGACGTCATGTCGTCTTAAACAACACGCCTCACGTGATTAGTCTCTGCACTAATCACTTCGAAGTCCTTCCGAATCGCCTCTGAAGCGTCCGTGTCGTCGTGTTCACGGCTAACGCTTAGCTACAAAGCTAACTAGCTTCTAACACGAGGCTGAATCCCAAATCCCTCTCTAACCCCTGATCAAGGGCACTACTGCGTGTGTGAGGAACAAGGGAGTGTGCACCCTACATAGTGCACTAGCTTTACATTTAACACTATTTGGGATTCGACCCCAGAACCCTGAAGTTACCGGTGCTGATATTCCAAAGTGTAATCCGTGTAAATCTGCAGTGAATCTGGTGAGTTTCTCACGACTGTCCACCACGTCCATGGTTTATTCTCCTCACCTGGAGCTCCTACAGAGTTTAACACGACTCTCACCTCCTGTTAATCACACTCGCTGTCGTTAGCTAACTGTAGGTCGCCAGCGGCGTCAGTCACGGTTAGTTAGTGGAAGGATATGTGTGGGCGGAGCTAAATATCTGGTTAAATAAAGAAACAAATCCTAATCTGTTGATAATTAACACGGTTTGTATGAAAGCGATATCACACCCGAGGTCATGCCGTTGTACTGAATATCAGCACTGCTGTGATGTCTTCAGTACCCGGGCTGCACCATCGCGCCTGGTGATGATAACCAGCACAACAGCACTCCCTCTTATGTGATACTGCTTTCATAATAAAAAAAAACAGTTCGTCTGATGCCCAATGTAAAGGAAGCTTCGGTTGCTAAGCAACACGTCCGCTGTCCCACGGACAGGTCTGAGTGTTTTATGGTTTTATAACCTGGCGCGTGAATACAGAACTCGGGTTTTGGTGACATGATTGAAGGCGTTTGTGGTTATCAAGGTCTTTACAACAAACCAGCTCAGACAGTCAGACTTTAGCGCTCGAGTGAATCTGTATACTTTAGAACGTCCACTTTAGCATTTCTGTGACGTCTCGGAGGTGATTTCTCCAGGTTCGGGCCGGATGAAAAGCAACGCTGTTTACAATGTTAAGCAGCTATAAGTGTATAAGTGTTTAGAAAGCTTCGCTAGCGCCCGAAGGTGACGTCTGCCTTGCCCTTGCTTTACGGTGGGATATTATGGGATGTGGATATGCAGCTTATTACAGTAGCTTACTGCAAGACGTTCAGAGAGAAACGTAGCGGCTCAGTTCACCCGAGCTCTGTTCCACCGCTTTAACCTCAGCCCGAGACATTTCCCTGTGAACTGGCCCTCTGCCCACCAGCTGATGCGTCACCCCGAGGAGATGAGATGAGATGAGATGAGCTCATCAGCAGGGGGAACGGAGTGAGAGGCGGAGAGCTAGTGAAGCTGCGCCGTTTTTAGCTCCTCTGAAGCTGATCAATCTGGATTTCCTGGATATCACCTCCTTCTCCAGCAACTCTCCCTGATTCATGAGATCATCTTTCATCCTTTCAGTCGAGCCACTGTAAGAATCAATAACGCCTCTTTTTTTTTTTTCCATCCCTGCTCCCCTTCAAAGCCAGGGTTAGATCACGGGTTTCTCACTGCGCAGGTTCGCTTTGCAGTGAAGATCAACGCCGTGTCATTCCTGGAGGTTGTAAGGACGTTCACCTCAGATAACAGTCTGTGTCTCGGACGGGAGACTAGGACGCGATCCTGTGAATGCTACTGTATATTTAGCACGGATCTGATTAAATGTGTCCAATAAAATACAGTTTCCCTTATTGGTTGAGTCAAAACACTGTGAAATTATGCGTCAGGTGGTCTTTAAAAACTGATCTCCATACGGAGTGCAGGACAGAAGAACCTGGGGTAGAAAGGCACCCAATCATCTACTGCAGAAACAGCACACGTCTTTGGACTGGGAGGGGAAACCGGAGCGTCTGGAGGAAACCCACCAAGCCATGGGGAGAACTGGCAAACTCCATGCACACACACACACACACACACACACACCCGAGGTGAGATTCGATCCCCGGACCTCGAAGGTTCAACACTTAGGCCTTTTCCACATCAGGCACAATTGATTCACACCGTGTAAAACCTAGGAACAATTGCTCGATATTGAGATGTATATCTGCTGCTTCTGCTCTGT
This sequence comes from Clarias magur, assembly GCA_013621035.1. Lineage (NCBI taxonomy): Eukaryota > Metazoa > Chordata > Actinopteri > Siluriformes > Clariidae > Clarias > Clarias magur. Next base: position 181,157 of record QNUK01000868.1, on the reverse strand, counting down.
AAAGCTGCATAACGGCTCTAATCTGAGATGCTGGTTGAGGTTAACTGGTGATTTCTGAGGCTGGTGACTCTAAATGAACGTCTCCTCTGCAGCAGTAAGTTCTGGTCCCGCTTTCCTGGGAAGGTCTTCACGAGAGACGGTTTCATCACGGAGCTCGACGGGGTTTACACACACACTCGACACACAATACTGTTCTTGTAGGAACCGATCCAGAACAGCCGACCTTCATGTCTTATAATAACAACTGACTGTTGCTGTTTTGTTACTTAATTACCTAATGCCATACTGTACGTGTTATTTCACAGGTTTGAAATCCACAGTATTGTTGTAGAATGTAGAAAATAAATCCCTAAACAAAAACAGAAAAAGACATTTGCAAGTGATCTGAACTTTTGAGTGGACGTGTATATACAATACAAGGCATGTCTTATATATACTGTATATAATAAGCTGTAAATTGATATTCTGAGAAGTAAATGTCAAGCGCAGTGCTCTCAGCTCCGTATGGCTGTGAAGGTCAGAGAATGGGACTGGAGCACTACATGCACGCTGAGGTTTCAGAAATGACCGACGGGACTGATGACCGTTCTCAGGTACGACTGGTTCCATATCGGATTCGATCCGCGTGCAAGTACACCGAGTGGTTCTGGAGAACACCTTCTCCAGGGCACTCGGGAACGGTTCCCGAACACGGACCGATTGTGTCCTTACTGATCAAAATGAACCAGACTTTAAGGTCAAGAGTCCCCGGAAATGACCCCAGGGCCCTAATGTGAACATGTGAACATCCCGTTCCAGTCCCATGAACATGTGTTCACATGTGTAGACGCAATTCATCGGCGCTGATTTTTCTGTCTATGACAAGGATTTTATCGTTTGACTCTTTTCACTGATTAATTATCGACTCGAACCAAATAGAAAGACTTTAGAGAAAGGCACCCTATAGAAATGCACCCTATACCTCTGTGTAAAATACGCCATCATATAATTGCACTCACTATTTTTGATGCAAATCTTCAAAGCTCAACCTGCGATCGATATAATATCAATACTGCGAATTTTGTAAGAAAGAAAAAAAAAAAGGGAAAAAAAAAAGAATTGCTATAATTTGATCCTATTTATATTTACGATTGATCTTTTTTGCACTAATTAACTTTATAAGGCTAATAATTTGCTTAGCTAATGTTGGCAGCCATTAGCATTGGCTCAGCTACATATCGAGTTTAATATATCGATATACCGATATTCATCTTTTTCTTTTCTCTCTTTTTTTTGTTGCTGGTTGTCTATCAGTTCTGTTCTAACGTGCCTAATCAGTGCTCCTTTAGCAGGCAGTGTGTAAGTGTGTTTCTTCACAATAGGTGACCGAAAGGTAGATCATTCACCTGCAGTTTCCATGGTAATAAGGGGCCGTGCCCCAAATTATCCTCTGTTCCCTTACATAGGCGCTTATAAATGAGTTTTTAAACATGTTTATCTGGGGAAAACAACTGGATTTAGTTGCGGCCCTGTTTAATGCACAACTATGAGGCACTCAGCGGAGCGTGAAACAGTAAATAAGCAGATTATTAATGCAACTGTAACGGTGAGGGGGATCTAGGGGGTGTGAGACGGCTGTGGACACACACACACACACACACACACACACACATACACACACATGCACACCTGTGAGTCTGAGATAAGTGCTTTCTAAGAAGCCGAAAACAAAACACCGGACCAAAAGAGTCGAACATTTCTGAGTAACAATAATATTTGAAACTGTCACTGGGTGTTTCACCAGTCGGTCTTCTGAGCGCACTGAGAGAACACCGCGGACCCATCGATCTCTACCACTGTTCAACTTCCCATACAGTATTTAATGCAGCTTCAAAATCTTTGGCCTGCAGTGTCACGGTATGAAATTATAAGGATCACACACACCGCGAACACGGAGTATAGGAGCATATTCCGCATAACACTAGCTCACTAGATTGTGAAGGAGCCAAAGGACAGTCATCCTTCATTAATGTCAGCCCAGTACATTGTGTCCCGATTGGCTGAGAGCAGTGGGGAAATGAACCTGCACCACGTAGCAGCTCGGTCCCAACCTACGCCAGAGAAGTGCTGCTTCTGCAGACTGACAGTTAAAGATCTTCTAGTTTTTTTTTGCTGAGCCCCTGCTAGTTCCAGTCTTAGATGCCTTAATGACAATGAGACGTCCCCTAGAGGCTCATCAGTTCCAGCCATAACTCCTCAGCACCAGCTGGAGCATTTCTAATTCCAGCCAGAACTAAACTCCTAGTTTAAGACACAGCTCATGTGTTTCTAGACGTAACCCCGTAAGAGTCAGACAGATCTCTACAGGTCCAACCTAAAGCTTCTTAGCTTTCTTCTAACTAATGTCTGAGTCTATGGAAACACCATCAGTTCCATCATTTGTTCACCTAGTTTCAGCCCAAGTCGCTTTAATTCCATATAGAGTTCACTTGTTTCTAGCTGAAGCCCAAGCGTGTGAACTAAAGCCTCCAACTTTCAAAAAAGCTCCTAATATCAATCTGAGCACATCCAGTTCCAGCAGTAACCCCTTTAGTGCCAACTAAATCATCTCTAATTCCAGCCGGAGACCACCACCCCAACCCAGGGCCTGGTGTCTCTAGTGCCAGCAGAAATCCATTAAATCCAGACAGAGCCCACCATGCTCCACCCATAAGCTCCCCCTAGTTCCACCCTGAGAACCTCTTGATCCAGTCACATCTCATTAGTACACCATGTTCCTGCCATACACACTGTTTCCCACCAGAGAGCCACTGTGTCCAGCCATAAAGTCCTCTTAGTTCCAGGCTACTGTCAGAGCCACAACCTAGCAAGTGTCTGACCCCTGCAGGTCAAACTAAAGTCTCCTCCGTCCACCGAACCCACTATTTTCAGCCAGAGAATTTCTTGTTCCAGGCAGAAACTCATTAAGACAAATTCATTCCAACCTGAACCCAACATGTTCCAGCCAGAGGACCTCTAGTTCCAGCCACCATCCCCTAGTGCCCCACAAAAACTCTTGAATTCCCATGTCCAGTCAGATATCCATCCCACTGGTTTAAAAATGCAGTCTGTTTTTCAAATTATTCAGCACAAGGCTTGGGACTGATCATGATGTAAACTCACCATCTGTTGGGGAAGTTTTCAGTCTGTGACAGAGTCCTTTTGTGTCCCCGTAGCTCTCCTGTATTTTCTGGAGTGCCTCTGCTCCCCTTAACTCCATCAGATTCCTCAGTTCCTCCAGAGAAACTCCAAAATCCTCCTCATGCCCACCGCTGTCGGTCCTCTGCTTCTTAGGCTGAAACGCCACAGTGCTGTTCACAGATTCCCCCATGATGCCTTCTGGTCTGAGTAGCCGTCTAGACTGATCTACTTCTCCTGATGCGGATCTCTGAAGTTCCGGCTCTGGTTCTACATACTGGAGTCTGATTGTCCTGGCTTGTTAATTTTAAAGTGCGATAAACTGTAGCTCCATTCAAAAAGAAATCCTATTTACAAAAGGTCAGCATGAGAAGTGGGAGTCATTGCTCCAGTCCATTTCTGTGCAGGTTACTGACGGGAAGCGAGGAGTCGGGTGAATCCAGTGGCAAACACACAGCAGCAGCGTGAAGCCTAAAACAAAAGAGATTCAAAAAAATAAAGTCAGAAAGAAGAAGCTGAGATGAACGACAACCTGAATGTCATACTGACCCTGTATGGTTCTGCTAAACTGACAGATAGACATAATATACTGACTGAACAAAAAAGATATACTGTTCGGATATAAATAAGCAAATGTAAAGGCTCATTTCTTCTCTGATGGTCCACCCTGGTCCAGGGTACCAATGCCAAGACTCATCAGGCTGAAACTGTTGAGAGCTTTGGTTCTGAGAGTATGATTTCACACACGAGTCCTGACCTTAAGCCAACTGAAAGAGTTGGAGAAGACTTTGCAGTTCGACTCTCTTGTCATTAACCCAAGATCTTAGGCAAAAATGAATGCAACTCTGGATGGAAATAAATGTTGTGATGTTCTCAATGTCAGGATGAACTGTGCTGAATCTGTGCAAATAATATATATATATATATAAAATGTAAATTTTATATAATAATTGTAATTTTAAAATTATTTTATTATTTCATATATGATATATATATATATATAGTTAACTCATTTCAGAGGTTATATTATATATATAGTTTATATTATACACTCTCACTGATCTCAAAGCAGACATTTATAGTTTTCCTATGACATAATTTCCTTTATTTATTTATTTTTTTGGGATTTTTCCCCTGATTTTCTCCCTAATTTAGTCTTGTCCAATTCCTCCCCGTCACTAGGGGGCTCCCACATTAAGGCTACTACTACCACTCAGCCGGGAGGGCCGAAGACTATCACGTGTTTCCTCCGAACCACGTGACGCCAGCCGACCGCATCTTTTCGAACTGCTCGCTCGCGCACCGTTGGGGGCGGAGTAACACACTCGGAGGACGGCGCTATCCGCTCCCTCCGCTGCGCGAGCTCACAGACGCCCCTGATTGGCTGTAGAGTCGTGATTAATGTGGGAGCACTAAGTACCTCTCATCCCTCCCCTCTGAGAGAGCTCGGCCAATCAGCTCTCTCTAGACCTCCGGCTGCGAGAGGTTACAGCACCACCCGGGATTCGAACTAGCGATCTCCGGATGATAGGGCGAGCGCTTCACCCACTGCGCCACTCGGAGGCCCTATGACATAATTTCCTGAAGTTTTTATTTATTTTATACTACAATAAAATTGCCAATTCAAGATTCATCTTAAGTTTAAAATGTTATATTTTGTATTTTTTTCATTTTCTTTTAAATTTACTTTATTAACTCCAGAGAAAAATGACTTCATTTCAAATATTAATTTCTTTATTTGTTAAAGGACAAACCTCTCTATAGCACTTATTCTGCGTACAGCGCTGCAGGAGGCCTGGGACCAGGGAACTCAGCCAACCAATCCATCACAGGACACAGAAGTACACAAACACACAGTATGGGTGAGTTTGAAAAATCCAATTAGCCTACTTTGTATGCCTTTGGATTGTAGGAGTGTGAACAGGTGAAACCCCTGAACAGTGAGAACATGCGCACAGACCCAAGGTGAGACTCAAACCCTTGACCCTGGAGGTTTCGAGGACACAGTGCGATGTTCATTCCACCACCTAAGTACCAGGACGGAAAACAGTCTAGACGCATGTCTTCCTCGATCTCAGAGAGACGGTGGGACGAGGTGAGCAGTTCTGGAGGATCAGAGGGAACGAGGTGCGGTGCGAGGTGGGATTAGAGCAGAGAGGTAAGTGGGTGCTGGGACGTTTTTAGCTTTGTAAGCGAGCATCTGTGTTTTGATTTTGATGTGGGCAGATACGAGAAGTGGAGAAGTGGAGAAGTGGGGTGGTGTGGGAGGTTTTACCTCTGACTTTTACAAGACCGACACCCTGGAGACTCCTTCCAAAAGACACCTCCAGGGCCTTCTGAGTGACAGGGGGCGATTAAAAAGGCTACGGTGATTGACATGGGGTTGGCTTTGTTAAAGCTGGTGGCCGAGAAGAGTACGCTTCTATAGATTTCTCCTTACACACACACACACACACACACACACACACACATCACATAATGGCAGAAAATCAATTAACGCCTTCTGACCAATCAGAATCCAGAAGTGAGCAGCGTGCATCACATATTACACCAGGAATGTGCGCGTGTCTGCTCTGAGATCAGAGAGAATCAGCGCGCGAACAAACCGCACGGTGAGGATCATTTATTTATTTATTTATTTATTGCGTTGCTGCGCCGATCCGCCTTCCCCGGTACTGCGCATGCGTGCGTGAGAGTCGCGCGCATGCGCGGTGGCAGTCGGGCCGGACGGGCGGGAGCGCGCATTGCCGAGCTGAAGCTGAACACCGACTCCGGGATTTTCTCGGTAACCTTCAGAAACGCGCCGGTTCACCTTGATCGCAGCGCGCGCAGAGAGAGTGTGTGTGTGTGTGTGTGGGGGGGGGGGGAACCGCCTAATTTGACAATTAATATTAATTGAAATTTAACCTGAGAGTTTATTTAACATCATTTCAGACATCACATACAGCCTATTTATTATTATTATTATTATTATTATATATTATTATGATTATCAATTACACGCAGGATTAAAACTTGATTCAGTTCAGGATCTGATGATCACACACACACACACACACACACACACACTAATGCATTCATATTCCGCACACGACGGTGCATCAAAAATCTATTAACGCACCACAGTCACGTGATAATCACGTGGATTATAATTGGTCGTTTATCGTCATTATAATAATCATAATAATTATTCTTATTGTTATTATTTTTATTGTCTATAATAATAATATTATGTGCACTTGTTGACTGCTGCTGTGATGTTTCTCCTGTTTTCATCTCACACACACACACACACACACACACACACACACACACACATACTTCATAATTCGACATTTTCACTTTATTAAAAATACATTTTTCAAAAAAATTATATATTCACGCGCGCGCGTGTGTGTGTGTGTGTGTGTGTGTGTGCGCGTGTGTGTGTGTTACTCACCGGACAGGCCATTCGCTCCAAGGACATTTTACACACCGTGGCATAAATACCGAAAATAATAATAATAATAATAATAATAATAATAATTTTTAAACTATAATAATAAGAAGAGTAATGTTTGGACTCTGTTAGGAACGGAAATACCCGCAGCCTGTACGCGATCAGACGCGCGCGCGACCTCCGTGCCTTATTCCGGTAGAGCTCTCAGGCGCGCGCGCAGAGCGGAACCGGCGGCGGCGAAGAGAGAGAGAGAGAGAGAGGATGAGGAGGGGGCGGGGGGGGGGGGGGAGGGACGCGTCGGAGGCGCGCGAGGAGGTGCAGATGAACTCCGTGTGTTTTTTTTTTGGGGGGGGGGGAGAGGGGGAGGGGGGCTCAAAACGTGGAGATTCTGAGCAGCTCAGCATCACTGGAGAGAGAGAGAGAGAGAGAGAGAGAGAGAGAGAGAGATGGTGGTGACGATGATGGTGAAGTTGGTAGAATTTGGTGGAAATTTGGGTGGCTGGACCGGATAATCCACATTTACTATCGGAAAATGCGGAACTGACTAAATTCGTATGCCGAGGTGCCGCTGTACTAATACTATACTTATATACTATAACAGCTTCCACTCTTCTTCTCGGAAGGCCGTCCACAACATGTTGGAGTGTTTCTGTGGGAATTCATGTCCATTCATTCTGTAGAGTATTTATGAGGCACTGATGTTGGACGAGAAGGTCCGGCTCACAATCTCAGTTCCAGTTCATCCCAAAGCTGCTCGATGGGGTTGAGGTCAGGGCTCTGTGTTCGGGCCGCTCAAGTTCTCCCACACCGAACTCATTAAACCATGTCTTTATAGTCCTTGCTTTGTGCACCGGGACACAGTCTTGTAGGAATAGAAAAAGGTCTTCAACAAACTGTTGCCACTAATTTGCATAGAAGTATAGCATTGTCCAAGATGTCTTGGTATGCCGAAGCATTAAGGTTGCCCTTCACTGGGGATAAGGGGCCTGATTGAAACACCTGAATTCACCAATTGACATTTTCAGACAAATACTTTTGCCCATATAGTGAACATGGCACATTCTTTGTCTCATCATTTGCATGATCTCTTCCTAATAGGGATCTTCCTCTGATGGAGACACCTATAAAGTTTCTTTGTAAACCCACACCTGTCCTTTTTCCGTCAAGAACTTTGTGATCTCATGCAAAAGCTTTCTTGTATGACGTCATTTTTAGCTGCAGTAGAGATTAAAATATGGTTTAGAAATATGTCATATGTTAGAGTCATGAGAATGCCCTTTGAGAACGTTTACTAAGCAGAGAACATCAGAGGAACATGGAGGAGCCTGTTTTTCACCTGTTCTTCATCAATAGGAATTAACCACCGTGTAGGACTGGTGCTGAGTTCATCATGGTTGGGATTGCAGTAGAGCCAGGGTTTATGCCAGTCCTGAAGGAAACTGGAGAACTCACAAGAAACCAGAGAACCCAAGGAAACTGGAGAACCAAAAGGAAACTTGAGAAACCGGGGGGAAAACCGAAGAACCTGTGCAAAACCGGGGAAACCTTAAGGAAAATGAAGAACCCACAGGAAACCAGAGAACCCAATGGTTATCTGTGCAGAAACAAGGAAAAGATACAAAACTCTAGATAGACAGTAACCTAAGCTCTGGTTTGAATCAGGACCCCTGGAGCTGTGAGGTCAAGCACGTCTCACTCTGGTGGTATTCCTGACTTCCTGGAAGCTGGGAATTTTCAAGAGCTTCCCAAGTCATGCCATATCGGTGATGTTTCCTGATGTGGAGTCGTGTTTGGAGTTTGTGAAGATGGAATGACCGCCGTGTGACGTCCTACCTACACGTCCTGCAGGGAGAAAGGTTGATGTTCCAGATGGGTTTGTATTTGAGTGTGTTCATATTAACCACAATGCAGGAATTTGTACCGAAAAGGCGTGTGTGTGTGTGTATGTGTGTGTGTGTGTGTGTGTGTGTGTGTGTGTGTTGATCTTCTACAAGTGCATCAGCTCCAGCAGCATGACTGAGTTAAAAAACACTGCACTTTATTACAAGGACAAACACTTCATTTAGTATTCCCTTTATGAATCATCTCTCTCTCTCTCTCTCTCTCTCTCTCTCTCTCACACACACACACACACACACACACACACACACGCATACACACAACTGAGCATTAATTATGCAACATGGAGTCATACTGTGTGCTTCAGGCTTCTTCTATCATAAATAAAGCATCATTTACAGCATCAAGTATAAAGTGTGTGTGTGTGTTGGGGGGGGGGGGAGAGGGGGGGGGGTGATCTTTAACTTAATTAAAGCTCATTAAAGTGTGCAAGTGACATCAATTGATCTTGGCCCAGTATCACAGTTACCTGAGACACACACACTCCTTGTACCTGTGTGTTAGAGTGTGTATTCAAAATGTGAATGTGCATTAAAGTGTGTGGTCATGTGTGTATTTGAGTGCATACTAAAGTGTGTGTGTGTGTGTGTGTGTGTGTGTGTGTGTGTGTGTGTGTGTGTGTGTGTGTGTGTGTGTGTTTGAGGATGTATAAGATTCTGTTTTGATTTGTGTGTTGGAGTGTGTACTAAAGTGTGTGTTAAAATGTGTTTTTGAGGTTGTTCTGGAGTGTGTATGTGAGTGTGTATTATGTGAAAGTGTGTATTAGGATTTGTGCCCCAGTATTACAGTGTGTGTGTGTGTGTGTGTGTGTGTGTGTTAGACCAAGTGTCCTCTTATTAGGTCGAATATACAGTACACAAGTGTTCCTGATGAACCTGTGCTGCCCCCTAGTGGCGTGTTATAATTACACTCCTGATGATTCAGTCATCTGTCTCTCACAGCACTTATTTTGTTGTTGTTGAACATGCAAATATGATACAATGTAGTTCTTTGTTATATAATTATACATAGGTGTATACTATATGACCAAAAGTATGTGCACCCCTGACCATGAAACCCATATTCCCCTGTGCTTCCTGTTATACTGCACTCCAGTCTTTTGGGAAGGCTTTCCACTCGAGCGTTGTTGAAGGATTCAAGGACTCAAAGGATTCAAAGAACTTTATTAATCCCCAAGGGGAAATTGCTTATTCCGGTGTGAATTTGTGTTTATTCTGCTACAGGAGCATTAATGAACTTGGGTGCTCAGCACTTAGGTGCTGAAGTTCATCCCAAAGCTGATGGTTCAGTGGGGTTGAGTCTGAACAGGACAATCGAGTTCCTCCACTCCAACCTTAACACATTATGTCTTCCTGGAGCGCTGTCATGCTGGATAAGTGTTTCGGTTTAAGAGTCTTAGTCACAGTAAAAGGGAACCTGTAAAACTACAGTGAGCACAAAGACAATCTACTGTATATACATATGTAGAGTAACCGTGTGCTTCAGACCGAGATTTGTAATGAAATTTGACAGATGACTTCTCACCAACTTGCGTAAGAGACACATCTGTCTGTGCGAACTGTACACTCGAACGCCCCTCGTATATGGGTGTGGTGGTCAGGGGGGGGGGGGTGCACATGCTTTTGGCTACGTAGTGTACAGTATAAGGCATAATTCTGTAATACACTTTACACTCCCTCGCTCCCTATAAGACCCCCCCCCCCCCACACACACACACACACACGCACACACACCTGAGTAGATAATCTGCTTGTTTAGCCTATGTACTGTAAGCAGCTCAAAAAGAGGGGAAAGTTCACAGTTCAGTATTTAACCACAAGAGCAAACACACTTGCTCAATACACTCTTAGAATCTCTCTCTCACATACACACATGCAGACGCACTCCTTCTTGCCGCAGAAGATCAAGGAGCGTGGACGTGGCTTCATGCACAAACAGGTATGTTCAGTTCGATTTAATCCTGTAGATCCACAGAACTGGAAACGTTTATGGACATTTCTAATAATCAGTATTTCAAGCTCAGTGCAAAACTTGTTTAATCTAATAGGTAAAATAGATCGAGTTACAGAAAGGTGAGTTTTTTTTTTTTTCAAAGAGGGGAAATAATTCTAGTGTTTCATCAGGACTGAGATGAAGGGAAGAACAGAATCAGAAATGATTTAAAGCTTAAAGATTAAGACAAGAACAAAACAGCGATCTGAAATTCCATTAACACACACTATAGTCTAACAGAAAGTAAATCGCTGTTCCATGTGAACATGTGAGTCGAGTGAGTTTAACCCCTCTGCCATGAATCCTCACACTGTACTGTAGAACTCTAGATAAAATGCCAAATGATGCATACAGACTTAACAGACTTCACTCTCAATGGAACGGACTGCGGACTGAGATGTTAATGTACGAACTGTTTTGTACGCAAAGCTACCAGATCCTGAATTATCCTGGGTTCCTGCACGAGCTCCCTTTGAATCCCACTTCGTATCAACATCCTGGATTTAGAAACTTAACAAACAAACAAAAGGAAACAGTAGTTATTTCATCTCATGGAGTTTACCGATCAGGAACGGAAGCAAAATTTCCCTCCAGGAAACTCGCCACGTCACCCGCTGTTACCCCACAGGCACAGAAATAGATGATTATGTATCATTTCATATATACTGTACATATAGTGTAGATTTATTCCAACGTATGAGAAATGATCAGATAAAGTGTTTCCATGGCTAATATTTACATATCACGTGGTGTATCATTAGGCGTACACCATTGAAAATTCATTCAGACCGAGTCAGACTGTTCCAACTGATCCATTTCTATTCTGATTGTTAGTGGAATATAAACGTTCAGTGTTGATACAAGAGACACCCCAGGTGTTCTACAGGTTCTTCGGAAGGTTCCTGGGGTGGAAACGGACACACTCAAGCTTACACACATCCAGCATTAAACATGGAGAAAATCCAACATCTCTCAAGGCTCTGGGTTGAACATGGGACCTAGAGTACATGGATGAAGATCCTCCTTCAGGTGAAGTTGTCTGGAAGTAGAATCGTCGCAACTGGACTTTTTTTTTTCTTGGTTGGTCAGACTGAAGAAGCTGCTAGGATGAATACTGAAACATTTATGAAAGTACACACAGGCGTCTGGTTGCGACGGTCCGACTTCCAGGCGACCTGGAACATGGTGCATGTCTAAAGGCAGATGCTAATGAAGTGCAAAGAGTTGGGCGGCCAAGTGGAAGACACCACCCCTTTCCCACTGTAGCAGCTCCAGAGCTACTGTAGTTTAAAACCAGTGCCTAGTTTCAAACCAGTTCTTTGTTTTCAAACAGCCAAAGCACATTTACCTTCTCCGGCGAACTCTTTCTCACCTGGATAAAGCAGGGTGAGAACCATGTTCTTTGCTACAAGAGAAGCAGGAGAAGATGCAGGTCAACACCTCCACAACTGGATCACTAACTCTCTTGACGGACAGACCACAGTTTGTAAGGTTGCAGGGATGTATGTCAGCAAACGTGATCAGCAGTACCAGAGTACCGCAGAGGACAGTACTCTCTCTTTTCCTTTTTACATTATACACTCCCAGTACAACTCAGAAGCCGGTCACTTGCAAAAGTTGTGCGGCGTGTTAATGGTGGTCAGAAAACAGAGTATACAGACCTAGTGGACAGCTCTGTGAATTGGTGTGAGAGGAACCATCTCATCCTGAATGTGACTAAGACCAAGGAGGTGGTGGTGGATCTCAGGAAGACCAAGTCTACTGCGAGCACAGTCCACATTCTGGGTGAGGAGCTGGAGCTGGTGGAGAACTACAGATATTTTGGAGTTCACACTGACAACAGGTTGGACTGGAAATGCAACACAGATGCTTCTGCAGGAAAGGACAGAGTAGACAGACTCTACCTCCTGAGGAAACTCGGGTCCTTTAATGACGGCAGCAAGATGTTGCAGATCTTTTATCAGTCTGTTGTGGCTGGAAGTCAGGAGCCCGAGTAAAAATGTGTATTGTGTGTTATAAATATATTGAAACCTTCGATAGTGCATTGCAAATATACTAACAAAAGGTTGTACCATCAGTTAATACAGTATATAAGAAGTATACTAACTTCATGATTTTACAATAAATTTTGGAATTAAACATTAAACATACTTGCATTATAGTACACTTTCAAAAAAATACATTATAGGAAAATATACTTTAAGTGAAAGGTCAGTCTAATTTCCAAAGCACACTTATTTAAACTTTGTTTTTCAATTTATTGTTGGTATATAAAATTAAATTATATATGCTCGAAATAATCATTGTATAATTGTACAGAAAGTATATATTAGAACACAAATTTTTAATATACGGTAGTCTCAGAATTTTTTCTGTTACATTTAAATGTACTTATTCATATTCATACTTATTTATGCTTATATTAAGTGCACTACTCTCTCTCTCTCGCGCGCGCGCGCTCACTCTCTCAAACTCGTTTTTGCGCGCCGAAAATCACTTCCGCGTGTTCAAGATCATTTATGTGTTTGCTCTCTCTCTCTCTCTCTCTCCTCTGCGCGCTCACTATCATAAAGCTACACGCGCACAAACTGCAGCAGCGTTAGAACTCAGCAACTATTCCAGCCAACCAGAGACTAGAATATGTGCAACACCAGCCAATCAGACACTGGAGGCGGGCAGGTTCGGACTGTCTGTTTTCTGATTGGCTCCCCAGTTCTCCCGCTCCTAGTTTGTATTCACGAATGGAAGCTGCATCGTTGTGTGCGTCAGTTCGTATCATTATTGTTTTATTTTCATCTGCATAAGGTAAATGTAATTTAAATGTAAATGTAACTTTGTTAGGTAGTTTGTAATTAATCACATAAAATACTTAAAATGTATTGTCGAATGTGTTGTTGCTAAATTGAATGTACTTCCCTCTGCTATAATGCTCCGTAGCTCTCGGCCTGTTTTCAGTCTCTGTGTAACAGAATCAACACACCAGGTTTAAACTAATACTATACTGTATATTCTACTACTGTACTGTATATACTAATACTCTATCTGTATATACTAATACTGTACCTGTATATACTAATACTGTACTGTATATACTAATACTATACTGTATATACTAATACTGTACCTGCATATACTAATACTCTACCTGCATATACTAATACTCTACCTGTATATACTAATACTATACTGTATATACTAATACTGTACCTGCATATACTAATACTCTACCTGCATATACTAATACTCTACCTGTATATACTAATACTCTACCTGCATATACTAATACTCTACCTGTATATACTAATACTATACTGTATATACTAATACTGTACCTGCATATACTAATACTCTACCTGCATATACTAATACTCTACCTGTATATACTAATACTATACTGTATATACTAATACTGTACCTGCATATACTAATACTGTACCTGCATATACTAATACTCTACCTGCATATACTAATACTCTACCTGTATATACTAATACTATACTGTATATACTAATACTGTACCTGCATATACTAATACTCTACCTGCATATACTAATACTCTACCTGTATATACTAATACTATACTGTATATACTAATACTGTACCTGCATATACTAATACTGTACCTGCATATACTAATACTCTACCTGTATATACTAATACTATACTGCATATTTTACTACTATACTATATATACTAATACTCTACCTGTATATACTAATACTGTACTGTATATACTAATACTATACTGTATATTCTACTACTGTTCTGTATATACTTATACTATACTGTATATTCTACTACTGTACTGTATATACTAATACTCTACCTGTATATACTATTACTATACTGTATATTCTACTACTGTACTGTATATACTAATACTCTACCTGTATATACTACTACTATACTATATATACTAATACTCTACCTGTATATACTAATACTCTACCTGTATATACTAATACTGTACTGTATATACTAATACTGTACCTGCATATGCTAATACTGTACCTGCATATACTAATACTGTGCCTGCATATACTAATACTCTACCTGCATATACTAATACTACACTGTATATTCTACTACTGTACTGTATATACTAATACTATACTGTATATACTAATACTGTACCTGCATATACTAATACTCTACCTGTATATACTAATACTATACTGTATATACTAATACTGCATGTACCTGTATATACTAATACTATACTGTATATTCTACTACTGTACTGTATATACTAATACTCTACCTGTATATACTAATACTCTACCTGTATATACTAATACTGTATGTACCTGTATATACTAATACTCTACCTGTATATACTAACACTGTATGTACCTGTATATACTAATACTCTACCTGTATATACTAATACTGTATGTACCTGTATATACTAATACTCTACCTGTATATACTAACACTGTATGTACCTGTATATACTAATACTCTACCTGTGTATACTAATACTATACTCTATATACTAATACTGTATGTACCTGTATATACTAATACTATACTGTATATTCTACTACTATACTGTATATACTAATACTGTACTGTATATTCTAATACTATACTGTATATTCTACTACTATACTGTATATACTAATACTCTACCTGTATATACTAATACTGTACTGTATATACTAATACTATACTGTATATTCTACTACTGTACTGTATATACTAATACTGTACCTGTATATACTAATACTATACTGTATATTCTACTACTGTACTGTATATACTAATACTGTACCTGTATATACTAATACTCTACCTGTATATACTAATACTGTATGTACCTGTATATACTAATACTGTATGTACCTGTATGTACTAATACTCTACCTGTATATACTAATACTATACTGTATATACTAATACTGTATGTACCTGTATATACTAATACTCTACCTGTATATACTAATACTGTACCTGTATATACTAATACTATACTGTATATTCTACTACTGTACTGTATATACTAATACTCTACCTGTATATACTAATACTCTACCTGTATATACTAATACTGTATGTACCTGTATATACTAATACTCTACCTGTATATACTAATACTGTATGTACCTGTATATACTAATACTCTACCTGTATATACTAATACTGTATGTACCTGTATATACTAATACTCTACCTGTATATACTAATACTGTATGTACCTGTATATACTAATACTCTACCTGTATATACTAATACTGTACTGTTTATACTAATACTCTACCTGTATATACTAATACTGTACTGTATATACTAATACTATACTGTATATTCTACTACTGTACTGTATATACTAATACTCTACCTGTATATACTAATACTGTATGTACCTGTATATACTAATATTCTACCTGTATATACTAATACTGTATGTACCTGTATATACTAATACTCTACCTGTATATACTAATACTGTATGTACCTGTATATACTAATACTATACCTGTATATACTAATACTCTACCTGTATATACTAATACTATACTGTATATACTAATACTGTATGTACCTGTATATACTAATACTCTACCTGTATATACTAATACTGTACTGTATATTCTAATACTATACTGTATATACTAATACTGTACTCTATATTCTAATACTATACTGTATATTCTACTACTATATTGTATATACTAATACTGTACTGTATATACTAATACTCTACCTGTATATACTAATACTATACTGTATATACTAATACTGTACCTGCATATACTAATACTGTACTGTATATACTAATACTGTACCTGTATATACTAATACTGTACTGTATATACTAATACTTTACTGTATATTCTACTACTGTACTGTGTATACTAATACTGTACTGTATATTCTACTATTGTACTGTATATACTAATACCGTACCTGTATATACTAATACTCTACCTGTATATACTAATACTGTACTGTATATACTAATACTCTACCTGTATATACTAATACTGTACTGTATATACTAATACTATACTGTATATTCTACTACTGTACTGTATATACTAATACTGTACCTGTATATACTAATACTGTACTCTATATACTAATACTATACTGTATATTCTACTACTGTACTGTATATACTAATAACGTACCTGTATATACTAATACGGTACTGTATATACTAATACTGTACCTGTATGTACTAATACTCTACCTGTATATACTAATACTATACTGTATATACTAATATTGTATGTACCTGTATATACTAATACTGTACCTGCATATACTAATACTGTACCTGTATATACTAATACTGTATGTACCTGTATATACTAATATTCTACCTGTATATACTAATATTCTACCTGTATATTCTAATACTATACTGTATATTCTACTACTATTCTGTATATACTAATACTGTATGTACCTGTATATTCTAATACTCTACCTGTATATACTAATACTGTATGTACCTGTATATACTAATATTCTACCTGTATATTCTAATACTGTACTGTATATTCTACTACTATACTGTATATACTAATATTGTATGTACCTGTATATTCTAATACTCTACCTGTATATTCTAATACTCTACCTGTATATACTAATACTGTATATACTAATACTATACCTGTATATTATAATACTAATGTCTGTCTTTGTTTAGACAACCGTTTAAATGTTAGTTTGTGTGTTTGTAAGAGAACCTGACATTTTGTTGAACACAAACTATAGTACTGTTTTTTTTTTCTTGTAACTTTGTGCAAATGAAATCTGTTGAACTCATGAATAAAATCTGCCTCATAATAACTGATGTGTTTCAAAAACATGTAAAAGTGTAGAAAATGCACTGAGCATGTGTAAATTATCCTAAACACCTTTAGTGTACTAGTAACACATTTGCAGTACAGTATTATAGAAGACTGTGTGTACTGTATAATATAGTAAAGTATATTTGTATTAACCACAGAGTATAGACAGAAGTACAGCCTGCTCCTGCTGCAATGAGAATATACTTTGAGTATATTACTCATGTATTTGTAACACAGTAAAAATTTTATATATACTTTAATTACATATATAACTAATACTAATACCCCCCCCCCCCCATGAAATATGATTGCCCCCCCAATATCATTTGGCAAATGTACTGTCAACCTGACAACGCCAAACGTCATTGAATCAGTGTGGCGTCAATGCCTTGTCCGCTCAGAGCGCCGTCACTCACTCAATGGCAAATATTTTTTTTTATATCACCCTGATAGGATGTTTGTCTGATTATTTCCGTGTGACTGATCAGGTTTGACGGGCAGACTGCTGAAGAGAGATGATTTAGCAGCAGTGCTCACCACCACATACATAGAAAACAGATCAATGTTACTTCATCAGTTGTTCTTATGAATAAATGTGCAAAAAGAATTTCTCAAAAATACTAAATGATTTTCAGGCTCTTGTGGCAGTGCTACATTTAACTTGATACTAACCGTATTGGTGCACAGATTGTGTAAATCAGGCTTAATGCTTTCTAAGTCATGTATTTCTAATTGAATCAGATTTTTCATTGAAGACTGAAGAGTCTTTCATGTGTGCTTATTGAACCATAACACACATCGGTTCTATTTTCAGATGATGCGGCTACGCTCCACTTTGCTCATCGCTGCCCTCCTGTGGATCCAAACGAGGCTCTCCAGCGCAGGAAACATCCTGGTGTATCCACTGGATGGCAGCCACTGGGTCAACATGGACATTGTTTTGCGTGAGCTCCATCAGCGAGGCCACGAACTGACGGTGGTACGCTCCTCCACCAGTTGGTACATTGCTGAAAATGCTTCTTACTACAAATCTCTGACCATCCAGGTCACTGAATCACACTATTTGGAGGACCCGGAGCTCATGGCGAAGTTCTTGGAAAGGAACATCGACATTCAAAGAGGTAAAGGATCGTTTCTGCAGCTTGTTGCCGAACAACAAGAGCTGCACACCTTGCTGAAGGAAAATCACAGGATGAGTTGCGAGATGGTGAGGATCATTCTGGAGAATAAAACACTGGTACAAAAGCTTCGGGACGCCAAATATGATCTGATCCTGACCGATCCCGGTTTTGGAGGCGGGGTCGTGCTGGGGTCATACCTGCATCTTCCGATGGTGTTCAACGTTCGTTGGATAACACACACAGACGGACACTTTGCAATCGCACCGTCACCCCTTTCCTACATCCCGCCGATCGGTTCCAAGGTGACCGATCAAATGAGCTTCACGGACAAACTAAAGAGCCTACTGCATTATTGTTTCTCGGTGTACATCGACCGTGCCATTACTAGACCTGCGTATCAGCGCATCATCAGCGAGTTCATAGATCCAGAAGCCAACATCGTGTCCCTCATCCAAGGTGCCGACCTGTGGCTCATGCGAATCGATTTTGTGTTCGAGTTTCCACGGCCCACGATGCCAAACGTCGTCTATATCGGGGGATTTCAGTGCAACCCTTCCAAACCTTTGCCTGATAATCTGGAGATGTTCATGCAGACTTCAGGAGAACACGGAGTCATCGTCATGTCTTTGGGGACGCTGCTTGGAAGCCTGGGTCCCGAGTTATCCGAGATCTTCGCTTCCGCTTTTGCTCGTCTCCCGCAGAAGGTCATCTGGAGACACACTGGACCGAAACCTTCCACCTTGGGCAACAACACGCTCGTTTTAGACTGGTTCCCACAAAACGATCTCCTCGGACACCCGAAGACGAAGGCTTTCATAACACACGGAGGAACAAACAGTATCTACGAGGCCATCTACCATGGAGTTCCGATGCTGGGAATACCGCTGCTCTTCGATCAGTTTGACAACGTGGTGCGCCTGAAAGCTAAAGGCATAGCTGAAGTTTTGGAGGTGACAGAACTGGACGTGGACGCACTGACTCGTTCTCTGAAAAACATCCTGGACGACGAGCAGCCATACAGGAGGAACATGCGCAGGATGTCGGAGATACATCGGGACACACCGCTGAAACCGATGGACAGCGCCATCTTCTGGTTGGAGTACATCTTAAGGCATAAAGGTGCGGCACATTTGCGTACCGAGTCCTACAGGATGCCGTGGTACGCTTACCACAACGTGGACGTGTTTGCGTTACTGTTTGCCGTTTTTGCAGGCGCGGTAATGCTTTTCAGTCTGACTTGTAGGCTCCTGTTTAAGTTCCTGAAAACAAAGAGAAAGCTCAAACGGCAGTAAGAGATTTTCCCCTTAACATAAACTAGCTCACCTGTAGGCTCCACTTTTCAGCATGGTTGTATCCCATCATCTGTTTAGACTCGATAGTAATACATCTGTACCTTTCTTTTTTTTCCCTTTTAATTTTAAATCAAATTTTGGGATGCTGATTTAAATCGGGCGGCACGGTGGTGTAGTGGTCAGCACTGTCGCCTTGCACCGCCAGAGTCCGGGTTCGATCCCCGGCCAGGCTCGATTCCCGTCTCTGTGTGCATGGAGTTTGCATGTTCTCCCGTGCTTGGTGGGTTTCCTCCGGGTACTCCGGTTTCCTCCCACAGTCCAAAGACATGCAGGTTAGGTTAATTGGCGTTCCCAAATTGCCTGTAGTGTATGTGTGTGTTCCTTTTCCCCTCCGATGGACTGGCACCCTGTCCAGGGTGTACCCTGCCATGTGCCCCAAGTCTCCTGGGATCGGCTCCAGGCCCCCGTGACCCTGAATACAGGAATAAGCGGTATAGATGATGAGTGAGTGAGTGATTTAAATCGGTTTACTTTGAGAAAAAAAGTTACTTTACTGTTTAAAATCAGGCCAGTTGTGCAAGTTTACCTGCAGATACAGATTTGTACTTTAATGAAATAAAAACATTTCTCCACACACATTGATTTGTTTCCCTTAATTATCTTCTCCCTAGCAGTTGACATGATCGAGGTTGCCTATGGTATGCCTGCCACCGAAATGTTCCACCTCTCAAGGATCATTTACATTGATTGATTACATTGATTTACATTTTTCAGTTATTTAGGTCAACTTTCAAATGGCGCATTTTGACAATTTCCTTAAAAAATATTCTGCAGCTTTCACAGGAAACAGAAACCGCTTCCATCTTTCATAATTATTCAGGTGTTTCACTACGTCTGCTTTTATGTTTATAGGTGATCGGTGCAGAAACGCCACCTTCTGGAATGAAAGCACAGCACAGTCGTGGTAGAAAGATAACGGCATTACATGAGACATGATGTTAAAAAAAACATATATATATATATATATATATATATATATATATATATATATATATATATATATATATATATATATATATATATATATATATATATAATTACGGTTACACAGGTTTAAAGCAGTTTTTAATGCTTTAAACCTGTGAGAAATATAGCAGCTTGAGAGAAATCTGTCAAACATTAATGCGATTTGTATGGAAAATCATAACGCACAAAAAACTAACTGGATCGAATCGACTGTATGTACGATTCACAGCTCGGGTGCGTAGACGGTATATTGTAAAGTGGTTGCAAAATTCCAGATTTGCAGGCGTAACTTTGTGGAATCATCATGACAAAATGAAAAAAAGCAAAAATAAATAAATAAATAAAAATCACTGGATGTTTCTACTATACAGAGTTTTGCCAATAAAAAGGGAGCTCACAGGGTTTCACTGCTGCAGGCCACAGTGTGGCGCTGTAAATCACAAATCTACAAACTTTTTTTGTCAAACGAACTACGGAATGTTTCAGTAAAAGGTACATCAGTGCTGAAGGCTGGATACAGAGTGTGGAAACAGAGATAGTAGTTTTGAAAGTTGTACACCAAGCTTTTGGAAAACACAGTTCAAAGTGACGATTTTCAAAAACTCTGTTTTCAATGGTGTTGTGTGGAGGAACGGAGGGGAACGGAGATTTCGGCTTGCTGTAACGTCACCTTGTGTGCTGATGATGTCATTACCTACAGTATGTGCTCGTCTCCTTGATTGTACATCTTCGTACATCAGCTTTGTTCATGAGGATATTTGTGCAATAGTGGACTTACATACATGCGTGTACATACGCGTGCAGTTACTCACACATTACGTTAACGAACAGAGGGGACTGCATGTACGATGAAGCTCACTGCTGATACACACAATGCTCAGACGACACAGACAGCGAGAGCAGACTTCTACAGAGTGCAACTGCTGATGTTTTGTCTAGGTGTCTGATTGGCACGCTGTTGATTAGGGACGCTCCTAACAGCACTTAACAGGGCATTTTGTGTTTTCATGTGGACAGAATTATTAAAACGAAAAACAAAAAAGTAGAAAAATCTCAGTTTTCAAAAATACCCGGATAAGTGTGGACATGGCCTGGGTCAGACCCCCTGATATGGGCAACAGCAGCTCAGAGAGTTAAGGCACCGCGTTACTGATCGGAAGGTCGCCTGGTTCAAGTACCAGCTCCGCCAGGTTGTCACTGTAGGACGCTTAAGTTAAGGAAGGACTTGTGTTACAGGTAAAAATACAGTAGGTGATGATGACTGTACGTCCAGGATGACTAGCATGCTAGCAGGAAGGAACAATCTCATCAACTCTAAACACTGTTTGAGCCACGAAATGATTTCTGAATCCCATCGACTGCTCACAAGTTGTTTTCTCTTATCGCAGGTCCATCATTAGAGAACCTGACGCACCTACGCATAGTTTAACTGCGTTAGATTTTCTGCTTTAGGTGATGTACAAAGATGGATGCACACTGGAAACAGAGAGAGAGAGAGAGAGAGAGATCATAATCCACAATTTTAGCAATCTGTTTTATTGAGTTGTACACGTAATACCTCATTCAGCTACTACGCACGTAGACGCATCACTGAACACAATCGTCGCCGTGGGAACCAGAAATAAATCTTCATTAATCAAGGACAAAATAAATGGTCAGATCGCAGCGCTTTATTCGGGGTCGGAATGACGGTCCTTACAGGATGTGAAACACTTGATATATATATTTTTTAAAAAGGAGAAAGAAAAAAAAGAAAAAAAAAAATGAAATAAACAGTCCTGGTGTGGAGCAGAGCAGCGTGGTGATCCCGTGTGCCATCGTGCTCCTGTACGCAACATTTAGGGTGTCTGATTGAATACTGAGCCGTTTCTGTTGAACTAACAAACCTTCAATGCAAAACGAGTGAGCATGTACAAACACAAGCTTTTTTTTGTGTGTGTGTGTGTGTGTGCGTGTAATTGATGATGACATCAGGGACCAACACGCTGCAAATGCCTTAGAAATGAAAAACATTTTTAGGAGCTTTGAGGTCTATTGAACACAGTGTGTTTATCCGATACGCGCCTGCGCAGATATTTCCGACTCGTCCATTTTTTGTCCTGGTTTATATCATCACAATACTGTACTGTATTTTTTTCTTTAAGCATACTACGTTCCAAAATGCCATATTGAACAGAATCATGGGAAATCATCCTCAGAGAGGACGCGCGTCCAAACATGAACCGGTAGCGGCACCGTAGCGAAGTGGCCCAGGATGTAACCGTAAACCGATCACGGCACACACCTGGCTCGCCGTATCGTTAGCGATTCTCTGACATGCAGGTTTAATGGACAAGCACTCAAAACATCACCAGAACATACAGCCTATATAATAGATACCACGTTTTTGTAACGTCATTTAATTCCGATAGGAAAACCGTACAAAATCTTTTTTTTTTCCATTTTTAAACTTCATCAGTCACCCAGAATCTTCACCTAATGAATGTGAAACACAGAGAGAGGGGGAGGGGGAGAGAGAGAGAGAGAGAGAGAAAGAAAGTGGAGGGGTGAGTGTGTCTGGGATGTGAGAGCCATGTTTCCAAACAAACTTTAAGGACAATTTGGCAACAATTTTCTCCCTTAAACGCAGTCGATCAGCCAACGACATCTTAGCTTCTTGTTTTTCCTGAAGCTACAATGCTAACTAGGACATCCGTCTCACAGACAATGTCCACCTCAAACCCACATCCAGTTCTTCAGTTCTGCGACTTCCTGTCTGCTACAGACACGAGCTAAACGTCACGGCGCACGCGGCTCGCCTCGAGAATGTTATGAGGACGGAACCGGAGGTTTTTCAGTTTTACACCAGCGCACTCTTTCGCCACACTTTCCGTCGAGTTAAAATTTGTCAAGCGTGAGATAGCCTCGCATTAGCTACATTAGCATCATAGCTCCAGTGCAAAACTAAAAAGTAAATGCCAGTCGACATACGCGGCTGATCGACTACTTTTACATTCCACACTTCAGGATGATGTCATTCCGCTTAAAAGCTTTTTAGTGCTTATTCAGTTGGCACGCTGACGGCAAATCGAAGAGCACGATACAACATTCATGATGTACTTCACTCCTGGTTATTATTATTATTATTATTAATAATATTATCATCAAAGAAGCTTTTTATCCTCTTTCCCAGACGCTCTCGGTCCGTCTCTCTCCTTCTCTGTTAACTGTTCACCAGGTCCTCGTTACTCGAATTGGCTCCGCCCACATTCCACGACACAACAAGCTTACAGTCAAAGTTCCACTTGGCCATTATGAAGTCCCTGGCCCCTGGCTAGCCGATCCTGATACCGACCCGGGCCCGAATCCGAGACCTGCCCCCGTCGCCATACCCACCCCTCCCCCCATCATCAGGTTCCTCAGGAGCTTCCTCCTGCCCGCCTGGTAGTCCTCCTCGTCGACGTTGACGAGCAGTTTGATGGCCTCATGGCCGACGGCCTGCTTGAGCGAGTCTGTGATGAACACTCCCTTCAGCGCCTCCAGCAGCGAGCCGTTGATGTAGTCGCGCCAGAACGCGTCCAGGTAGGTGAGCTCGGAGAACTTGATGTCGCAGATGATGGATCCGAGGTCGCGAGATTTCAGGATGGTGTTGGCCTGGTTGAAGCGCTCGAACTGGCGCTCCAGCGCCTCCTGCTTGTTGGAGAAGACGTTGCCTTGGAGGGCCGAGTCGTGCTGGCAGTACTCCGCTCGTACGCGCAGACGGATATCTGAGAGAGGAGACGAGACGTCAGAGATCCAGACGGGTATCTGCATAACGGTGTGTGTGTGTGTGTGTCTGTGTGTATATGTTTATGTATATATACCGCAGGTCTGTTTCTCCCGGCAGTCCACCACACTGTGAGCTCTCTTCCTCTTTCTGTTCGCAGTGGGCGTGGCCGGTTTGGGGCGGGGCTGGCACACCTCTGGAGACGGGCATCGAATCACAGGTTGTGGCCCTACAGAGAAACACACATCAGTGTGTCTACTCACATAGCTTAATAAAAACACACATGCATGCCCACGCAAGCGCACAGACAGACACACACCTGTGCATCTGTGTGGTGTGATCTGTGGACTCTCTGTTCTGCTTCCTCGGGGAAAAATGTATCGCACAGACGTTTCCTCTAAATACTGATCCACCGGGTCTGGACACACTGCAGAACGAACACGAACACGAACACACACACACACACAAGTAATGAGATTCAGCTGTATGACAGATTGCTGACAGACCGATCTGCGTTCCACATGTCTGTGTGCGCGCATGTGCTTACCTGTCTGTCTCTTGCGCAGTGTGACGTAAGGCAGAAGGTCGTGTCTGGTGATGATGCGCAGCAGCTGCAGAAGGTGTCGGAAGTTCGTCTCGTCGCAGCGTCCCTGTCTCTCCAGCGCCAGCAGGAAGTCTCGACCGTTCCGTATCCCGCCCCGCTCGTACTCGTCAATGACGTCCACAAAAAGGAAGGACAGGACACGCACGTCGCGGTGTGTGAGGTGAGTCCCGACGATGTCGAACATGCGGTGGAGCGAGTACAGACCGTACGCATCGTCCACCGCCTCCTCCGGCCACGTGTGGAGAGAGCGAGAGGAAGACGATGAGGCCTGCACATGTGAGGGTCCTGAGCGTGAGCTCGAGCTCCTCGAGGATGAGGAGGCGTTCTGAGTGGGAAGAGTACGGGTGGCATGCCTTTGCCGCTGTGATGTCATCACTCTGCGCCACGAGGACGGAGACGCAGGATGATGAGATTTCCTGGAGATCAGGGCTGGATCATGCGCATACGGTGCCTGACTTGCGCCTCCAGCTTTACTCTGTAATCACAAGCACAAGAGATTTATTTTAATATTCTTATTCAGCCTTGAAATATAATAATCACAGCACACTGCCCATGTAAGTCATGAAACTGTAACTGTATTAAAATAACACGTATCATACAAATAATATATCAATATAAAACTATTTAATATACAATTATATTCTAATTAAACCACACAATTATAAACCAAAGCACTAAAACACCCACAGCAGCTCTAACACCTCATCTAGGGTTAAATGTTAGCATGTTAGCTAGTAAAGTAGCTACTACTAACCGAGATTTCAACACACAGATAAAGAAAATCATTACAAACAAAATATCTAGTTACCCTCAATAGCTTTATCCAATTTATACACGATGATCCGCATTATTTTATCTCTTCGGATGCCATAGCAACGCAGTAAGCTGTGCGACTCACTGGCTAGTCTTGCTATGTAGCATTACAGGCTAAGCTAGCGACGCAGATATAATAAGATTTATAAGCTGACAATGTGTACATTAATATTTTTCCAGTCACTAATAACTCGAGTGATAAATAAACAACTCGGCTTGATTGACAAAATCACATTCACACACTAACACACTAAACTATGCTATGCTAAGCTAGCCTATGCTACGCTAAGCTAAGCTATCGTCAACCTGCTGGCGTTGATTTTTACACTGCGCGTGCGCACTTCGAGCCGGGTTCTACACCACGCACGCGCAGAATTCCGTCTAGTGACAGTTCAGCATCACTAGCGTTAAGACAAACTTAGCTAGGCTAACGCTCAGCTAAGCTATCCTGGCTACTGGTCTCACAGAAATGTAGGGTAGCTAGCATGTTTCCCAGTTCTTACCTGTTGGAGATCATTAATTTGCTCAGGATTGCTCTGATGACGGAAGCTCGCTTCTATGAGCGATATATAAGCGTGAAAGTGTGTAAATTCACCGCTTTTGTGAAGGAAGCGTCCAAAAACTAAAAAGCATGTCCATGTTTTGTTTCTCCGCTACCATGAAACATCCGGGATATTTACCCCCTCCAGAGCTGGTAACATCCGGGATATTCACTCTCCCCACACGCGAGCTGGCAATATCCGGGATATTTGCTCTGAGGAGCTAGTTCCTTTGTATTAAATTTATATTTATATAATACTACACTGAAGTGCCAATTACTTCAGGGTTTGATTGGCCAGATTAAAACCAGTCCCCAATCTAGATCCAAATCAGATATTATTAATAAAATGTTTCAAAACCAGCACTGAGTGGGCCTCCTTTGCACACCAGCACATATAGGGTTAGAAAACAATCGAGGTGCAGATAAAGTAAAACAACTCTTCAAGATACACAATATGGCCAAAGGTACACTACATGAACAAAAGTGTTTGGTCAAACCAGCACTGGCATTGTACCCAAATACATACACTTAAGTGTGGAGTCGGTCCCCCTTTCTGCAGCTCTAACAGCTTCCACTCTTCTTCTTGGAAGGCCGTCCACAAGATGTTGGAGTGTTTCTGTGGGAATTCATGTCCATTCATTCTGTAGAGCATTTATGAGGCACTGATATTGGACGAGACGGACGAGAAGGTCTGGCTCACAATCTCAGTTCCAGTTCATCCCAAAGGTGCTCGATGGGGTTGAGGTCAGGGCTCTGTGTTCGGGCCGGTCAAGTTCTTCTACACCAAGCTCATCAAACCAGGTTTTTATAGTCCTTGCTTTGTGCACCGGGACACAGTCTTGTAGGAATAGAAAAGGGTCTTCAACAAACTGTTGCCACTAATTTGCATAGAAGTATAGCATTGTCCAAGATGTCTTGGTCTGCCGAAGCATTAAGGTTGCCCTTCACTGGGGATAAGGGGCCTGATTGAAATACCTGAATTGACCAATTGACATCTTCGGACAAATACTTTTGATCATACAGTGTGTGTGTGTGTGTGTGTGTGTGTGTGTGTGTGTGTGTGTGTGCACCCTGACATATGTGGTTCTCCTTCAAACTGTAGGTTATCCTTCAAACTGTAACTACAAATATGGAAGCACACAGTTGTATAGAATATCTCTGTATGCTATAGTATTACAGTTTTCTGAGGCGCGATTGATTCATACCACCCTAATGTAAAAGTGCCCTAGACGGCCCAAAGCCTTTTCGAGCATAGCAATGCTCCTGTGAGATCCACATAGCCAGTTACATGGTGTGGTCTTAGTGGAAGAACTTTAAAGTCCTGAACTGATCAACATATTTGTACATTTCCCTCACATTCTAACATGTTAAAACTTGAAGAAGAAGGAAGGAGTCGATTATAAGTACTCACTAAAAGCACTATTGTTATCATGGTGATTATAAACACAACTCATTGACCAATCAGCGAATTAATCATTTTTATTACAGTTTTTAAAATACCCACAGACAGATATTTATAGTGCATCTAATTACAGAATACCTATTTTTATCCCTAAATCAATCTCTTTCATTGCTCCTCTGCTCCTCCCTCCTAATTTTAGTCCGGCTTGCCATGTGTTACCTGTTCTGACACACGTCACTTAGGTGTCTGAATGAGCCGAGGAGGGGCAATAGGTGTGTCCGAGCAAAACACACCACAGATGCATATAAACAAATAAGATGTATGTATTACTGGCATGCATATTGTTCTCGTTAGTTTTTTTTAGGTGTCTGTCACGGGTCATGATGTCTCTCTCCACACGATGTCTGCAAACACTTTGGTCGCCTCTTCACATTCCTTGTTTTTGGATCTTCCTGGAATCTGGATCAAACAAATACAAAAGAGCAATTTAAAGTCAGAAATTCCCAAGGAAGCTAAAAGCAGACCTACAGTATTTACTATCATCTACTTTCTGTATAATTTATATATAATATGATAATCATTAAATCCAAAATGGTTTCTCAGATACTAACAATGGTTCAGGGTTTGATCTTTGATCAACTCACGGCACTTTCAGACCTCACCTGGTTACACACTGATTTTCCATAGCGTACAAATGTGGCGAAGTGTTCGCAGTTCTGAGTAAAGAGTTTGTAAGGAAGTTGTTTGTCCAGCAGGGAGTCAAGCCGTTGCTTCATATTCTCATACTCTGATGGTTGAAGTTCATGCTTGGTGTTGCTCACCAGTAGCTGTGCTCCTTTGGGGACGTTGACTTCTGCGAGATGTTGGCGGCGGATCCGAGTTTCTCCAAGAAGGAGATCGCCGCACACTGGGAACATGGTCTGCAGGTAACCACGGAACTTTTGCATAAGTTGTGACTCATCTAGGAAAAGCAAATGCACATGAGCCCGTCTGATCCAGGTAACCAGGAACACTAGACATTTCTAACACATCTTTATTAGTCTTAACACTCCTATTCAGTCTTAACATTCCTATTCAGTCTTAACACACCTAAACCAGGTAATCAGGAAAAGCAAACACTAAATGCACACAACTTACTTTTTCACCCACTTTCAGAATAATCAAGAACTATGAACACACCTGAACCAGGTAATCAAGAACGCCAGCATTTCTAAGACACCTACAGCAGATGATCAGGAACACCTGGGCAGGTGTGTTAAATAAGGGAAACCTTCAGATCCTGCATGGGAAACACTTCTGTAGGCTTTCCTACCTGCGACTGCAAAGTGAACGACGTGTCCATCTCCATCGTACACGCCCCAGTGTGAGTAGCCAATCGGATACGAGAATTCAATCAGGTCTCCGTAGTGAGCGGAGGCTTCTATGTCAGCAACCTGAACAGCACATGTAGGTTTGGGAACGGGTTTGACCACATGCAAAACTTACTACCAAAAGAATTTTTTTTTTTTAAACCCTGAGACTGCAGAGCTAATTAATGAAGGGATGAAGATAAAATGCAAAAAAATTCTTTATTGAAAAACATCATCAATTAGCTTAAGATCGGATTAAGCACCTTAATAATCATGAATTTTTTTTATTATTATTTATTTGCACTTCCATTTTGTCTATCTGTTCATGTTCCGTTTCTTCCTGATTAGATATATTTTGGGACATTTTTGTTTAATTTAAATCATGAAATGGTTCTTACTCTGTTGTCACACAAATTTGCTTTTAAAAAAGTTAATTGTTAAAAATTGTTAAATCATTGTTAATGATGTTCCTTTATAAAAAAATAAAAGAAAGAAAAAGAAAAATCAAGCATGGCATGAGAGTCTGTGATGTCAGGTCACAGACTCCCGGCCTTCATGTAACTTATCAGCTAACGATTACTTTCACAAGCTACAGTACAGAGATGTCTGTAACCCTCCAGGGCACGAGTTTAACACGCATGATCTCAACCGTGAATCAATTTATTGTTTTTATTTATTTATTTATTTATTTTAAATAGAATGTGATTACAATCTCACATAATCCTGTATCTAATAAACATATTTTGTTAAAAAGAAAAAACAAACTCACCTGGTCCTTGTATTCCATTGCCGCGGCTGTTGTTTTTGTTATTCCTCAGACACGAGAATGAAATCTAGAATCCTGACCCAAGCCTGACGAGCAGGTTGAACTGGAGACATCGCGGCTGCATAGCTGAGTGTGTGATGGAGGCGTGACATACTGGTATACAGGTATGTCACAAGTTCTGATAAAATTTAAGGGAAGGAGAATTTTTAATTTATCTAAATGATTATTGTCTGATCTCAACAGCTCATCTGCAAGTCTTCACATAACTTAATCCTTATTTCCTAAAACACATTTAAATAAAAAAACACTGATCTCCATGAATCAGATCTGAGCTATAAAAACGTTGGTATGCTACGTTATGCTACTGATATGCAGTGCAATTCATTTATATTTACATAATATATGTAAATTAGAAACACTTTTGAAATGACACATAATCCCAATAAAGTTCAGTTCTACGGGGGGACACAATGCCTTGGTCAGTAAGTAGCACAGATGCCTTGCACGTCAGGGGTTGGGGGTTTGAATGTCAGTCTGTGTATTACGGAGCTTGCATGTTCTCCCTGTGCTTGGTGGGTTTCCTCCACAGTCCAAAGACATGTGCTGTAGGTTGGTTAGTGCCCACGGTGTGTAATTGGGTTTGTGTGTGCAAGCTTGTGCCCTGTGAAGAGTTGGCATCCCATCCAGGGTGTCCTGTGCCTGAGCTCTCTGGGGCAGGGAGACGTTACCCGACCCTTGATGATGAGCAGTATAGAAAATGAATGTTCTAGGATAAACCAAATTGAATTCAAGACACTGTAGTAAAACGTTAATGTGGAGGGTTTTTTTTATTATCAGTAATTAGTCAATTAGGCAAATCTGTTCATCTTTTTTTTTTTTAAGTATTATTGAGAACACGTACAGTGTTGTGCAAAAGTCTTGACACCCCCCCGCCCGCCCCATTTGTTCACATTGAATTAACTTAAATGATGTCGATTAAATGAAAGAAACGCAAACAAATGTTTTCCTGTAAAAGGCTGCAGAGTGCCTAAAAAGAGAATTTAAAAAACGGATTTTTTTTTTTTTTTTTTTAACGAAGCAATCTCAGCCGCGACCTCATTTCCCCTCTCGTCTGTCATCATCTGCACCTGTTACTCACTGGTTCATGCCTCAAGTTCGATGTTTCTTATGTGTGAATGATTCATAGGTCACTGTGTGGTTTAACAAACAAGACAGCATTCCTCAGGTACAGAGACTGGGCTGAGAGTAAGAGCAGGAAAACGCCTGGAGAACTGTTCCTCAAGACTGCATTCAAATAAGAGAAAGTCTGGAGCTTTAGGAGCAAAATATGACAAACTGGACTTTTAGACAGTACTGTACATGGTTTATGTTTTACAAACAGAAAACGTACATTTTAAAAGCAGTTAAACATTCCTGTTATACAGTACGGTATTCATTGTTGTGGTCTTTATTGTAAGATGTGATTAATCAGATCAAATCAGTCACCGTCTGTTACAAAATCTGGGTGATTTATTGAAAAAAAAAAAAAAAGAAAAATGAAAGCACTCTGGGATCTAAATTAGTGCATAAAGTATAAAAGTGAAGCTGTAGTGTGTAAAACACTGAAACGCTGAAACAGACAGACAATAACAATCTCCTCTGCACAGGACAGTACGGACAGGCGACATGCAGGACGCGGGATAAGAGACTGGACTAAAATGGAAATTAAAGCGATTATCAGAAACGCACGACCATGACTGGAATAAAACGCTATAACCATGTTATTAAACATGTGCCAATAAAAATTTAACATTTAAAGAGTCTCAGGTGTTTCTTTGGTTTTTAACTTTAGCATTTGTGCGTGCTCTTTTTATTGTGTGTGTGTGTGTGTGTGTGTGTGTGTGTGTGCGAGTGTGTGTGCGTGTGTGTGTGGGCACTGGGTGTTTATTTCTTATTGTTGCCGAGCTGCACGGCCATGCTGTCAGTGACGCAGCGGAAGGTGGCGGGCTGAATTTCCCAAAATTCAATGGGGTTCCCAAACAGACTGATGCCGTTATAGAAGACCTTCTTCACTCCGAACCCCGTCGGGCAGAAATCATTCACCTTCACTGACGTGATGTTGTTGGAGTGAAGATAGACCACCTGTAGGAGAGAGAGAGCGAGAGAGAAAACAGGTCGACTGGAACTCGTCACTTGAAATAATTAATATAGTCAGAGAGACATCTAAACCTTCAAAGTAAATAAGTCGGTGAGCAGCTGGGAACTATGGATGTCTATCATTAGAACTTAGAACAGCGGTTCTCACTGTCGGGTAGGAGGATCTGCAAGGAGGATCTCGTCACGCATAGCCAGGGATGTGTAGGTTTGTTTTGTTTGTTTTTTTCGTCTCAATGGTGGAACCCAGTAGTATCAAAGTTTTACTATGTACAGTATATTTATCATCGGTGCCTGTTTGGTCAATCCATTGAGTTAACCCATGGACAAGAAGACAGAAACATGAACCTTGCATCATAACTACTATATTAATAACTAGACAGACAGACAGACATTTTATTTCTCCCAACGCAATATCCAGCAGCGATAGAGACAGTAACACAAAGACAGGTTTTAGAAGTGTGCATAGGTGTTATATGTATATGTATTAGAAGCATATAAATAAAGAATGTAAACGACACGTGAAAAAAAAGAGATTAAGAGAAATTAAGTTAATTGCAGTGCAACCGTGATATGCAGTGACCTGGTCCTGAGCTCACAACCTTCTGATCGGTCCCCTGAGGTTGTAGCCGTCGCGCCGCCGCTGCTCATAAGGGATGCAGCACAAGCCACCACAACACACAGGCAATACACTAAGGATAGCAAATGATGAGTAATGTCCCAGTGATGACCCAGGACACACTAAGCACTTCGTCTGGGCCACAGCCCAAGCTGGGTGAGATTTTAGTCAGGACTCAGCCTTGGTAAAACCAAACGTTTACAGCTTGGTCGCTTTTGGCTTCAGACTGAAATGCCACACATGCGTTTGTTGCATTCAGGGCGTTTTTGGGTCTGGATTGTAAAAGCTGTTAAAAACCTTTAAATGTGGCTGTTTACCACCGGACCGCTTACACTAGCCATTAGCGTAACTCATAGGCATGAGCACATGTGGCCCAGGTTCAGGGTGAGACGTAGATAGAGTCTCCTCCATCTCCTCCATCTTCACTACTCAAGGTGACTTAATTCAAAACGGTGAGATGCGGTCTGATCTATTCTTCTTGTACCAAAAGAAGTTTCATTACTTCTAATAATCATTTAAACCAGACTTTCATTGACGTTATGGTTTTCTATATTAATATTAAAACGAAGTCTGGTGTGACTGATTCAGTTTTAAAATCCCAGATTATTTGCTTTCACACCAGAATTAAGGTTCAGATAGTAAACACCTCATGGCTTATAATCACACACACACCTGCAGGTATTTCATGTTGGACAGGCCACTGGGGATGTTGGAGAGACGGTTGTGGTCCAGGTGAAGCTCCCTCAGGCTGGGCAGGAACGAGAGCGCACCACGTTCAATATGCAGGATATGATTGGACCCGAGCCCCAGCCTAAGCAAACACACCGCAGGATGGAGAGAGAAAGACAGAGCAAAGTAACTTACTGTACGTTAAGCTGGAAACGGAGGGATGTACGAAAATGAGCTGGTGTTGTAATTGCACCTAAACAGTATATTGTTATGTGTTACACTAAATGACCTAAAAGTATGTGCACCCCCGACCATGAACTGGAACTGGAACCTCCTCGAAATCCTGAAATCCGTATCTGAGCTCACTAATCCTCCTGCAGTGTGTGAAAGACCAAAAGTCCACATAGCCACGCCCCAATATCCAGCAGAAAGCTTTCTCAGAAAAGATCAATCTGAAATGGGATGCTCAGCAGGACGGGTGTGATAGTCAGGGGTGCGCATACTTTTGGCCATGTCGTTTATGTACAGTACGCTGTAGCTGGGATATTTTTGGACAACCAAAACCATTTTTAAATGGTACTTTTAAAGGCACTTTGCAGCTTGTTGCAGTAAATATTTGTCCCCGTTTCTTTCATTTAATCTACAACATTTCATTTAATGTACCGAAATGACGGGGGTTTAAATTTTTGCACAGGACTATATATATATATATATATATATATATATATATATATATATAAATTCTTTTATAATTTGACTATATATATCCAATTCTTTTCCATGTTGATTTACAGGCCATAAAGCATTTCAGTTGTACACAGAACGTTTCTTTTCTTTTCAGTGTGGCTCCATGTGCCGTATCGGCAGGAATCAGTCTGACCTCTGCAGCTGCTTGTATCGGCTGAGGTCCTCCAGCTCGATCGCCTGAATCTCATTATGGTCTAAATGTAGCTCATGGAGAGTTGCTGGCAAATCTGACCAAGACACACACACACACACACACACACACCAACAAAATACTGGGTTTAAATTCAAGGAAAACATAATTACTAGTTCAAGTTCATCTGCATAGAAAAATTCTAAATGTGTCAACTCTAGACTTTATAACATCAACAGCACTTTCAAGACTAATCTCCAAAAACTGAATATGAATTCATTATTTAACACCTTTAACAATATATGCGTGCTATTCTTAGCACAGTACATTCAAATATAAAGCCGTCTTTAATCAGCGGTGGTAGCAGTGTGTGGGCTCCCTTGTGTGACGCTTTGTTTTATGTTACCTTTTGGCACACCGGTGAGTTTTGCCTCTGAGATTCGAAGGTAGTTCAGTTTGAGACCTTTGAATGCTCCGGGCTCAAAACCGCTGTTGTGGATGGGATTACGACCCATTTCTGCATTCGATAGGAAACAATCACACACTTTTCAGACATTACAGCACAGTTATTGTTATAACTACATTCCGTTCATGATGCTGCCAAATGTGTCTCCGTCTATACACTGTCAAATATACACGTAAACATCAGAGATTTACTGTTATATCTGGAATAAATTTATGACTATTTAAAATACCTGAAATGATATATTTTGTTCTATATACTTTAAAGAAAAAAACCTTCAGAGTGGTCACTTTACTGGCTCATCTGTCTTTTGTAAGGGTTAGACAATGCTTGCAATACTACCAGTGGGCACTAGGGAGCAGCAGCCACCAGATTCCATTCATCTGGAGGTACTGAATATCCCCAAGCAGGTATGTGGTACATCTCACCGATAACATGCATGTTCCCCAGGGCACTGAAGGTTCCTGCAGATACTTTGCGGATGCGGTTGTCATGGATACGCATCTCGACAAGTGATGCGGGCAGGTTGCGAGGGATGGACGTGAGCAGGTTGTGGGAAATGTAGAGCTTCTGCAGCCGCTTCAGGGGCAGGAAGGCACGAGGGTGAACTCGAGAGATCAGATTGCTCCTCAAGATTAGCGCCTGGTTCACACATCCATGCACAAACACACACACACACACACATAGACACACAATATTGTTACCCTAAATCTGGAGCTACATCAATCTCAAGCTTGTTCTGGATCTTACAGCGAAGCCTTAACAATGGTACCATTGTTCTTTACCATCAAGTTGTGTTACTTGGTGTAACTGTGCAAGGTCATAGATTGTGTGGGGGTTTTATTACCCATAATCCTCATCTGAATTTCATACTTGGTACTCAATCCGGATCAACCCAGAGCTCTGGATCACGGTCTGGGTCTGAGTAGTCATGAGTACATAACAAAAGAGTATCAGTGAGAATGAAAGGAAAGGCGCCCAAGACCGTGGTGAGACCAGCGATGCTCTATGGCTTAGAGACAGAGGCACTTAAGAAAAAGACAGGAGGCAGAGCTGGAGGTAACAGAGATGAAGATGTTGAGGTTCTCATTGGGGCGTGACAAGGATGGATACGATCAAGAATGATTCCATCAGAGGGACAACACATGTGAGATGTTTTGGAGATCAGAAGTCAGAGAGGTTGTATGTAGTGAGAGTGAGTATGTAGAGGTTGGATGTAGTGAGAGAGGACATGAACTCAGGTGGGGTGAGAGAAGATGAGAAGATGTGGAGGACAGGGTTAGATGGAGGCAGACGATTCGCTGTGGCGACCCCTGAAAGGGAACAGCCGAAAGACAAAGAAGAAGAAGAAGATCCCACATAAGCCAGTTAGGGAGTGGAGTCAGAGCATTGGAGAGCAGATATGGTTCAGGGCATTGCTCAAGGCCTTACCAGCGGCAGTTTGAAGGTCCTGGGGTTTGAACCTGTTTGATCGAGCTTACTAACCGTTATTATATAAATTTGCTACTCATCAGTGATCAGTTGTCGCTCAGTGGTTAAGGGATTGGACTACGGATTGGAAGGTCCTCGGTTTAAACCCCAGCACCACCAAGTTGCCACAGTTGGGTCCTTCAGCAAGGCCCTTAACTCTCAGGTGTAAAAAGTGAGATAAAATGTGAATCGCTCAGGATAAGGGCGTCTGCCAAACACTCAAATGTAAACTTATTAAAAACTGTGAAGCCTGTTGGAAAACGTATGACTTTTAGGAGCCTTACGTAGAGGTTACTGAGGCCTTTAAAGTCTCCCTCTCGGATCTCAGTGATGCCGTTGCACTGCAGGTCCAGCAGCAGCGTATCAGATGGGATCCTGGACGGGACATACAGCAAACCTGCAAAGCAAAACAATTAAAAAGTCTTGAGTTCATTTGGTCACTGATCTACTTTTTCACTCATACACCGACGTGGAAACTGTGGATATTATACAGCTCAGGAAAACTATGATTGCAAACTCTCCAACGTGGCGAACAGCTTTTCCCCTCAATAAATGAAATCCTCATTTCAAAACTGTGTTTTGGTTTCACTCAGGGTATCTTTGTGTCATATTACAATTAGTTTGATGATCGCAATCATTTAAGCGTGAAAAGATCATGAGGAGTTCGGCACTTTACACCGAAACAGCATCTCCTGCTTAGTTAATGAGATGTACGTGTATGTGAGAGTTTAGCTCTCTGTGTTGTATTTTAGAAAGCTAGAGAGAGAGAGAGAGAGCGAGAGAGAGAGTCCGGGTCAGTTTGTTCTGGAAACGCACAGAGACGTCTCTGGAGCCGCGAGGCCCGAGCGGAGCAACCCAGAAATCTTTTTTTTTTGTTTGTTTTTCTTTTCTGCATTAAAAAACCGTTTCCCTGCCAGTACCAAGTTTTTCTAGTCGAGAATGCAATATTCCAAGCTCTCATATACGTGTGTGTGTGTGTGTGTGTGTGTGTGTGTGTGTGTGTGTGTGTGTGTGAACTGGAGAAAAGCCTCAGAAGCCAAGATCGTTGAAAGGGGCGGCGACAGGGGAGGGGGTGGAGTCCTAAAGAAGCGATTCATTGTTTATTCTAACATAATTAAATGAATATTTAGCAAAAGTAGGATAAAATACTTGGAAGGAATTTGGCTGAGATTGCAGCAGCAAACTGGCCTGAGGATTGTGCTGACCTGCAGTCTGGAAATAAACTCTAATAAAGCGGCCCGGGTAGACTGGGCTCAGAACACATCCTTCTAACTGCTTTATTTTCACTTGTAAACTTTTCAGAAAGCAGTAATTTGGGAAACGCTGGGTAAATTGTGGAGTGCTTGGCCTCTGTGTGTGTGTAAGTGTGTACGTGTGTGTGTGTGTGTGTGTGTGTGTGTGTGTAAGTGTTTGTGTGTCTCCATATAATTACGACGGAGCTGGACTAACGGAGCTCCACGTAGCACAGCACGATGGCAGACAGACGAGGGAAAGAGAGGAACATGAAGAAAGTGGAAGAAAGACAGAGAGACATGAGAAGAGAGAGAGACACGGGAGCGGAGTGAGACAGAAAGAGACACGGGAGCGGAGTGAGACAGAGAGAGACACGGCAGCGGAGTGAGACAGAGAGAGACACGGGAGCGGAGTGAGACAGAGAGAGACACGGGAGCGGAGTGAGACAGAGAGAGACACGGGAGCGGAGTGAGACAGAGAGAGACACGGGAGCGGAGTGAGACAGAGAGAGACACGGGAGCGGAGTGAGACAGAGAGAGACACGGGAGCGGAGTGAGACAGAGAGAGACACGGGAGCGGAGTGAGACAGAGAGAGACACGGGAGCGGAGTGAGACAGAGAGAGACACGGGAGCGGAGTGAGACAGAGAGAGACACGGGAGCGGAGTGAGACAGAGAGAGACACGGGAGCGGAGTGAGACAGAGAGAGACACGGGAGCGGAGTGAGACAGAGAGAGACACGGGAGCGGAGTGAGACAGAGAGAGACACGGGAGCGGAGTGAGACAGAGAGAGACACGGGAGCGGAGTGAGACAGAGAGAGACACGGGAGCGGAGTGAGACAGAGAGAGACACGGGAGCGGAGTGAGACAGAGAGAGAGACACGGGAGCGGAGTGAGACAGAGAGAGACAGACGGCAAGAAAGAGAGCGGACAAGAGACGGATATTTTTCTGCACATACTGCACACATCTGTGAATCAGAACCTGTCTCGTGGTCCTGACGTTACCGTGGTTACCGGTGACTTATTTATATATCAAACAGCTACTTTTCGGCTTCATGGGTGACGGCGAGACGGGCGTCGGTGTTTATGGCACATTTGCTGCCATGTAATAACGCCATAAACAGTAACGTCTGTAATAAAAAAAAAACATGTGCACAGGTGTCTCTCTCTCTCTCTCTCACACGCACACACACACACACACACACACACACACACCATTTATCCAGACAGTAAAGTAACCCCTCTCTCCCCACACGGCTTTTCATGTGGCTTCCCCGAACGCTTTAATGCTCCTCCATTACAATCCCGCAGGCATTTAACTTCCTCTCCTCGTTTTTTCGATGCCGCGTTTTCGTGCCATTTCGATTAACAGCTGTCAGAAAGGAGGAAACCCTGGGAGAAACCTGGGACATCAAGGAGAAAATAAAGAGAATCTTCACGTCCCTCAGTCACATCCGGTCAGCTGTTTAAAGGCAACTCGTGGACGTTTTACATACAGCGTTCGACCCGTGGCCCTTTTCTAAACTACAGCATATAATGTTTAAATGTGAGCATTAGGCTTAAAAATACAACCCATCAAATCATGCACTGCACGGGTATGAAGAAAAAAAAATAAACATCACACACATGAAGGTTTCATTGCACTGATTAAGGTCACACACTGTGCTGTCCAGTTCATGTGCGGTAATGATTCCTCGTGCTCCCTGAGCCGCTCGCTTCTCTTCCCGCGCCATCAGGGAAGCAGAAACCCTCCGCAGATGTGATGTGCAGGTGATTCAGTACGTTCAGCTGGTCATGTGACTTCATTTTACCTCCACATGACATGGAGTCTCGAGCTGAGCGACTGACGCGACCCCAGATCAGCACACTGTCTCCAGACGCTTGTACAGTGGACGCTATGCATGATGGGAGCGTCGCTTCATTACAGCGCTTCCCTTCTCACCCCGACACGCCCATCACTCTGGAATAGACTCAGTCTGGACTCTTCAGGTCACATGACCTCTTGCCAGTCTTTATGTCCCTTAGCAAACTGAAATCTTTTCTTTCCTAATGTGTCTCACTAACAAGTGTTTTTTTTTTTTTATGGACACACAGCTGTTTAGTTCCAGTTGGGAACTAAATTTAAAAAAAAAAATTTTTTTTTTACCACATTTCGTCCACCAAGTTTGCGAGTTGAAGGTTCAGCACTATCCTTACAGGCTTTGATAACGGACAGTTCTAACCCCAAGGCCAATCATTTCTAATCTCCTTCATTGTTTTCCGTACTCGATGCAGGCCAATAATTCTCTTCTAAAGTGATGACTATTATTATTATTATTATTTTATTATTATTTTTTTTAATTATTATTATTATTCCTGGCCAGGCAGTGTATCGTGTTTCGTCTCCCACTTCTGCCTCCCCAGTCAGGACTGAACAGATATGCTGAGTCAGCTCCTGCTCCAGTCGACTAGAGACCAGGATTGTTGCTTCTTCTAAAACGGTGCACATGGTGTTGAGAGAGGCAGACGTCCAGACTGGATTTTAAATCTGACTCCCCAGTTATTTTTCCACAACCAGTCAAATCCCAATGAATATGTCACACAGTGGAAGAGAAATGCGTCTGTGTTCCCAGTCTGTCCCGCTGCCGCCCCTCACCTCCAGGAGCCCTGGTTCATTCGTGTGTCTATACGGGCGTTTAGGTGTCCTCCACACGTCCTCGAGCTTGTCTACAGTGTCTTGTGTACGTGTGAATGAGTGTGTGAGCGGTCCGGGGTGGACGCCTGCCTCAGGGCTCCGGATCAGAGCGAAGGCTCAGGACTTACAGAAGTTTCAGGACTGGTTTAACTCTTCCTCCACTCCTCCTAATTTTTTCGCTAGGAATCGCGACGAATTTATGAATCGTTATGACCCTTTGATTGGCAGTCATGCAGTTCGATTTTGGCTCACCTGGGTGTTTGGGGTAAATCTCCAGGGGCTTAACATGTGATGTGAGAGTGTGTCAATACCATGGCAAGAAGAGCTGCGCAAAGTACACAAGTCCTGTGCTTGAGTAAAAGTAAAGATCCTCTCGGGCAAATATTACTCAAGTAAAAGTAGAAGTCCTTCATTCGCGTGTGTACTTGAGTAAAAGTACTAAAGTATTCACCTTCAAACTTACTTACAGTATCAGAATTACAGGGCTTGTATTAGCTCACAGTAGCCTTTATTTCCATAGTTTAAATCTCTCGCTCTCTCTCTGTTTCTGATTTCAAACCCTGTTACGTTATTAGGCGTGCCTTGAAAGAAAGGCAATTGTTATGTAACGCAACACCAACATCTGTCCTGCCTCAGGTTGATTAAATTTTTTTAAGCTCAAGTAGGATAAAAAACGCATTGCTGATGACGTCATTTTAGACGTCCTCGGGAAGACACTGTTCTCGATCGAACGCAGCTATTGAAATCAAGTCGGCTCATGTGAACGGGATGTTGTTGAGGGAAGTCTATAAGCGCACGGATACTAACCGAGATCGGAGCACTGCACCACCTTCAGGTGACACACGCAGCCGAATGGACACGTTGGAATCTCCGGCAGAGGGACTTCCTCAAACGCGGAGCCTTCCTCCTGGTCCTTCATCATCATCGTCATCAGATCTCTGACGTCGATGTCTTCGCCAAAATCCCAGAATGCTTTCTGTTGGAAAGGAAGAGCGGAGGACAGGAGGACGGACGCTGACAGCAGCAGCATCGTCATGACGGCCGTCGCCATGGCAGCCGGAGGAGGACAACGAGGAGGAAGCACGAGGCTGCAAAAGAGAAGGAAGAGACTGATGTGGGCAGTGACGTAACGTCTCCGTTATTCCCTCATTT
The DNA here is from genome assembly GCA_013621035.1 of Clarias magur. Lineage (NCBI taxonomy): Eukaryota > Metazoa > Chordata > Actinopteri > Siluriformes > Clariidae > Clarias > Clarias magur. The sequence continues at coordinate 139,918 of QNUK01000868.1, read as the reverse complement.
CATTTACTTCGCTCTCTACAGTTGCTTCTGTTGTATCATTTGACCTTGTGCTACCTGTTTCTCACTTTGCTCCTTATAGTTACCCCTTAATTGTGGACACTTCCCCTTGTTTTCTCATTTTCTTTCTCTCATCCTCCCATCTTTCCTTGTTTTCTCTTTTCCTTGTCACTCATTTCCTCGTTTCTTCCTCTTTCTCCATCATTCTTTTCCGATTTTTCTTCTTTCGAGCTTTTCCTCCCTCATTCTCTCTCTTTTTTTTCCTTCTTTTACTTTTTCATTTTGTTCCCCTTTCCTCTTCCTGCCTCATCCTTACATTCCATCATTCTTGTTTTATTCTTTCTTATGCTCCCTCATTCCTTCAGTCTGACGTATTCGATCATTTGTTCATATTCATTGTTTGCATTTTCTTTCACGTTTTATAATTTCGTCTTGTTTTTGTCCCGCCTCACTTGCTTCCATTCTGCCTTTACTTTTTCCAGGTTCCTTTCCATGACTTGCTACTTCATCCTCTCTTACTCACTCTTTCTTTCAGTGATCTATTTTCTACCTTGAGAAACTGACTCATAAAACCCAAAGTTGAGTGAATTTGCTTCGCGGAACAGAGCGGGTCTCTCTGTGATAATGAAGTGACCTCTGCTGGTTCTCTCCACGCTGCCGCTCTGTGATTACACGATTACAGCCCTGAAATAAAAATCTGTTTTGGAAAAAGGCGAAGCTGCAAGCATGCGGTTCATTCAGGGCAGGGAGACGCACCCAAACACACCCTGCATCCAACCCTGACACTGTTTCAGGTGTTCCGCCCCATAATAAACTCAACACTTTAAACACAGGCGCAGACAGAAACACAACGCTGGCTTCGACGCACCACAAATTAGAGACTTTTATTCAGACTAATAATTATATATTCTAGAGAGAAATCAAGCCTGTGAGCTGAGACTCTACACGTAGAGAGAGAGAGAGAGAAAAAAAACGTAATTCTGTTAGAATACAAAACTCACATGATTCATCCATCGTTCAGATTTTGGTTTAAAATAATGAAACACTAATCAACAGCTGTGCAGAATATCCGGTGTGATGGGATTAACCTGGATACTGGTCGTGTAAATGATTTGCCGTCTTACCTTTAAAAAGTGTGCAGCTGTGACAGATCCTTCTTCTGCGTGTAGGAGCTTCAGTGTTTCCTCATTGTGTTGAGTCCCTGCAAAGCAACACCAGGAGATGAGGGCATTTCTACAGCGAGCCCAAGAGGACCAGTCCCACTTACACACACTTCCCTCCCACTGTGTGTAAACCCTAGAGAGAGAGAGAGAGAAAGAGAGGATGGGAATGAGAGGGCGTGTGGACGGATTAGTAAAGGTTGAGGAACTTGTATCATTTTATTTCATGAATGGATCGAGACGACTATAAAAACATGCACAAAAGCCACAAAATAAATAAATAAATAAAATGACGAAAAACTAATAAATTCAAATTATAAATGAAATGGTTTGAAAAATATTCATGAACACGACCGCTCAAAACTTTGGGATCACTCCACGCTCGTTGCTGATGTTTATTTCTCTCTACACTGTAAAACAACACTGAAGGCGTTTCTCTAACACACACAATAATCTCCTCTGAACAGTTGATATTGAGATGTATATCTGCTACTTCTGCTCCGTAAAGCTTCATAACGGCTCTAATCTGAGGTGCTGGTTGAGGTTAATTCAGGTGATTTCTGAGGCTGGTGACTCTAAATGAACGTCTCCTCTGCAGCAGTAAGTTTTGGTTTCGCTTTCCTGAGAAGGTCTTCATGAGAGACGGTTTCATCACGGAGCTCGACGGGGTTTACACACACACTCGACACACAATACTGTTCCTGTGAGTGTCATGAACTGCTGGGTAATGGCTCATGGTTATAGCCGTGGGCTGAAGTGAAAGGCGGGCATAGACGCAGAGGGTGGTGTGAAACAAAAAGGCTTTTATTTAAACGAACCAAAACATGAACTTGCAACAAAGGATGTTGCACACACACGACATTAACCAAATAACTCCCAAATGGACAGACTAATACAATACAGACAAGAGGATTAGCCTCACAGAGACCTAGCCTACTAGCTGTTACGCACACTAGCTGCTAGGCTGGATGATGGCTAATCAGACTAGTTGCTAACAAACTAGTAGCCAAAGGTCTAAGGGGTGAGCAGCAGACTAGGTAGGGGACAGACTAAGAACCTGTGGCTAGACAGGTTAGTATCTAAACAGACGAAGATCTAAGCAGACATGGAGACTAGACAAACTAGGAGACTAAACAGACTAAGAACTAGGCAGGTTAGTATCATGTTAGTAGCAGGACAGACTAAGAACTAAACATTCTAAAGTGGTACTAACACAAGGGAAAACCAAAACAGACCAAGATACAAACTAATACGTTTAACAAAGACAGCTCCACAAAACATGTGCCAACTTAAAACAAACACAACCTTAAACAGACCATAACCAAATATAAAAAAAAAAAAAGCCCACTTTACATAACAAATGCTCGACCCAGTTTCGCAGAACCAACAGCTATTTATAGAATGTCTAATTAGCTACCTCGGTTCAGGTGAGAACTCATCACCTGACCGAGGTGCCTTCTGGGAAACTGAGTCTACAAACAAAAACTACCAGACTAACCAACTCAAAACAGTGGCCTCTAGTGGTGAACCCTCACAGTGGTGAACTGTGAACAGAACAACCGACCTTCATGTCTTACAATAACAACTGACTGATATTGTGGTTGTTGTTATTGTTGTTGTTGTTACATAATTACCGAATGCCATATGTGTTATTTCATATTTCATATATGTGTTCGTAGTTTTGAAATCTACGGTATTGTTAGTGTAATCTAACCACCTGGGAGACTGGACAACCGTGTCGGTGAGAGTTATTGTCATATCGTCTCAATACAATACTGTGATAAATACAGCACCGTGTCAAAGTCTTGAGCCATTCTTTATATGAAATGAAATGTAGATGAAAATAAACAAAATAATCGGAAACAAACAAATTTTAAAAAAGAACTAGTTGTTTCTGTACCAGCCTCAGCAGCGACCTCGTCTCCCCTCTCGTCTGTTCCGAGCCCTCAGCATTCAGCATCAGCAGTGAACTAATCACCTCCTGATCACCTCTCATCACCTGCACCTGTTTCTCACTGCCTCAGGACTTTATGAATATGAATAAAGTGTTTTATACTTTATTCATAGGTCACCGTGTGGCTCAACAAACGAAAAAATGAAAAACATTCCTCTGAAACCGGAATGACAATGAGAGGTGGGGGAAAAAAGTCCTTTAGGAAGCCTGGAGACCTATTCCTCAAGACTACATTAAAAGCCTTGTGCACAGTATATGAGACCTATACTGATAAGGCTGACAAACTGTTGGTGGTGCTGTGGAGCAGCGGGGTATTGGGGCTGATCACATCCGTCCACGGCGTTCCGCTTCGTTTTCTCACCTGATTTTCACTCGTTATTCGGAAACTAGACGAGGTGAGAGCAGTTAGGAGTTGTTATGAGGAGATCACGTCTTGTGCATTTCCTCGCTACACCCTTAATTGTTCTTATCCTCCTGCAGAGGGAAGGGAAAATGCAATTTAAGATAAAAGTCCCCTTTCATGCCTCTCTCAATGTGTGCATCAAACGTGTTTCCTTTGTCCTTTGAATGAAGGTTTTCTGCAGAGTTTTGTTTATCCTGTTAACGTCCATGTGGGTTTTTTGCAGGTTCCACGGTTTCATTCCGTTGTCCAGAAACACGGTTGTGGATTGAGCAACCTGAAATAACGTCATGGACACGTTCTGAGTGATGTGATGCATCCCATCCAAAGCGTACTCCCTCTCGGAGGTGGCTTTTCCTGAAGATGAATTATTAAGTAATAGAGCTCCCGCACTCTTTAATCACATGTGTATGCGGCCTCTGGGCCGCGATCATTTTCTCACCCCGCCAGGAACAGCATGAATCTTCTGGTGGCTCAGGAATGACTCTAAATCACTGATCGGTGCTAATTTATATCTCCACCCTAGACATTTCCCGTTAGATGCCAGGCTCAAAAGAAAACTTTGCATGACTCGTGGCTCTAGCAATGCTGTTGGACTGCTGACGGACGTTGTGCTGCAGCCTAAACCCAGATTTGCAGATTGGACCAAACCTAAAAGAATCCCTCCGAACCTGGAGAAAAAGCCATGCATGGCTCTTCTTTTCACTTCCTTTCCCACCGACTTTTAATAGACATTCTATACTTCTAGGGTTCCTGTCTTCACGCTAGGTTCCGGTTGGTACTGGATCATTAAATGCCGTTTTCTCGCTATTGGGCTTGCAAAAAGTTGTTTTTGGCCAAGCTCCTAGCACATGGGTACTTGCCAGTGTCCGCCGCAGTGTTAAACTTTATTCAGTTCCAAAGCGAGAATAAGTGAACCTTTTCCTGGATGTAGTTCAAAACGTACACATGCCTCCTGCAGAATCCCGCACTGGAGAGGCGTGGCTGGTTGGTATGGCAGGTGGCACACTCACAAGGATGGCAACAAAAAAAAGTCACATATAATTATAGTGAAATGTTTACATACTGTATACTCCTGAGTGTGAGTGTCAGGGTGATGTGGGCGTTCCGTGAATTCCTTGAACTGGATTTTTCTGGGCAGAATGACTGGACAACATCTATCTTTATTAAAGAAAACCCTAAAAATACATTTACGTAGATTATTAATTCAGTGCTGCTGAGACTCCAGAAATGTCTATGAATTTGCCAGGCCTGAGGTCTCCCAACTTCCCGTTAGTAATGATGATGAACTCTAGCTGGAAGCTCCTCTGTGCATCATAAAAAAGTGTGTGTTTGCCAGCACTCATCGGACTGACCAACACACAGAAGAAAGAAGGACAGTCCAAGGAGCTCCAAGCTCCATATCTGAGAAAGCCATTTCTGAACAACTGCAGACCCCAAGATCAGCTCAAACTATAGTACACACTGCAAGTACAGGTTGTTAGGAGGTGGAAGCAAGTGTTCCTAATGGTGAAACTGGTTCTAATGGTCAGGAACAACCTAGGAACCCCAACTAAACTAGGAACTAGCCCAACTAAAACCGTTCTTTTAAAAATAAATGTGAACATGTAAGACTGACTCAAATTGTACTAAATCAAACTTGTTGGATTAGCACGCCTAGTAATGTAGCTGGGACTCAATCAGACGCAGAAATCGGACTAGACGCTCTGCACATGTTCCACATTTTCCACCCTGGGCTTTGACGCTCAAGTCAAAATGCATAACAGAAGAATAAGCCACTAATAAAATGGCAGCGTTGTCTGCCTTTGGATGGCACCATAACCACGAGGGATTGTGTCCATCTCATTTGTACAAAAAGTAAAATATACACTATGTGTGTAATGTATGGAGCTGTAAAGTTGTCCATGTTTTCCCCACTTGATAGTTACAGTACTAAATGCTGCCAGTTTGAGGCTGGCTAACTAGTTTGTCAGTTGTTAGGTGTGTGACGCAATAGGTAAAATGGGAAAAGGCGCAATACTAGCAAATTGAAACGGGCGATATCGCCACCTATCATAGTGGCGTCAGACATACTTTAGTCAATAAATCAATTTCCCTGCCTTGCTTGAATAACAGGATAAGGACAATAATACAATTGCTAGCCTAGTCAAGCTAAACCATAGCTCCACTTAAATGTTCATGTGGACGTACTGACGGTCTACAGTCAGCCCAGTTTTACATCACCATGGACTGAAAGTCTGCCCTCCAACATCCACACCTTCTAGCTTGACCACAAAATCACGTAACCTCAAGAACATTGTAGCAGCTGTTAAGCATGGTGGTGGTAGCATCATGCTTCTGGTGGAGCTGGTGCACATCACTAGTGAATCATGAAGGAGAGGCGGAGGACCTCAGAATTCTTCAGCAGAACCTCAAATCATCAGCGAGAGGGTTGGAAACACTTGGACAAAATTGAATGTTCCAACATGACAATGACCCCAAACCAACATCAAAGCTGGTGATGGAACGGATAAAGCAGACTAACTTTTGGAAGATCTTGGAATCTCAGAACTATCAAAAAAATTCTGTCTGAGGAAACTTAATTAAACGCTACAGATTCTGTCTATCTAACCAGGGTTCTGCCAGAAGCTTGTTGATAGCTACCAAGATCTAAATGTAATTTCAGTATCTATCTATCTATCTATCTATCTATCTATCTATCTATCTATCTATCTATCTATCTATATATCTACTTCAGTGAAGTGACAATAAAGTCAGTGTGTCCTGGTATGTGTATGTTGTACACATAAAGTTTACAGGCCTGTTATAGCATCACTCCAGAAATTTGTCCACCCGTCGGCAGGGAGTTGATGACAGGCAAAGCGAACGAGTAGAGGTTGCCGGGAAGAGTATAAAATAAGCGTCAGTGCTGTGGCAGCGCATTACCACTTAAAGAGCAGGACAGGAATAGCTCGGCGGTGCACTGTCATGAGGAGAATAAAACTCTGAAACTCTCCCTCTGTAATCACAAACTGCACTGCGGCCCGCATCCGCATCCAGATCCGCCTGTCTCTACTTAACCCTTAAACCTCGACTTAAGCCGGATTAAAGTGGAACCATACTAAATACGATGAACCACACCGTTCGTTCGGATCTGCACACCATTCGACAGAATGGGATTTCACATTCCAGGCTAGCAGCGCATCGTTACAATCCAATCCTGGAATGTGGAGTTACTGAATCGTGCGCACCAAGGCGGGGTAAAGGGAGCGAGATTTCCTCTCAAAATAAACCCGAGATACGGCCCAAACCATTTACTCAGTCTATAAATCTTTAAATACTGCAGTGAGTTATGGATGTTCTGCATATCTCATTAGGACTCGATCGTGTTGCACTGCATTGTGGGATTTCGGTGCAGTAAATAATGTCCACATGGTAGCGGATCAAAACCAGAATAGTGTGCGATGTAGTGGACATGCGGTGGTTCAGAGGGAGCACACACTGAGGTGAGAAAGCCTTTCGGTTTGGACACACACACATATTCATACACACGTATACACACCCAGCATGGAGGGCTGTGCGGAGTGTCTTTGATGCACAAAATCAATGTCAAACAAATCTGAAAAGTGCTTGTCTATAAAGCCACTTTGCATTACATTATGAATGAGACATGGCTCCAAGTATGAGACATGGAGTCCAAGTATGGAATGATATCGCGGACATTTTTGCCACTGCGTTTTCCATATGTGGACGCGTAAAGTGTGACATAATTCAAATGCAACTGCAAACGTTTCATTACCGTTTGCTTTTTCGCCCACTGACTGCCGAATTTTTCAAATGAAAAAGCAACGTCCATTTGCATTTGCATTTGCCATGTCTTACAGGTCACGAGCCTGTCATATTTAAATAGCGAAATCAATTAGCACGTCTGCTTTTTCACGTTGTCTGCGTCGCGCATGCAGCCTGCCGAAACTCAAGCGCAATCGCTAACCCATATGCAATCGCATTTCCAACACGTTGCACGGAAACCTGTCAATCAGCGTCAGGGGCGGGTCTATACTCGACCAAGAGGGGGAAATTTGAGCAATGGAGCTGAACCGCGGTAAAGTTGGTGTTTTGCGCTAAAATATTATCACTGCTAATAACTACAAACTTTTTCTCAGTTTGATTTCATTTTGCAATATTTTTTTTTTACAGGATAGAGTGCATTACAGTACAGTTGGTTTTACATTTAAAATTTCTATAGCAAAAATGTTACTGAATTTTTTAATTTTTTTAATTTTTTGCAATTCATGATAGACTGTACCGAAGTGCATTCATTTTCATACATATCTTTACAATTTTTTTTTTTATACTAAAAACACCCCAACTCTCATTTAACAAATGATCTGTTTCACTGCCACAAGAATTGTCTGTGTAATCATTTATTTTTAAATGTACATTCAAATAATTTCTAATCAATTAAACAAACAAGTAATCCATACTGTAGCCTAACGGTGTACTATGTTTGATGTCCTGTGAGGTATTTATCTGTAATCTTGTGTATTCTTCTGTAAACAAACGGTTGGGTCTTGGTCATGCACTTTTTAGACGGTCCCTTAGTGACATTCTGACAGATTTAGCTCCAGCAGTTTGTAACAGGAGAAGATCTAAAAACATATTTATTTGCAATAGCTTCTCTGTCCACTCCAGAGTAAGAAAATACGCAAGTTGTCATTTTTGTGTGCTTATTTCTTGATAGACAGATGAGATAATCTCGGTTCACCTCCATTGCTCAAATCTACCCCTCTTGGTCGGCGATTGCGAGTGACGTCACTCGCCATACAATCACGCCCCCCTAGTATAGACCCGCCCCTGACACTGACTGCCAAATGCAGTTTGCAATTCCTTTTGAAAAATGTCCGGGATATCATTCCATATCCAAGCATTCAACCACGCTGTGTTATAATTACTGCTAAACCTTCTTCATTTCACTCCTCCTCCAAATATACTGTTTCAGTGTCTATGTAAATGACGTACTGCTGAGCCACGCCCCTCCAGAGAACAGCAGATCTGAGCGACAACATGGGGGAGGGGCTGTTCATATGAGGTCACATGAGAGGGGAAATCTAAGTGGCTTGTTTAAACCCCAACCAATAGAAACATGGAAAAGGACAAGAAGCAGGGAATGTATTTTGTTTTTTGTCTGTACACACACACACACACACACACACACACACACACACACACACACTGGACTAAGTGTAAGTTGTGCATACTAGGTGCACTTCTTCATTGCATCTCAGGGAGTTTATTATTCACATTTACAGCAATTACAGCAGATCCAAACAGTAAGAGATTCTGTAGTTAAAAAAGAGACTTAAAGTGCCAGACACTTCACACATGCCAAAGAATCAGGGGAGTTTTATTCAGAATGCATAAATGTGATAAATTCATCTTCAGAATAACTACTATAAATTCATGCCAATTGCAAAACAAAAATGTTACTTTTATATGTCTTCACTCTATGTATTTCACACTTTTACAATCCCAGAAAGCATTTTAGGTCTTATTGCATGCATACATGAAAATCTTTGATGGTCAAAATGTATGTTAAGCTTTAATCATCATTAACTCTTTAACATCCTCACTAAGTAAAAAGCAGTGAAAATTGTTCTTTTTTTTATTGTGCATTATTTATTTCACAATAATCAATGTTTTTATTTATTTTATATATATATATATATATATATATAGACCTCTTCCAAATGGTTGAGATGACACTTCATAGTAAAAGTATGAAAAAAAAAAAGGCATGGTGGTGTTTGGGGCGATTAGACCTACTTTAAATAGTAAGGCATACTATTTAAAGGCACAGTGACATCTGGTGAATTGGTTCATATCTCAATAACATATCTCAACCGAGTGGTAGAGAGTGCTGAATCGGGTTAAGTTCAGTACATTTTTTTCCAATGAGATATCTAATGGTTGAGCAGATCATTGAAAGTTTAACAGAAATACCAACTCCAGAAATAGCTTCTAAACAATTGAAATGTGAACGCAGTTGGCTAAGTTGAACATTCCGTACCATCCGATACGTGTCATGCCTGTCTTTTGAGTTTGCAGTGTTTTTTCTCGGTTGGGTCACCTGTTTTGTGGTATAACTGTGTTACTTACTACTTAATGTCTCATGTACCAACGTTTCTTCTTTAAGGAAAGTTAGTGGACATAGTGGGATGTAATCATTTTCTTTGATCTTACATGTAGGTCTAAGCTTTAGTACTTTAATCCACTGCATCCAACAGATCAAGAATCTGCACCGCTACTTAAGTACATTTCTGCAGGTTATCTATCCACAGTGGTTAGTATTTAAAGCAAGAATTTCGCCACCAGCTGACTACTGTATGTAGTCGCCCTTCCTTCAAGTCATGTCTAATAACACAACAGGGCTTTAAACCGAGAAGCGGAGCTGGAAAAAGGCTACAGTGAGCGAATGTACAGTACTGGAATAAATTTGAAAGTGAGTTATTCTGTACTTTTACTCAAGTACACAGACAACTGAATGACTTCTACTTTTACTTGAGGAATATTAGCCCTTGGCGATCTTTACTTTGACTCAAGTGCAGGATTTGTGTACTTTGCTCACACCTTCTCAATACTTTATTACCAATTGACTTTAATACTAATTTACACATTCTCTCTATACGTACAGTATGATGTATAGTATGCATTTACAGTATTAATATTCTACTTATTTTTCCGCCTATTTGGATCATTTTGATCGTACCTCCTGGTCTGCGCATGTGTGATAAAGTAATAAACAGTATGTAATGATAGCATTCTACTATACATACATAAAGTTTTGTACAGCTGTTTGTATTTTTGATTTGAGATATTTGCATGTGTGTGTGTGTGTGTGTGTGTGCGCGTGTGTGTGTGTTAGTCTATATTCTTCTAAAGGTACTAACTGCCAAACACAGCAGGAGGAAAAACGTCTGCAACTTTATTTAGAAAATCGTAACAACAGACTGCAGTACGCAAACACACAAACACACAAACGAACACAAACACACACACCAAACCATGCTTGTGTGATTTATTCTAAATGCCAAATGTGGAATGTTAAAGCAGAATGCAGGGACACGAACTGAACTGCTGAACAGGAGTGCAAAACCAAAGTAGATAATACTGAACACACACACACACACACACACACACACACACACACACACACCTACCTTATATTTAACACACAGGCTATAGCAGTACGGATCTGAGTAATATCTGTAGTATACAGTATTCTTATATTAGAATGTTTAAACATGGTTATAAACTCCAGGAGTCTCACAGATTATATTCGTCATATAATAATAAAATATTTATATAAAACCAGTAAATAATAATAATGATAATACAAAAATGCTTATACTGAAAACACACACACACACTTACTGACTTACTGACCCTAAAGAACACTTACCACCTCAGATTGTGTTGAAATATTCCTCACTAGTCGTTAAAACAACTTCTTTTAATAATTTTGACTAAATATTTTCTTGAAACAGCTGTGCAATAGATGCACTTGTCACAAACATTTATAAAAGTAATTCCATATAATAACAATCTTTGTTAAACTGTGAAATGATATTAATTCGGATCACAAACCTATTCTCAGTGGATTGTGTTTATTATTATTATTTCCTGTGTCATAATCAGTTCCGCATATCTCCTCGTCTCCGGCCTCACTGCCAGAGCTTCAGACATCTTTATATTAAAATGATCAAACTGATAACATCATGTGGACGCTTTAACCAGATTAGTAAAAATAAAAATGTACTTTTCGGTCTCAATCATGAATAAATACTTTAAGATGTAAACCTCTCACTGCGTTATTCTTGTTAAGTAAACGTGAGATTCCTGACTTGTTGCCATGGTGATGAAAAGACTCCGCCCCCTACGTCCTGTTGTCACCTGGTCCTCAGGTCTTTGTGTGAATGTGTTTTGGATGTGAAGACCCGAGTGTGCGTGTGTGCGTGTGTGTGTGTGTGTGTGTGTGTGTGTGTATGTTCACTCGTAGACCTGTTCGTGTCTCTGAGGATGCAGGATCACGCTGCTGTACTCTTTAATACAGGTGAGTGCGGTGGGCGGGACTGAGCGCCTGTCAATCAGGTTATTCTGCAGGTGAACAGAGAGCAGGGGGGAGTCCTCACGGGCGGTGATGTCACACAGAGCGTTCATGGATATTGAGCTACACACACACACACACACACACACACACACACACAACATTAATATTCACATTATTTACAATAACATACATTTGTGTGTGTGTGTGTGTGTGTGTGTGTGTGTGTGTGTGTGTGTGTGTGTGAGTGTGTGTGTGTGAGGAGTGTACACTAACCTGATGTAGTTGTGGTTGAGACGGAGGACCTGCAGGCCGCGCAGTTGGATGATCCCGCGTGGAATCTCCCGAAGCTGGTTGTGGTCCAGCAGGAGCTCGTTCAGGGAGTGTCTGAGACCGAGGAAGGACACTTCGTTGATGCCGTCCTCTCTCAGGCGGTTGTAGGAGAGATGGAGGGAGATGAGGCCGGGCTGCATGTGAGCGAAGACGTACCCCGGGATTCTCTCGATCTGGTTGTGGTGCAGCGCGAGCTGGGCGAGACCGACCGGCAGGAAGGACGGCACGTGGACCAGCTTATTATGGGACAGATCCAATGTCTCCAACTTACTGAAAGACAAGAGTGGAGACATGTCTCTTTCAGACACAGACCGACCAAGTCAACTACAACCACAGGACCACAGAACACTGACTCGTCACACAGACACTGATGATGACATGGCGCCCCCTAGAGGATGTCCTGACTCCTGCTTTTTGTTTTCCAATGATTTCCTAGCAGACTTCTGACTAAACTTATGAATCCTGATTCTCTGTCTACCATCTGAGTGCTGTGGCCCGGGAGGGTACGACAGGTGGGCCACAACACGCCATTTACAATCGATAAATACCTGTTGCAAATTTTCAACTTTTTAATAATAACGTTATGTTTAAAAATACATTCAGAAGTAATAAAACAAAGCTTTGGAATTTAAATAACGTGTTATACGTCATCGATCTTAGTTTCATGGATTGTGAGTTGTGATTAAAGGTTTGTGATTTCGTTGCCCTGCGCCCTTATTGATAGTCTTGGAATGTCTCCGAATTAGATCATTCAACGTGCTTATGTTCTGCACATCATCTCCAACCCTTTAGCTAACTCCTGATCTGATAAGCTTCACGTACTTAATTTATATAAATGTGTGTAAGAGCTGGATGAGGCAAGAATCCCTGCTAGAACATCTACTAGTCTGATGATGCGTTGCATTTCAGGTGTCGAGCTTTTAGCGCCCTTGAGGGAGAGAAGGGCAAGAATTTAATTAATTGAAGAATTTAATTCATTTATTGATTGAATTAATTTGTCTATATATACTAATATGTTGATCGTGCTCCATTAGAACCAACTACCTTTTAAGAAAAATGTAGCCCTAATTTCCAGATGTTTATCTCTTCAAGCCCTCACTTGGCGATATGTGGATTCTAGCATACAAATGAACGGGCGAATGATCCCACGGGCGTCTGCTCTAACAAACCGCGGTCAGTAAACAGGAAGTGACGGACCGTAGGTGTATCCAGGCTCTCGGTGCGATCCGGTCCTCTCGGATTTTATTATGGCTCAGATTTAGGATCCGCAGGTTCACTGTCTTATTCAGGAGTCCAGCATGAACCACTTCGATCCGGTTGTCTGACAGATGCAGCTCCTACACACACACACACACACACATGTATACAGTCTATACACACATAAGCTCACATAAATAAGCCCTAGGACTCATTTCGCTAATACTAGTTCATGAACTATATAGTGGTTAGCGCATTAGCAAACACAGTAGGCTATCAGAGGACACTGGGACGCTAAACACGTGCAACCTCCAGCTCTGTCTTAACATTTCTAGCTGTATGAGACTAACTAGCTTTAGAAGTATCGTTAGCGTGAGTTCTGTGTGTTCTAGCATATGAGATGAACAATTAAAACGTCTGCTGTTCTGGACATGAAGATTACTCAAGGTATGTGGAGCTTAGTCCAAGTCTCTTGGCCTACTGGAACTAGTTACGAATATCGAAGATGATGATGATGATGATGATGATGATGCAATGACCTTCAGTGACGCAGGCAGGCCGGAGGGAATGGCTCTGAAGTCGTTATCGTCCAGTCGGAGGTAAATGAGTTTCTTGAGGGGTCTGAAGGCCAGCGGGGAAACGTTCCCATCATGGAAATGGTTGTCCTCCAGCTCCAGAGTCAGCAGCTGGGACAAACCTGCCAGAGCAAACGTCCAAACCACATTCCCGTCCCACGGAGCGAGGGTTTAATAAACACAGAGTCCATCTTACTCTCCGCCAAGAATCTAACTGATGTCCTTTTCACCTCACACCAGCTGAACTTGTGTGTGTGTATGTGTGTGTGTGTGTGTGTGTGTGTGTGTGTGTACCTTTAAAGCTGTGAGGTGCGAGTCCGCTCAGTTTGTTGTCGTTGATCTTCAGCTCCAGCAGTGACGGCGGCAGCGGGGGGATTTTGGTCAGATTGTTCCCGTCCAGATTCAGACGGCGCAATTTGGTCAGATTCTGAAAAAGAAAAAAACACACACACACACACACACACTCGCACATTGTCGTGTCTCTCAGCCTTGACGGAGCCAGACTTCATAACACGTGTATGAGAGAGAGAACTTGACATCATGGTGTTTGCTCGTGGTTTGTTTGTCCACGCTGAATATTTTCCCATTTACTCTTAACGATGAGGTGAGAATTCAGCTGCAAGTGAAGAACTGAAGCGCGTCCCAACAAACACACATCACACCGGCTCGATATTTATACCGGAGTTGGTTAGACACGGTGTTGGGCTTTAGGGAGATCACACGGGGTTCACAGACTCGGGAGGCCACCATCACACCTGTGTTACACGCATGCTCTTATAAATAGGCGAGTCCGAGACTGAGCACCGGGATCTTATAGCGAGATTACATCACAGCACTGCTGAGCTCTGGATTCTGATTGGTCAGGACGTTTCCTATAACAGCAGGTTGCACTCATTTCTGGAGCGAATAGGGTAATTAAATAGCTGCCGTATATTTCATTGTACACAATAAAGTATCTCTCGGTCCATGGAGGAAGAAAAGACAGACTCGGGGACATGCTGTTGTGGGAAATCAATAAACCATTGGTTTGACAAAAGTGTGTTTGTGTGTTTCTCTGTATATATGTGTGTGTGTGTGTGTGTGTGTGTGTGTGTGTGTGTTCTCACCCGGAATACGTTCAGCCCCAGTGAGGTGTCGTCCAGTTTGTTCTTGCTCAAGTCGAGCCACTGGAGGTTGGGCAGGCCGTGCAGCGCTCGCACCGGGATCTTACTGATCTTATTATCTGACAGACAGACAGACAGACAGGTGTGTGTGTCAGAAAACAGGATCTTACTGTGCTTATTATCTGTCTATCTAGCTATGTGGGTGTGTGTGTGTGTGTGTCAGCTCACCTGCCAGGTAAAGAGTTCGGATGCCGGCATCTTTGATGAGAGGCATGCCGGTCAGTCCGGTGCTGCCGCATGCGATCAGAGCGTCAGACAGCAGACATCCCGCTGGGAGCGACGACATATAAGTGGAGGGATGACTCACTGGACGACTCACTGGACGACTCACTGGACGGGTCACTGGACGACTCACTGGACGACTCACTGGACGGCCCACGACGCTAGCTCCGCCCGCTCTTCCTCTGAACGCACCCCCTACGTTTCTAACATCTCCACTGGGTGCTAAAACTTTGGGTTTCTTCGCAGGAGGAGGGGGGGGTCTTTGCAGTACGGGTATCGTCGGTTTGCGGGTGGCAGGCGCTGGGCTCCGGCTGACGGGGGAACTTCTGCTGCGATCGTTATGGAAGACCGGGACGTCGTCGTCATCCTCATCAGGGTCACTATCGTCCTCCGGGTAGTCTTCATCATCGTGGTCATCATAATCAAACAGGTCTGGGAAGATGTCGGGGGGAGGGGCCAGAGGGAGACGTGCTGCAATTCCCAGCTCAGGTGCTTGTGACTTGATCCTGGGTGGAGGTGATGGTGGTGATGGTGATGGTGAGGCATGCTTCTTCTGTGCAGGTGGAGGCTGAGGAAACGACATGCGGAGATCATGGAAAGAGATTAAGAGCATCATCATCATCATCATCATCATCATTATTATTTTTATTATTCAGTACTGCAATTATTCACGCATCATACTGCACATTTACAGCTTTATCCCGTCTCGGTGCTGTCTTGGGCTTGACCTCCTCGGCGACCTTTCCCCGCTCCGCTCCGCTCCTTCCAGACTGCGGATGGACTTTCTTCTGTCCGGTCGTTTTCTCCAGCTTCACTCTTTGGGCTGCTTTCTGGTGTCCGGTTTCTAAATCCAAAAAAAAGCAAATAAATACAACATTAAAGAGCCATGTGTCATCAAACTCCAGCAAAAACAAATAAAGTTAAAAACACAACTGGAAAATCATGTATAATAAGAAGTGTTCAGGGAGCTGGACTGTGGAGCGATGGAGAAAGGTCATGTGACCTGATGAGTCCAGACCGAGTCTATTCCAGAGTGATGGGCGTGTCGGGGTGAGAAGGGAAGCGCTGTAATGAAGCGATGCTCCCATCATGCATAGCGTCCACTGTACGAGCCTCTGGAGACAGTGTTATGATCTGGGGTCGCTTCAGTCGCTCAGGTCGAGACTCAGCAACGTTATGTGGAGATAAAATGAAGTCACATGACCACCTGAATGTACTGAATCACCAGCACATCGCATCTATGGAGGGTTTCTTCTTCTTCACTGATGGCCCACGCCGTATTCCAGGACTCAGAGTGTGAGAGAGAGAGCGGCTCTGGCAGCATGAGGAATGATTTATTCCCTGTGGGCTGGAATGTATGCATGTGTGTGTGTATGTATGTGTGTGCACTGTACCTGTATTCTGGCAGGTCACTCCTTGGCACAAAACCGCACCACTTCTACACTGGCACATGTTACACGCATCAGGAGACCAAAGAGCTCCATCAAAGAGAAGGATCCCGTTCACTAGGCACTGAGTGCTAGGCGCTGACAACACACACACACACACACACACACACACACAAGATAATTATACAGTACAAATATTCAAAACGTTTTTATTTCTAAAACTTCACTAATGTTGACTGATGACTGAGATCCAGGACGCAGTGTGTTAGTGTGTGTGTGTGTGTGTGTGTGTGTGTGTGTGTGTGTGTGTGTGTGTGTGTGTGTGTGTTTGTGTGAGTCTCTCTGTGTTGAATCTTCCAGGTGACCGTTAGAACCAAAACATATGAAAATGTATCTATAATCAGTATTACAGAACCATGATTCCGTATCACGTCCTTCTCCGAGAGCTTGGGCACAGTGCGCCGCAAATCGAAGCTAACTTCTGTTCTGTGCCTTTTTTACATTCAGGTAAACTTTTAAGCATGTATACCAAATGCTATGTGCTAATAATTCAATCTATATTAATAAAAGAAAGGTTTTGTCTGTACATTGGTTGGAATTCACTCTTTTTTATTAATTATATCCTTACGTTTAATACATTGGAGGATCAGACACCAGTCTGTCTGTCTGTCTGTCTGTCTGTCCAGACTGTGTCTCAGTATCACACAAAACTGTCCAGACAGAATTTACTGAATCTTCTTCAGCACTTCGATCTCTGGCTGAAGTTTAATCTGCACCATCAGTGAATCTAAATGTCGAGTAAAAGTGATGTTATGAACAGTTATGTGTGGGATTTAATCATCTACTGTAAAATAATCTACTAATGCGCAACTGTCTCAATGTAAACAAACACCTGCACCAATAGATATTAATGAGAAAAGATAAAGTGAATATTTTGACTGGGATTAGTTCATATTTTCACTTTGGCTGAAATAACAGCGCTGAAGTGGTAGAAGTGAATTTTAACACGCCGGAGTCGTTTCAAGACAAAACTTCATCTTTATCCCATCACCTTTTTCCTTATTTTTCTTATCCTTATCTTTCCGTATTTGGCTTTTAACTATTTCTACAAACTCTTTTCCCATCAACAACAGGTACCTCCGCTAGCAATTAATAATGCAGTAATTTAAGCTATGGAGAGGCAAGGACAAACAATGTCAGACACTTTTACTTAAAAACTATTTAAATGTATCAGTGCGAGATTTGGGATTTAATAAGACAAATGATCTGAATTATCATCAACAGGTGGAGCGTCTCTGATGTCATCACACCTCCTCTGTCCTGAGTGGGTGTGTGTGTGTGTGGCAAAGTGTGCAGACTGGAAAACAATAAAAAAAAAATCCATACAAGCTATATCGACTGAAAATATTGTGTTTCATATAACCAAGTTAACCCGTGAATTAGCAAAAAAGGTTGCAGAGACAGGGCAATTATGATCATTTACAACCCCCCAAAAATTTAACAACAACAACAACAAAAAAAAAAAAAAAAACAGTCACTCTGTAATTTGCTGCAAAACACCCCTGTGTGTGAAGTGAGACTCAGATGACATCAGGAGAACTCACCAGTGTGTCCAGGTGTTTTAAATCCAGATGTCGCTGCCACAGCTCGACTCTTCTGTCTCTCATCCCGCCGGCTCGCTCGTAGGCCGCGTGTGACGCTCAGACACACAGACAGATACACACACGTGTAGAATAAATGCAGATACATGATGTGTGTGTGTATGTGAGGATTACTTAAGTGCTTAGGAGTGTGTGTGAGAGCGAGCTTCTTATATTCTCAGGCTGTGGGGAGAGAGAGAGAGAAGGACAGGGAGAGACGGGGGGGGGGGGGGGGGGGGCATATTTAACAAAACCACTCTTTCATTCGTCCTTAAAACTCTACCATCCAATCAGCCCCCAAATCCACCCACACCAACACACACACACACACACACACACACACTGAGCTCAGTCAGACAGCAAGGCCGTGCGTACCTGTGGCCGAAGTTATTATTACAGAAACAGACTTCCTCTACCGTAAAGTTGTTTTCTAATCCTGAATCCTGATTGGTCTGAAGTTGAGCTCTATAAGAACAGGAGCTAAACATTGACTAAAAAGTACATGCTGGTATTTAATAATGATAAAAAATGAAAAACATGTAACATGGCGTTTTGTAAGTGGAGTAAAACACTTCGCGTAACATTCCCATGTCAGAAGCTTAGCTTACGCAGCATGTTACTAACTTATGCTAGCTACATGATGCTAAGAGACCACATTAGCTAAAAAGAAACTACTACAGCGGTACCTCGGCTTACCAACTTTTGAATAAAGAATTAAAATTTTGCCTCTGCATATGAAGCATTTTCGAATAGCAAATGATCGAACCCGACTAAGATCTACAATTATATTATTTTCTATTGGAAAATGTGTCTCGCAATATGAAATTTCACCTTAAGAACTCGCTTCCGGAATGGATTAAATTCATGTGCCAATGTGCCGCTGTACAGCTACAATAGCGAGCTAATATTACACTGATTGATGGGCTATGGAAAAGCTAGTTAGTTGGTTAGTTATTATTTCCCTAAAAAAAATTTACATATTAAATAAAATAAGCTACAGCCAGACCATCACTGCAGTAGCTAAACATTAGCTAGCTAACATTAGCTAGAGAAGCTAGCGAGTTATTATTTAGACATTAGCGTCAGAGTTAATTTTTTTTAAGGCATAATTAAAAATATCCCGGAGCTAATCTAATGTTCCACTTTATGTTCATAAAACTATTTTAGTGGTGAAGTCAGACGAGGTGAATTTCCTTTGAAGTCTGCGAGCGTGTCTGATCTGATGGACCAATCAGAAATGAGCGTTTCACAGGGCAGCAGTGTGATCGTGACGGTGGAGTGTGTTCTTACTAACACAGACACTCACCTGGCAGTGAAAGGCAGCTCTGTGTGTGTGTGTGTGTGTGTGTGTGTGTGTGTGTGTGAAATTCCTGTCTGAAAACAGTGTCTCTCTGAGCAAACCACAGTCTGATTTACATAAATATTGCCGGATGGAGTAAAGACGCTTCCTGCTGGTGCACTCAGCCGTTAGGTCCTAACTGTACTTTAGTGTGTATTCATATTTATATATGTACTCATATAGTGTAAGGGTGCTACTATAATTCTAACATAAGTGTTATAACCTGAGACGCAAGTTTAGAAGTCATCAGAGTGTTACGCGTTAGTGGGCGGAGTTTATCTGAATCAGATTCTGAATTTCGGTTCCCCTAAATTCTGACCTCTGCACATGTTTCCAGCGTTATCTCGGCTCGATTGAGGAGCAGGGTTAAGTCCAGCGCCCCCGTCTGAACGTTTGATGTAACTACAACCTGTCACAGTGAAGTGCCCTCACACACACTCAGACATACTCACATACACTACGGAACGCCATTCGAACACACAGAATTCCCCATGTAACAGGCGACATCAGAGGAGAAGTGTGTTAATCATGGTTGAGGAGGAGGAAATATGATGTCGAAATGGTGTCTGTGTTCGGTGTAGCAGACGAGCGCTCGATCAGATTCTGCTTCACTGCGAAGACTTGTTCTCGCTAAACGCGTGATCGGTTAGATTACACCCGCACACATACACACACACATATTATTATTTTCATATGTGACTAGTAATAATAATCATAATAATAATAATCATCATAATAATAATAATAAAGTGTAAAATGAGAAGGAGTGCTGGATCAGGTGTTGTTCTCTGTGCTGCTGAATAATGAGTGTGGAAGCCGTTTTGTTCAGTTAAACCAGTGATCGTTAGCACTATTCATGCAGTGATACACTGGCAATATATTAGACTCTTAGTAGATTTACAAAGGGGCCAAAAAATTAACACACTTCAACATGAAAAATATTTGCACCTCTTCTGATGGTTTACATGAGACCATCAACGATGGTGCGACTACTGAAGTCACCTAACACTAAACATGATACACTGAGGACATAATTCCTGCCGTAATTCAAGTGTGTGTACATTTTTGGGCCCCTCTGTATTGGAATGCTCCATGGTGTAGTGGTTCATAGTTTGTCCTCACGCCTGTAGCATCAAGGGTTCGATTCCCACCACGAGTCTTGCATGTTCTCCCCGTGCTTGGTGGGTTTCTTCCAGTTACTCCGGTTTCTTCCAAAGAGGGGCAGATTAGGCTACTGTAATTCCTGTTCCCAGTTTGCCCATAACGTGTGAGTTTGGATGCATTTAAGCCCTATGCTGGACTGGCACATGTCCAGGGTGTACCCCACCTTGTGCCCAGTGTCCCCTGGGATAGGCTCCAAGCCCCCACGGTCCTGTACAGGATAAGCAATATAGATGATAACATTTGTTTGTTTTTTCAGTCGGTATTTTCTATCCCTGATTTTTTTTTCTTCCAGGTTTAAAAGTGAGTGTTTGTGTTTCCAAGGCAGTGGTCGAGACGATAATAAAAACTCGTTCTTGAAAGCTTCTGCTGAAGAAACCCGCCACCCTCAGAGTCAGAAAAAACGCAGGTGATTTTAATGATCTAAATGTGGGCCTCAGAAAATACGCTTAGCAAAGCCACATGACTCTATTATGACTCAATCTGACACATTTTCCTGCATGATGTAACATTTGCACTTAAGTTCCTGTTATTCAAGCTCAGTACATAAAACAGACTGAATGCGGGGAGGTTTGTGATCAGACATAGCTGATTAAACTGTGAGCTCAGACTGAACGGAAACCAGTTCAGCTCTTACAGCAGTAACAGTTTACGATGTTTTCCAACACGCTGCACTATTTGCTCTCACATGATGAGTCCGCTCATATTCGCGAGCTGTTTGCTCTAATGGTTCTTATTAGCCACCAGCTTCTCTTCCTGTTGTTCACTTCCAAAATAACAAAATTAAACAGGGAAGTAGGAGGCGTTTTTAAACATGCAGACAGTCTGCGGCTTTTTCCTGTATGTCTGTCTTTAGCGCGTTCTCAAAACGGCTACAAAAAAGAAAACATGAAACACCATAATAGGCAGCGCTGGGACATTTATAGCCGTGAAGGTGCACTTTAGGATGTGTTTGGGCCGAGTGCAGGCGACCCCTCACATCACACATTACACCATGCTGTTTGGATATTTTGTTCATGACCGAGTGCGAATCACTGTCTCCAAGGTGGATCTACACACACACACACACACACACACACACACACACACACACACATACAAACATATATTGACACACAGACACATATATCCTTGGTGGAGCCAGACATGTCAGAAATACAGTTTAGCTCACAGCCAGTGTAAACAGTGCAGATTGTGGACAAGACGCTTGTGCAACCTCAACCTCAGCTCATATATACACATTTGTAGTAGTAGTAGTGATAATAATATTAAGAATATGATGTTGAGTCAAAAATTATATCCAGTCATGGCTTACTAGGCCACGGGAATAAGATAGCATGGTGTGGCCATGACTTACTAAACTGTGGGAATGAGATACTGCGTTGTTTTGGAGTTATGCTGTGTATCAGTGACTACATAAAGGTAATCGTCCATCTATACTAACAGTAAAACAAAATCTGTTTCAATTTGTCTGTAGTTTACAAGAGGTTAAATGCTATGAGGTTATTCAATTGTGGCCACGGCATACGTATCAGTATAATGGGGCCGCACATTTTAATATTTTTATTCCCATGCCTTCGTAAGTCATGGCCACAACATATTTTCTCATTAACACGCCTTAGTAAGTCATGGCCACAACATATTTTCTCATTATCACGCCTTAGTAAGTCATGGCCACAACATATTTTCTCATTATCACGCCTTATTAAGTCATGGCCACAACATATTTTCTCATTATCACGCCTTAGTAAGTCATGGCCACAACATATTTTCTCATTATCATGCCTTAGTAAGTCATGGCCACAACATATTTTCTCATTATCACGCCTTAGTAAGTCATGGCCACAACATATTTTCTCATTATCATGCCTTAGTAAGTCATGGCCACAACATATTTTCTCATTATCATGCCTTAGTAAGTCATGGCCACAACATTGTTTCACATTCCCATATCTTAGTAAGTCAAGACGACACCATATTATCCCGTTACCGTGTCTTACTAAGTCATGGCCACAACATATTTTCTCATTATCATGCCTTAGTAAGTCATGGCCACAACATATTTTCTCATTATCATGCCTTAGTAAGTCATGGCCACAACATTGTTTCACATTCCCATATCTTAGTAAGTCAAGATGACACCATATTATCCCGTTACCGTGTCTTACTAAGTCATGGCCACAACATATTATCTCATTCACACACCTTAGTAAATCGTGGCCACAACATAGTATTTCATTCCCATGCCTTAGTAAGTGGTGGCCATACATAGTATCTCATCCCAACACCTTAGTAAGTCATGGCCACAACACAGTATTTCATTTCCACGAATTAGTAAGTCGTGGCCACACCATATTTTCGCCCCAATATCACCAGAGGGGACCTCAGTATGTCTCAGAAGTAAAATCACTATCTAGTATTATTTGTCGCTTTTGTCGCCACCTGGTGACCGGTCGCGTCATTGCAGCTTTAAATGTAAATGGCGTCCTCAGTGAGAGTTAATGGAGTTTTCAGTGCTGGAGCTTAAACTGTCGCTTATTAATTAAGCGTCTTGTTTTCATTAAATCGGCGTGAGAGTCAGAAACAGCGCCTGACGATGAGCTCGACGTTGCTGTCGTGGTCGGAAAGAATGCTGCACCTTCTCCGCCGCATGAACAGCTTTCATTTACCAGGTTAGCAACCGGCTGGTGTTTTAACGTGTTAGTGCAGATGGTACATCCGGTTCTGACTTCCGGGTTCTGTCAGAGACCGATTGAAAAAAAAAAGTGTATTGCTTTTATATCATTCAGAGTAACATAATAGTTCGGGTTTGTTGTTTAAAACATAATTCAGACCACCTTAGATGGAGAAGATTTACTTATACAAGCCGGACGTGGGTGATTTTAAACCAGGCGCTGTTAAAGCCACACAAAAGGGTCCTTGGGATGCAGAATATATCAGCAAACCGAAAGTGCTCGAACAATATAGAGCCCTGAATGGTGTGTCAGGGTTGTACCAAACAGTTTTCTGATTTAAAGTGATACAGATCTTGGGATGTACTGAAAATGTTTATTTATGAACATTTAGCTAAATTTGAGAAATTGAGCATTAATTCCTAACATGTGCCGGGCCCAGGGTTCGATCCTGAGGTCTGAGGTTTTGTGCAAATCCATTAAATCCGTTATATATGTGTGGATGAATATAAAGTGCTTGTAGATGTGAGTAAGTGTGTGTGTGTGTGTGATTCACGTGTTTGTTTGTTTTTTGCAGGTTCCAGTTTAAAGAAGTGTCTGCGGTTCGAGGTTGCGGGTCAGCAGGTGGGTTGGATCCGGCCGGACGTGGCGTCGGTCCTGCGCCGTTATCCAGATGTGTTCTGTACAGTAGGCGGCGCTATAGAGCTCTGCCCAGCGCTGGACTCGTATGAGCGCAGGACGCAGGCGGTGGAGGTCGTGCTGCAGACACTCAGAGAGGAGGCGGAGTTTAGTTGTCTGAAGGGGTGGAGAAATGAGGTGTGAGCTGTGAAGTATTTATTTTTTCAATAACGTAAGAGTCATTTCGGAGGTGTGATGTTCCTCATAATCTCAGATGTTATCTAAATGTTTTTGTAATCTATGCTGTTTCCCCTAATCTGAGATACCTGTTTTAAATTAGCTGAGAATTTTCAAGAAGCTCCTCTTCTGATTCCCTCTAAAATCTGAGAGTTTCTTCATGTTCTGAAGTGTTCTTTGTTCTCAAATGCTCTCAGTTATGAGTTGGTCTTCACAACATAATCTGAGATTTCCTCCATAATCTGAGATAATCAACACTCATAATCTATGCTGTTCTTCATAATCTTCATAATATTTATTATGAATTAGCTGAGATGTTCTTTATAATCCAAGTCATGTTCTGTAATCTATACTTGTCTTTCTAAACTGAGATCTGCTTTGAAATGTAAACTCTTTCTCGTAATTTGAGATTTCCTCCATAATATGAGATGATCGCCGTAACGCGAAATGTTCTTTATACTTCAAGATGTTTTTCAAAAGAAGGTGTTCCTCAAAAGATCTTTTGTAAATCTGTAGATGTACGCAGTGATGCCAAGGCTTTGCGACGTCCCGCTGATGCACATGGAGAGAGCAGCGACGAGTATGTCACTATACATCTTAGACACACACACACACACACACTCTTCACAGTGTCAACAATGCTAACACTTTAAGACAGTACAGTTTTAAACAGGAGAAAAAGAAATAAAAATAAACATTCCATGTTTATAAACTGTACCACTAGAGGGCGCTTGATGGACATTACAGAGATCCTCAGCAGTGCATGTGCTCTGTAACTCAGAGCTAGCTTTGTGGCGTTACTACGTTAGTGTTAGCTACTTAGATGTTTCACATGTTTTTGTGTCTTTGGAGAAAGAGACATCACTTCAGAATGTTATAAATTTCCTGTGATTAATTAGTGAACTTTAAGGCGTGGTGTGCTCACGTTTGTCTTTTGATTTGACTCGCCACAGGTTTGTTCGGAGTGAAGCGCTATGGCGTTCACGTTAACGGGTTCTGTCGAGACGGAGATGGGAATCTGAGCATGTGGCTCGGCAGGAGATCTGACACTAAACAGACTTATCCTGGAAAACTGGATAATCTGGTATATATATACACACACACACACACACACACACCTAAATAAATTTATAAGGTATTAGAATGAGTTTAGCATAAGATTGAATAATATTAGCATGAGATTAGCATTGAGTGCAGTGGCGGCATGGTGGTGTAGTGGTTAGCACTGTCGCCTTGCACCGCCAGGGTCCGGGTTCCATCCCCGTCCAGGCTCGATTCCCGTCTCTGTGTGCATGGAGTTTGCATGTTCTCTCCGTGTTTGGTGGGTTTCCTCCGGGTTCTCCGGTTTCCTCCCACAGTCCAAAGACATGCAGGTTAGGCTAATTGACGTTCCCAAATTGCCCGTAGTGTGTGAATGAGTGAGTATGTGTGTGTCTGTGCCCTGCGATGGATTGGCACCCTGTCCAGGGTGTACCCTGCCATGTGCCCCAAGTCTCCTGGGACTAGGCTCCAGGCCCCTGTGACCCTGAATACAAGATTAAGCGGTATAGATGATGAGAGATTGAGTGCAGTGCTGTTGGTCGCATGAAGGAAAAGCGATCCCTAAACACACGTGTGTGTGTGTGTGTGTAGGCAGCAGGGGGTCTAGCGGCCGGCTGCGGTGTTAAACACACCCTGGTGAAAGAGTGTGAGGAGGAAGCGTGCATCCCTCCATCACTGGCGCAGACAGCGCGACCTGTAGGAACCATCAGGTAACACCATCCTTATCCTGTGGCCTGTTATCATTCTGAAAACGGTGATGTCTGTCAGCGAGGTCATATGTGATATGTTATATGTTATATCGAGGTCATATGTTATGATCTGTTAGCGTATCATGCTAAGCTTGTGTTTAATCAGCGCTACGGTGAGATGAACTGCTGTGTCGGCAGAAACGTGGGCGGGTCCTAATAGTCTCAGTCACCATGACAACGGGCGTGGTGGATCGGGTCAGTGGTTTAGTTAGTGGGTGTTGCATGCAGCTCGGTTCTCTCTGCGGCTCTCCGGTGCTTTAACGACGTCTGCGCTCCGCAGCTACACCTACGAGGACAGCGAGGGCGTGTTCCCCGAGTGCCAGCTCGTCTTCGATCTGGAGCTCCCGCGTGACTTCGCGCCTCAGATTGGAGACGGAGAGGTGCAGGAGTTTTATTTCTACCCCATCGCCAAGGTAAAGGAGGTCATGTCTAAAAGTATTTGCACCTACTAATTCGTTTTAGTAGAAATAAAAAAAAACAGCTCGTCACGTGACCAAGAAACCATGTGGGAAAGATGTGGGACAATGTAAACCCCTGAAACTGGAGACTCCTTCCAAAATACAGTCAAATGGAGTGGGCATGTCTGTTACTATGGAAACAGTAACCTGTTAATATAAACCTGCACTATAGTCAGAGCAGCTGTCAACTGAGTTAATCAACACCTGACCAATCAGAGGGCAGGATTCATTAGAGCTAGGCACGTTAGAACAGAGACAAAATTAATAGCTGTGTTTGATAGCCATGTGGTTTACAATGTTTCGATATAAGTGTGTGTGTGTGCGCAGGTGAAGGAACTGATCGCGAGCGAGGATTTTAAGCCGAATTGTGCCATGGTGGTGCTGGATTTCCTCATCAGACACTCCGTCATCGAGCCTGACTCAGGTGTGTTACACACTATCAAAACGTTCCATGTGTATTTGTACTTGTACCTCACTATTTATTACAGCCTTCCCCAGAGTGACTGTTTTTATTTCACTCCTCCTCCAAATGCGCCATTTCAGTGTCTATTGAAAATGAATTACAGCTGAGCCACGCCCCTCCAGAGAACAACTGAGTAAGAACAACAAGCAGGGGGAGGGGCTCTGCTTATATGAGGGCACATTAAGGAGGAAATCAAATTTTTTCTCTTCTTTTCTAACTTGCTTCAGCTCCAGGTGTGAAACTAATTGGGCTTTAATCATCTAACTGTTCATTATATATTAGGAGTGTGTTAACTCACATCTTTAAGGAGATGTGTACACACTTTTACAGTACACAGGCATCACATTGGTTCTTAACATGCAGCAGTTTATTTAACTTTTACACTACGAGTGTGTGAGAGACAAGCCGAGTCTTGTCTTTAACGTGGTTTTGCATTTTCTTTTTCAGAGCCGTATTATCAGGAGTTCGTCGCTGGGCTGCACAGAACCTTGTAGAGCGTGGACAACTGTCTTAAGCCACACACACACATACACACACACCAGACAGAATCAAAGATGAGTACAGTGTGACAGAGTTACTCAAAGTTTATTTGTTTATCTGCTTTTGTATACAAAAGTTTAACTGATCCATGAAAAGTATTTTTATTTTATAACAGTATAGCAGTACAGAATCCCTCCAGAAATTATCCGTGTTTTATAACATGGCATTAAACAACTCTGAAAAAAAAATCCTGATTTGTTTTTAACTACCTTAAAACTTTTTTTTTTTTTTTTTTTGAATAAATGAAAGTGATACAGAAAAAGCCAGCTGGAAGTCACATAGCAGTTAAAGCACATAGCACAAATAAGAAGTAGAAAAACAACAATATCCTAACAACACCAGAAGAAAAAAAAAAATATA
The DNA here is from genome assembly GCA_013621035.1 of Clarias magur. Taxonomy (NCBI): domain Eukaryota; kingdom Metazoa; phylum Chordata; class Actinopteri; order Siluriformes; family Clariidae; genus Clarias; species Clarias magur. The sequence continues at coordinate 112,168 of QNUK01000868.1, read as the reverse complement.
TATATATTTATATATTTAATATAAAACTCTGAGACGTTTCGTCATTCGAGCTGAACAGTGACAGATGTGCACATCTGGAGCTGCAGGTTCCGGGACCTGAACAGCTTCTAAAAACGTTACAGTGCGTAATGGAGTGTAGAAAGAGTGAGGCGTTAGTATTGTTACTGATAAATGCGCTTTACACTGGAGCTGTTCAGCTCCGAATCTCTGAGTGGACGTCTGAGTGTGTGTGCGTGTGTTTTGAACGAGCAGTTCCCTTACTGAATTAAACCACAGGATTCCATCCACCGCGGTTCTAGAGCAGCTGATGGAAGGATGTGAGCACTCACGCTCGAGAACGTTGCTATGGGAACAGTGTGTCACAGGGGGGAAAATACAACTCAATCCCTTTACATTGTTACCCCACTTACATTGGGTCCTTTGGCCTACTTTAGTAAATGACTTACCCCGAGGTGCTTATCTAACCCTTAGGGGGCGCCCTCTCTCTCTTTCTATTCATCCTCCCTTCTGCATCTCTCCCTAGCTGTGGCCTGTATTTCTTTCCCTCCCTCCCCCTCTCCCTAATTAATCCCTCATTCTCCTTTATAGGAGAGCGCAACCGTTCTTCTTGCCACGTTTCTTGGCCTGCAGCGCCGCCCTGGTTGCCATTTCGAACACATCCCTGACGCCATCTTTAGTTTTGGCAGAACACTCTAGGTACCCGGAGGCGTTGATGCGGTTGGCCATGTCTTTACCCTCTTCTGCTTTAACAGGCTCCTGTTTACAAAGTAAAATAATTAAACTGTAGCATCGCAATATCAGTTCTAATATTAGGGCTCGTATACCACTGATCCATAATGACCTGTTTCATCTTGGCAAGCTCCCTCCTTGTGTGATCGTCATTCCGAAGGTCCTTTTTGTTTCCCACCAGGATGATGGGAACGTTCGGACAGAAGTGCTTCACCTCTGGTGTCCATTTCTCTGGAATGTTCTCTGTGAGGACACAAAAAAATTGCATTAAGTACAAAAAGTCTACAGATAAAGTCTGGGCCTGGGTCTAACTGGGAGTGTAAAACAAATTCAACTTGTGAAAAAACAAGACTTTGGTTGACCTTGTAAGATCAGACTAACTAACCACATTCACTGACCCCCTGAGATGACAAGGACTGATAAAAATCAGAACCATAAAAATCCAGGCTAGCAACAAGCTGTGACAAGGCTAAAAAAAGCTCTGGCTTAACACTAATTAGAATCCTTAACACCGACTGATGGACTGACTGCCGTCCAGAACTCACCACGACTATAATGATCAAACCCAAGAGTCAGAAACCCTGGCAGACATTACTAACCAAGAATCAGAATTAAAGACTGGTACCAACCAATAAAATGGAAGACACCTAAAGATTAACAGGTCATCAGAATATAAAAAAAGACTTGGATTAAGCAAGAACTGAGCCACACCCAAGAGTCAGGACGCCAGAGACCAGTAGTGTCCAAAAGACCAGGAGAGTCCAAGAGTCAGGGCCCCAGAGCCCAGGGGAGTCCAAGAGTCAGGGCCCCAGAGCCCAGGGGAGTCCAAGAGTCAGGGCCCCAGAGCCCAGGGGAGTCCAAGAGTCAGGGCCCCAGAGCCCAGGGGAGTCCAAGAGTCAGGGCCCCAGAGCCCAGGGGAGTCCAAGAGTCAGGGCCCCAGAGCCCAGGGGAGTCCAAGAGTCAGGGCCCCAGAGCCCAGGGGAGTCCAAGAGTCAGGGCCCCAGAGCCCAGGGGAGTCCAAGAGTCAGGGCCCCAGAGCCCAGGGGAGTCCAAGAGTCAGGGCCCCAGAGCCCAGGGGAGTCCAAGAGTCAGGGCCCCAGAGCCCAGGGGAGTCCAAGAGTCAGGGCCCCAGAGCCCAGGGGAGTCCAAGAGTCAGGGCCCCAGAGCCCAGGAGAGTCCAAGAGTCAGGGCCCCAGAGACCAGGAGAGTCAAAAAGACCAGGAGAGTCCAAGAGTCAGGGCCCCAGAGCCCAGGAGAGTCCAAGAGTCAGGGCCCCAGAGCCCAGGAGAGTCCAAGAGTCAGGGCCCCAGAGCCCAGGAGAGTCCAAGAGTCAGGGCCCCAGAGCCCAGGGGAGTCCAAGAGTCAGGGCCCCAGAGACCAGGAGAGTCCAAGAGTTAGGACTTCAGAGACCAGGAGAGTCAAAAAGACCAGGAGAGTCCAAGAGTCAGGGCCCCAGAGACCAGGAGAGTCCAAGAGTCAGGGCCCCAGAGACAAGTGTCCAAGTGTGGGAACCCAAGTACTAGGAGTGTGAAATATCAAAAGACTTGAACTAAACACAAGACAGAGTCCTAGACAAAAGAGTTACCAAAAGTCAAAACCTCAACTACCAAAAGTCAGAGCATAAGAAAGAGTCAGAACCCCAGACCCTAAGTATAGAAGACTGTTAAAACCTCAGAAACTGGGAATGAGTCAGAAACACAGGCCAACTGGGAATATCTACAAGTCACACACTTAAGAGGCGGGGCTTAACTGAAATAGATCTAACGACTGAGACTAACCAAGAATCTTAGGAATAGCAAACAATCATTAAAAACAGACGCTTCTTCACCAGGCCGTTCCTGTAGGGCGGAAAGTCTATGTTCTCTGTGTACGTTCAGCTGTGGAGTCTCTCACCCAGACTGTCAGGGCTGTCGATGGAGAAGCACATGAGGATGACGTCAGTGTCGGGGTAGGAGAGCGGCCTCAGTCTGTCGTAGTCTTCCTGTCCTGCCGTGTCCCACAGTGCTAGCTCCACCTACGCGTACACAGCAGGTGAGTTAGTCGCGTTAGTTAGTAAATGCAGTGGATTCCAGGGTCGAGACACTCACCTGTTTACCGTCTACCTCGATATCCGCCACGTAATTCTCAAACACGGTGGGGACGTACACCTCGGGGAACTGGTCCTTACTGAAAACGATGAGCAGACAGGTCTTTCCGCACGCTCCATCCCCGACAATCACCAGCTTCTTGCGGATCGCAGCCATCTGAACACCGGGAGAAATTGGGACAAAGTGAATTCAGGACACTGATACAGAAATCTGTGACCGAATTTAACCTACCGGATATTTTATATTTCATGAATTCTTAACATTTTTAATATGGGTAAAGATGTAGAAATGTCATTTTACCCACATATGAAACTTTCTTAGACTTTGAATTAAACAGAATAAACTATTTTTTACTATATATATTTTTTGTTCTGTGGAACTTTAATTTTTTATCCAGCCGTTACAACACAGCAAGTTCTCTTTTTCTCCCTACAGCTAAAATAACCGAACTTTTCGGCATATCAAAGAGAGTTTTATTATAATGTGATCACTTCTAAACTTTTATTAAGTTTATATATTAAGTGATTTCGCCAGAACCCAGTTTCTTTACTTTGTTTCCGTCATCAGGATTAGCATCGCTGTTTTCTTTCCCATCCGTATTAAGAATTCTCGCCTTCTACGGTCAGATTGGCCAAAAACCCAAGAGCCGAATGACAATTGGCCAGATTATCTCTGGACCGCGAAGCACTAACCAATCCCACGACAGAAGGCGGGATTTAAATAAATACGGGTGGAATATAAAATAATGCAAAGTAGCTTCCTTGCTAATTACCGCATTTGGTATTTTATTTTAAAGTCTGCGATGTGTCGAGAGTTTATCCGACGTAGTTTTCATGGAATTATATTCAGGATCTCCATGGAGATCAACCCAAGAGTTTTTAAACAAAAATAGGATATGTTTTAAAAGAATGTTTTTTACCGTTTTGCTTTCGAGTGTCGTCCCGCTTTCTTTTCCTGTTCGCGACCAAAAGGCCCCGCCCACTCAGCGCTGTTCGGTTCCTTGGGACCAATCAGAGCAGAGCTACGGGCTAAAGCGACTCGAATACCGGAAGTGCGGTCAGGGGTTTACTTTTGTGAGAACAAACAAATTAACCAACCATTAGAATAAAGAATAAAACGTTAATAACTCATTAGACTGGTTAAAGTTAACTAAAGAGATAATTAAGGGACTTACTATATATATATATATATATATATATATATATATATATTTTTTTTATTCTTCTGCTAAGCTCACATACATGATGACTTTAATTTCAGGTTAAAAGGATTCTTCAATGTTTTCTTAAATTGATTTTTAATTGATAATAACAATAAAAAAAGAGAATAATTCTGACCAGGTGAAGCAAAATAAAGGGAATGATAAAAACAAACATGAATAAACAAAAATTATATGCAAATTATTGGTCTACATTTTTTATGGAATAAAATGCATGAATAATTTTTTTTTTTTTAAGTACATAGTTCTATTTACAGATGTAATGTACTCAGTAATTTTACAGTCACAAACACGTGTGTGTGTGTGTGTGTGTGTGTGCACATGGCTGAAATTGAAAGAAAAGTCACAGGACACTGAATAATAAAGGTTTTATTGTGATATTTTACTAGAATTAAATGTACAGTCAAACACAATTGAAGAATAAACAGAGGGTCGGTCGCTGTTCTACTCGTCTGAGGACGACGGGAGGACGATTTTGCTCGGGTCGTAGTAGTTCTCGTCGATCAGAGGCAGACCCTGCGCCTCTCTCAGGATGATGAGCCGCTCGGCTTCCCGGCGCGCCCACTGCCTCATACTGCGGGGACACGACAACACGACACAGGCATGAGGTTAATTACAGGAAGGAACAAAATTCTGAGAAAGATTTTGGGTCAAATGGGTATTCAGGATTAAAGAAATTAAATGATTATAGAATTAAATGAGAATCCACACAAAAGGTTCACAAGCAGCATTAGAGTCAGGAGACATGACGAAGACTCGCGCTCACCCGTGATCTGGTAAATAGTGGATGAAGGTTCCACCAACAACAATAGCCATTGAAATGCCGAAGAAAAACGCCAAGCGCATGTTCCACTCGTCTACAAACGGGTCGTCGGAGAAGCCATGGTAGTCTGGGTTCTGTCGAAAGAGAACAAAAGTATTGATACCCCTCTCATGGACCCGGTTTATTCCTTACACAGCAGTGACTTCATTCTGCAAGCACATAACTTCTCCTCAGTGCCCACATTACCATCATGCACGATTCATGTCTGCACACTACATTAATGATTTCTGTCACAGGGAAAAAAATCTTTATCCAAATATGATAAACAACAAAAACTCAACAACAACAACGAAAAAACAGGAGAGTTTGTTGATGCGGTTTATTTTTACCTGAGATTTAGGAATAAACCACACCCTGTCTGTCGCTATCAGCATTCACCAAGCTTAGATAAGGTTGTTTTTATTTGTAAATTCTTTTAATTTGCATTGTTTGTTTGTCATATATTTTGTACATTTGTACTTTTTATTTTTTTATCTTGTCATTTCATATTAACAACACTTTCGATCCAAGAGAAATGTATGTGTAGACAAATAAAACGAGACCTTCAATTAAAGGGAAACGCTGTGGTATGAAAGGAAGGCGGGGCCTGGGCGTACATATCTGATACGCGTGACTTGGATAAGAATCGGAATCAGCAGGCTGTGACGGAGTAGCGTGAGGAGTTCACAGCAGCGCTAATATCAGCTGATAACGTGAGGTGTCCGGCTTCCTTCTTCTGGACCTGAACAGATACATCCGTCTAACTGCTCGCCGTCGTCCAGAGCAAAACCTAAAATCCATTTGGAACGAATGAGCGCTTACAAATTACACGTCCACATTAGAGTCAGATAAAGTGTGATTAGTGATGCAAGACATCGTGTGACTATGAACGGTCATGACACGCACATCCAATCTGACCGGGAAAAAAAATCTGAATTGAACGACGTGGGTTGTGATGCGAGCGTAACCTACAGTGCTAAAGATTAAATTCTGTAACATATTTTCTAAAGCCCTACTCGGACGAGATGAGTTTATCAGCAGGACGTCGAGTTTGACTCAAATGATCTGCACTCCGGTTATATTAAACCTTCTGTTGGTCTTATCAGCGCTTTCTGTTTGAGGCTCCTGTCTCCCCGGTCACGGCTGTGCAGAGGTGAACGTTTTACATCGGTTTATTTGTAGCTGCGAGCAAAAATGGAGGCCCGCTTGTGATTTGCACAAATGAAGAGCAGCACGCAGTGATGTTTTATGTTGACGAGGTGATGAAACTACTCACGGCAGAGCACAAACAGAAGTGTTTTGATATCTGTAAACAAAACGTGGAGCGATACTCTGAGGAAGGTGAGGGTTTCTTAAAGAGGAACATTACTGGTGACGAGACACGGAATCATCACTACAGAACAGAAACATCCTCAATCAATGACCGAGAAGAAGTTCAAAAGTCGACCATCAGCTGGAAAATTCATCAACGCTTACAGTTTCCTGGGATTCTCAAGGGAGAATCATGGGATTCAGAAGTATTGGAACGTTATCAGGAAAAAGGTTCAACAATCCTGTGATGGATTGGCACTCTGTCCAGCGTGTACCCCATCTTGCCGCCAACAAGTCTCCTGGGATAGGCTCCAGGTCCCCCTGCGACACTGAATGCAGGATAAAGTGGTATAGAAAATAACCTTGGATTAAACACACAGAGGGCCTCTATCCGTGGGCGTGGTGATCATGTGATGATGTACGCCTACACACTTCTGCCCTCACTTTCGACAAAGTGTTAAAGTGTCCTCACTATAGTCCTGATCTACAAGTCACTTCTGATGAAGAAGTCAAGACAGCGATGCATTCGCGGCTCGCAGCTCAGCCTAAAACACTTTTAATGAAGGAATACCAAAGCTTGTGGACAGATGGACAAAACGGATTGAAAAGCAAGTACATCGTGTCGAAACATTGTCCATTGAGCTTTTCTGAATGTTCAGTTAATTTAATTCTTCAGCCAGATCATTTTGGACTCACCCTCTAATAAAGTTTGTCTTCTGAAGCATCCATACATGCTTCATAAAGCGTTTAATATCTAATCCCATCCAAATACGGCTTTAGGAAGTATTACTTATTCCAACGTGACATTTCGTGTGTGAGAATCTGCAGATTTTTCATAAATCATGAAGTAAATACAGCACTACCCAGGCATACAAACTATAATATGATTATAGTGTAGGACGTTGGTAATATTGGAGATATTTTTGGGTGGCTGGATCCCATTGTCTCCATTTACATTAGTTCCTATGGCAACATGCGTTTCACATTATGGAAGGATGTAATTCGTATGCCGAGGTAACGCTGTAAAGTATTTTTGTTTGATCCCTCCGTCAGCTAGACACCATGGGAGCACAAACTTTTGCACAAGGTTAAGATGCGATGCTGGACCACAGGCTCTATGGATCAGCGTTAAGGAATGAACGCGCGCCTGTGAATGAGACGTTACTATGGAAACGATCACACACCGCCGCGAGCGCGTTAACACCTTCTGACCAATCAGAGCGCAGGACTCTGCAGCTAATCACGTGATGAGAGATCTACCTTAAAAGAGTTTTATCGGACTCCTGTGGGGCTGAGTGCAAAAGTAATTGCCCCCTGATGTGTGCGTTTCCGTCGCTGCATTAGGCGACGCAGTGACGTCACACACAGATACACATACATAAATAGAAACTGTAAATAGACAGTTTTAAACAATCTATCCTAACGTTCAGCTCATGCAGCGCCATAGCAGCTCGAGCCCCCCGGTGTCGGTGATCAGGCTTGTTTACGGTAACACGCGCGCGCGCGCACCTTGTCGAACGGGTTGACCTCTGCGTGCCCGTGGCTCTCGTCCTCGTGCGTCACCGCCGGCTGCAAATCCGTTACGCTCGCGGCTCCGGCGGCGCTGGAGGTCCGACTCTGAGTCACCGAGCGCCGCAGGTGGGCCGAATGTATCCGAGCCCGGCACAGACCCGACCAAACCCGGCTCAGCTGCGCAGCCATTTCTGCTGTAGCTGTCTGCCTTCAGGACAGCAGCGCCTCTTCCGGATGTAAATAACTACTACTTCCGGGTTTAAAAAAATATTATATATATATATATATATATATATATATATATATATATATATATATATAATTTATTGATAATAAAATGGGGAAACCGTTATTTAAAATATTATACATGATCGTATCAAACATTTATATCGGTTTCAAAATATGAACTTTTTAAGAAAATTCAGAGACAAATTATTTGATTCAATCAAAATGTTCCCTAAGGTTTTAGCACGACGTTGTGGTTTATTGATTTTATTTCAAAGCACAATATTCTTTATTTTGTATTATTGGTATTAAGCTACTATCGGCTCGAAGACACTGCGCATGCGCACACCTGGAACGGGATATTTTCGTTAGCAAGAGTTTTGATTAGCACCAGCGTCTTGAAACATCCCATTGCTGTTTAATCTTTACTACAAAAATTAGTGTTTACAAGCTATTTAAGTATTCAAGGATCAACTGAATATTACCAACTTAAAAAACATTAAAAACCAAATAAATAACATAGATTCATGAAGAAGGTTTTATAACACTACATTAAATACTCCAAAATGGAATGAGGGATTATTAACCTTAAAATAAATTCGTGTTTATACAGCTAACATTTGTATGTTTGTATTTTATTTTAATATCTTTTGTGGATTCCATGGCTACAAAGGACTTAAGTAAACTGAGCTGTGGTGTAACAGCGCCCTCTAGTGTACAAGTACACTAACCAACAAATACTGATTACAGGCTCTTTATCTACATTTGTAAATATTATGGGTGTGCAATTCTATAGCTATAAATTCTATATAATATAGTTATAGTCTGAAGATTAAAAGGAGATTGTAATTAAATGTTACAGTTTTTTTTTTGTTCATATTTATTTACACTTACACCTAAGCCTTATGCATCAAAAGATTTACTGACTTAGGCGTCACTCACCGAAGGCAAGTGTCAAAATTATTCAGAGATTTTACTAAAACCCAAGTTTTTACCCCACTGTGTGTGCATGCGTGTGTGAGAGCGCGCGACAGGAGTGTGCATGGTTTTGACTTGTTTTCTGCAGCATTAGCAGGAAGTGCAGAAACCACAATGGCTTCAGAGTTTCAGCGTGTTTCCTTCTGTCTTCTGCGTCCTGCAACTCAAGATTCAAATCTGAACAAGAAGAAAACACCGAGTCCCTTCGGCTTGGTCTTGTGTGTTGGTATGACTGGTAACTCTGCATGTGGTGTGTGGTGTGTGTGTGTGTGTCTTCACTTGAGACCCTGGTTTTGTGCATGATGGTGATTTTATTATACACGTAGCCTTTACATGCAGATGAAGCAAACAAAAACGTAATGTGGAATACAGAATAAACATCAACTTTGTTTACAAGCACACGTCAGGCCTCAACACACTCGATGACACTGAGGTGTAGAAAGATGAAGATGAAATCAATCACTCTCTGGAGCTTATTCACTGAACTGTTATGAACTAATGAGGAGTGCTCCCGTGCTGCAGGTGGCGCTGTTGAAAGTTCATGATCATTTCCATTTCGACTGGAAGATGAAACATACTGTAGACCATGAGGGGAAAAGGAAATGCTTTACTTTTTTACATTTTACAAAAAAAAAAACTGAGGGATAAAAAAAACGTTTAGCATGCTAGTAATACATGAGGGATCCGTGTTAACCGTGAAGGAAACCAACTTTTCCACACTTGTTGAAACCTCATCCGTTTGCTCCACAGTACCATCAGGTTGTTCATGGAGGCGAGCAGAACGTCGTCACCTCATGAAGTGCGCCGAGGCCGAGCCTCACCAAAACGAGTGGGATCAGCACAGGTCTGTGTACATAATCTACATCATGTGTACATCTACAAGCAAAATTCAGGATGAAAAACGTGTGTGTACAGTTAATATCTTCCACAATAAGTGTGTAAACACAGGAGCCGTGTTTAATTCTGGACTTTCTGCATTAAATGCATCTTAAAGAAAGCGTTAAGTACTGAGGTAAGTCACTGTGAGTCTGTGGGGTTTCAGGAGAGTCACGCTGCTGAAGTGATGGCTTCAGTAGTGCTCTCTCTCTCTCTCTCTCTCTCTTTCATATGTATATTTGTGATCATTGGTCACACCAGTCAGCATCCTGCCAGTGAAAACTGACCCCGAGGGATGGATTCGGTCAGCCCCGCCCCTCAGTGTGTGTCCATGGTTCCGTTGGAGGCCTTCGAGAGTCGGTTCTCCGCCGTGTTCTCTTTGCCTTCCTCGTCCTGTTCGCTGCTGGTCCGTCGGAGCCGCAGCGCCGGATCCTTCTGCGGCGGGATGCGGAAACTGGAGTAGCCTCCTGTGGACGACCGCTTCTCTGAAAAAACACACCAGGGATTTAACCTTTACTGAGGTACTGAAGCTTGAGTCCATGTAAAGAGAGAGAGAGAGAGAGTGAGGGGTGTCTGGGTTTCATCCCTCGTTCCAAAACCTGCAGGTAAGTGGCCTTAATACGGAACACTAAGAGTCTAGGGTTGTTTTTGTGTTGTTGTTTTTTTCTCAAGCTGGAGGTCGGGAATTACGAGTTACGAGTTTAATTGAATGCAGAAAGAAACAGCAATCCTATATTTAATTATGTGCAAATTAAATGTAGTCTTTAAATCAGCCCCGCCCCGCTCCCCATATAACACATACACACACATATGTACACACCACTACCTCCTGGTCCAATAGGATGCATCAGTCTATTCATCTGTACGTTCCAGTGTTTGACATTAGTGCTCGCCTGCCGGAGCTTCCTCTGAGCAGCCTGACACACACACACACACACACACACACACACACACAGTTAATGCACACACTCAACTATGAACACAAACAATCGAATGATAAACTTAAGAATAAATAAAGAGTGTGTGTGTGTGTGTTTACGGACCACCACATCCTGCTCGACCCTGTGTCTGTTAGCTCTGATCTCCTCCAGCTGTTTCTGCGCCTCCTCCAGCGCTCGTGTTTTGTTCTCCATCTCCTGCTTGAGCTCCTGCTTCTCCTTCTGCTCCCTCTGAATGAACTCCTCCTGCTCCTCCTGCAGAGTCATCAGAGACTTCATCTTGTCCTCCTCCTCCTCCAGCAACCTGCAGAGTCATCGTCATCATCAGCATCATCAGCATCATCAGCATCATCAGCTCTTCCCCTTCCAGCAACCCACATTAACACTTGGGCCATCATTCATTCACATCATCATCACTCTCATTGTAATCCATGCATTAATCAACACTACCACCATTAACATCACCACTACCAATACCACCACCATCGCCATCACCAATACCACCATCAACATCATCACCATTATCACCAATACCACCATCAACATCATCACCATTATCACCAATACCACCATCAACATCACCAATAGCACCACCATCACCACTACCAATACCACCACCACCACCATCAACATCACCATCACCATCACCACCACCAATACCACCACCATCACCAATATCACCATTATCACCACTATCACAACCACAATCGCCACAACAACTACCATGACACCATCACCAACACTACCATTAACACCACCACCGCCATCACCATCAAAATCACCATCACCACCATCACAACTATCCGGATCACCACCACCATCACAACCACTGCCATCATCATCATAATCATCACACCACCGCCGCCAAAACTAACATTTCCACCACCATCTACTCTACCTTCTCCAGAATCCTGTTATAAAGCCACAGTAATTTCCATGATCCCCATCTACACCACTATTACCATCATCAGTTATCATTATTCCTCCTATTTCTACACATTTTACCCAAAAGATACACATCTTACTACAGTTGTACTATTTTATTACCTAAAAATAAACAAGAGTGTTCTTAGTTCCTCTTTATATCTGTGCCATCCTGTAAGCTCCGCCCCCTTCCTCCATCTCCTCACTGTTAGTAACATCAGTTTTATATTCTGAATTCATCAGAGAATCCACGGACATTAACACAACCGGTACAATCACCATCTTTATCATCATAAATTTCATGTTTTGCTTTAAACACTTTCACCACCTGAAAATAGATAAGTGTGTGTGTGTGTGTGTGTGTGTGTGTGTGTGTGTGTGTGTGTGTGTGTGTGTGTGTGTGTGTGTGTGTGTGTGTGTGTGTGTGTGTGTGTGTGTGTGTGTGTGTGTGAGTGTGTGAGTGTGTGTGTGTGAGTGTGTGAGTGTGTGTGTGTGTGAGTGTGTGTGTGAGTGTGTGTGTGAGTGTGTGTGTGAGTGTGTGTGTGTGTGAGAGATCAGCACTTCCTCTGGTCACTTCCTGATGAACGTTGTGTAAATGCTTTATAACGGAACTCATGCTGCATTTGTAATCCATGCATCAAGCCCTTGTAGCTTTTCAGATCTGCGTTGTCAGTATGTGTGTGTGTTGTGTGTGTTGTGTGTGTTGTGTGTGTGTTGTGTGTACCTGGCTTGTTTGTATCGGTGCTGCTCTTCATCCTGTCTCGCTTTGATCTCCTGCCTTAGTGCTTCCTCCAACCTCTGCTGCAGCTCCTCCAGCTCTCGGATCCGCCTCCTCTGACGCTCCGCCTCCTCCTCCTTCAGCGCCATCTCAGCCTGCATAAACACACGAGCCTACACACACACACACACACGAGCACTTACAGTCTCCTATTACGGTTACACAGTCATATACTAAACACAGTCATCCTAACCAGCGACCTGCCCGTACCTCCTGCGCCTCCCTCAGCTGGAGCTCCAGAGCTAGTTGGAGCTGTTCGTGTTGTTCACGTCTCCGCTGTTCCTCTTGTTCCAGCAGTAGTTGCGCCTGCCTCTGCGCCTCCTTCAGCAGCTCCAGCTCGGCGTTCTTGCGCTCGCGTTCTTCCTGCAGCAGATGGAGGTGCTGCAGCTCCTGCTCCTTCTCCTCCCGCCTCCTTTCTCTGCGCTCACGCTGCTCCCGCCGCTTCAGCTTCAGCTCCTTATGCAGGGAGCACTTCCCTTCTGCGTAGAGCCGGATCGCCGTCTGGATCGCTGGGGGGACCAAACACAACATCCTGCGTCAGTCCACTGTGGACACGTCCCAAACCGCACCCTACTTAACTCCAGGAGCCACTTAAACACCATCACAGACATCTCGGTCATCGCTGTTCCTAGCGCTCTGTTCCTAACGAGTCTATTGTGGACGTGTCCCAAACCACACAATGGGGCTTAATGGTTCCACAACTGGCCAGCTGACCGGAAGGTCACGATCTTAAAGCATCATCAAGCTGCCGCTAAACAAGGCCCTTGATCCTGACTGCCCAGTCGAATCCGGTCTCTCAATCGTATGTCACGTTGTAGAAAGTCAACACTGTACATTAATTGCAGAGACTGAAGAAGACATCTCAAAAGGTAACAGCGTTAGACCGGGGTCCTAATGAGCAAGCCGGGGGCCTGAGTTGACATGAGGAAGAACCCTTGAGAGGGACCAGACTCAAAAGGGAACCTGTCTTCTCCTGGGTGACACCGGATAGTGCCATTATGAGTCATTACTTTTCCACAGCGGCGTGCTATAAACAGTCACACGGCTATAAATAGCTACAGCGTCAAACAAGGCTGAGCGAATCTTCTGACCATCTCAAAGACTTTTATATAAAACCAGACTTGGGTATAAAGTCCTCTGAGCAGATCTTTAGTGCTACATTATACATGAAACTCTTTGGTGAAGCCGTAAGTCCATGGTGGAGTTTTGTTCTCCTCATTAAGGCCACAAAAACACCTCATCACAAACCTCTTAAATCAGGGGTCCTCTGTGGACACGTCCCAAACCACACACATCGCTTACGCAACAGACCACGTAAACTTTAACACTAGACATGTCTTAACTCTCACACCCTTTGCTATATATATATATATATATATGTAGAGTACACAAAATCCACACTCCCAAGTGTCTCACCCCACCCAATTTCATTCTCTGTTCCCAAAAACAACAACAACAACAGTTTTTCTGTTTTGTTTTGTGTTTTAAGTCTGACGCTGTAGACCTTAACATCTTATAATATCACAAATTTTTGCCCATTTGAACTGAGAAGAGTGTTTAAATCAGCGGTTGAGCTTAAAAAGACAAAAAGAGAAGCAAGATGAGGCGAGTGGAGTGAAGGACGCTGACCTGTTGTCCACTCCTGACGCTGTTTGGTGTCTGAGGCGCTGAGCTCGAACGACTTGGAAAGGGTCTTCAGACAGAACATGCACCTCTTCCCATCTCTGTCTGGTAGAACCTGCAGAACACGCATGGAAAGGGCTGATCTAACACCAAGTCTAACACCAAGTCTACCTTTAAATCTACTTTTACTTCCAAACACATCAAGCTTTACATTTCTTCCCCGCTTATTTGTTGACCCGGAAATGCAAGGTTGATCTTCAATTTGTTGAGATAGAAGATGGCCACAGGGCTTAAACCAGCCTATAGGACAAGACCACACGTAGCTCTAGCTCACACGTACCTCTACGCAGCAGTTGGTGTCCAGTGTGATGTTTCCCTTGCGCTCCTTGCGGTCCTCACTGACATAGTAGTCCAGAGAGCTCGGCTTAAGCGTGAACCAGCGCTCCGTCCAGTTCCTCCTCAGCTGACCCTTCTTCCACAGGTAGCCCTGAAACACATAATACACACTGCAACTGAGATTACGTTACGTTACAGTGCTCTTTCACGTTCGCATTCCTGGACAACAAGAGGACGGACCAGAGTCTTCCCTGCTTTCGTAAACGGAATGTAATTTATGAAGCGGATTTTTCCACGGAATTGTCCCAGAACACTCGCAGTTCTTCAGACGTCCCTTGATTCCTAACGTATCCAAGTTTCTCACTTTCATTTCTTCCTCATCTCTCCCAGTCCACTAGCTCTACAGAGCGCTTCTTCCTCTAGACTCCCAGGATAATATTTTCTTAGTTTAATAAATTTCATACATTTCAATCCCCTAGTTTCTCATGTACTTTCCTCAATTTTTTTTTATTACAGGTTCACAGGTTCCCCATCTCCCCGTGTTCACTACCACCATCACCACTATGAGAAAGTCTATTCCCTGACACAAAAGTACAAGTACAGCAGTTTTGCCTCTGGACTCTACCTCTTTCAGCACGTCTCCCACGATCTCTCGATACACTTCCTCGATGGCCATGCTGATCGTTTCCTTGGTAAGTCCTCTGGTGAGCTTCCCGGAATTCATCAT
The DNA here is from genome assembly GCA_013621035.1 of Clarias magur. Classification (NCBI taxonomy): domain Eukaryota; kingdom Metazoa; phylum Chordata; class Actinopteri; order Siluriformes; family Clariidae; genus Clarias; species Clarias magur. Next base: position 97,103 of record QNUK01000868.1, on the reverse strand, counting down.
CTCCAGGAACGCCCACACGCTGAAACCGTTCTGCTGAATGGAGTCCTGGGAAATAAAGTCCTCCAACTCCACACAGTTCAGCTCCACACTCATGGCCATGCACAGCTTCTTCAGTAGGTACTCCACCTAAAGGGACACAGCGTTAGAATGCGTTTTAGCACTTTTCTCATGTGGCGCGGCAACTATTACCACATGACATCCACATGACATCTATACTGCCGAGCAAGACATGCGATAAGAAAGTGTCTACACTCATCACTGTTCATTATTACATGCTTGAAGGGGCACCACTGATTGTGAAATAGAAATCAGTAGAGCTAGAGTAAAAGGTACTCGACCTAAGTTTAGACAGTTCTAGATGGACTAGAGCTGGAAGAGTGCCAGTGTGGGTTAATGGGCATACGTTAGTGCAAAAATAACACCAAAACTAGAAACTGAGAATGAAAAAGTCTAGTAGCTGCGTACTCGAGCTGTGGTGAGCAGTCTTTAACACAACCACTACCTAACACCTGGAAACGTGAAGAAACACCTAACACACTCCTCCTACGCAGTATTTGTGTGATGGGTCAGTCTAGAGCAGTGACTAGTGGTGTAATAGTGGATCTCTTAGATCTTAGAAGTCTCTAGACTTTAAATATCTGGTCAGTGACGCATCTATTCTGGTCCTTTCTGTCCAACACTGACAGAAATAAAGGTGACGACTGTTCATCACTATTCTCCACTATGACCAACCTGTTGTCTCTATTGTTGTCAACAACCAACAAGTGGTCATCATTGTTCTTAATAACCAATCATTCATCATTATGGTTTTGGGCCAATCTGTGATCACCATTGGACCAATCTCTTAACAGCAAGACCATTTTGCTCAAGACCCAACCAGTGATCACCTTTGACCTTAAGGTCCAACCAGTGATCACCTTTGACCTTAAGGTCCAACCAGTGATCACCTTTGTCCTTATGGTCCAACCAGTGATCACCTTTGTCCTTATGGTCCAACCAGTGATCACCTTTGACCTTATGGTCCAACCAGTGATCACCTTTGACCTTATGGTCCAACCAGTGATCACCTTTGACCTTATGGTCCAACCAGTGATCACCTTTGACCTTATGGTCCAACCAGTGATCACCTTTGACCTTATGGTCCAACCAGTGATCACCTTTGACCTTATGGTCCAAATAGTGACATTGAAATAAAAACATTGTCCGTAGTCCTTAAAACTCAGAGGATTTTAGCCATTTTTTTGTTTTGCTATTTTATTTAATAAACATACTGTTTATATAATGTAGGCCTCAGGATTTTGCAGAGTAAGCGATCCTTTTTTTTTTCAGCACAACGTAGGCAATATGAGAACTCAATTGTATTTTATTTTAACCAACTGTACAAACATGACTGAGCAAAAATAAATAAATAAATAAATAAATAAATAAAAGGTCCACATAGGCAAAGAAATAGCACAGATTCACATGACTGCATGTTTTTTCAGGTTGTTTTCAGTTGTTTCTATGACCAAAATAATAATAATAAATAATAATAATAATAATAATAATAATAATAATATACTCATTTCGTGAGTTCTACATTTTTGCGACATCATTCAAATATTTTACTAGTCTTAAAATTAACCCTTTTAAAACTAATGATAACTTACCTTCTATCTGACATATTCAAAAGAAAAAAAAAACCCAATACACAGTTTGTTGCCAGAAGCCTCCCCCTTAACACACACCAGCAAGGCTTCCACATACACTCTTTTAAACTGTCACTGACCTGTGCTGTGCTGCTGACACGGATCTGTTTTAGGGGTTTTAAGATCACCACTGTTCTCACCAACAGATCATTATCATCGATCTCAATCACTGATCATCACTGTTCATTAACGAGCAGCCGTCAGTGCCCGTCAGTGTCCTCAACAAACTGATCCTTTAGTGTTCCAGACGACCAGTCAGTCATCACCAATGTTCTCTATAACTCCTCACTGAGTGTTGCTTGTCCACGCGCTCACGTCTCCGTTCTAGGCTTTAAACTCCCTCCTTATTGCAGTTCACAGTAATAACAGTACGTTTAATTCTATTTCATTCTAGTCATATTCAGAAACGCTTCCTTATTCCTATGTGCAGCACATTTTGATATATAAACATTATAAATGTGATTATTCATGGCATCTGCAGATTGGTCGATGACACCGTCTGGTGACCTTTGCTGACTTTTTAAGCACGATTTACTATCTTCCCCTGAAAGGAACTGGCGACGCTGCAAACGCAGCAGCGTCATACACATAACACACGTTGCTGTGTGATGTCGGGTACCTGATCGACAGGGAACTCTGTGCAGTAGCGTGTACACAGCGTGGACAGCGTGTGCTCAGATGTACGGTGCGACGACAGTGAAAACTGATCTGAACAAATGTAACTATGCAAAATTATTATGCAACACAAATTTCAACTACTTTCTCACACGCACGCACACACGCGCATGCACACACACACACACACACACACACACACCTCTCCCTCATGCAGCAAATGAAACTGCTAAATGCCACGCTGCCTACAGGAAATAACCAAACTGTAAGCTCACGGAAAGAGAAGCGGAAAGAGTGCAAGCATGAAAAAGAGAGAAGAAAACGTCGACCTTATTTTCTGTGCTTAGCTCGTGCAACTAACACACACACACACACACACACACATTTACATTCAGTACGCCACAGAGCTGCTGTTTGAGTTAAAGCCCGAGTCCATTACAGTGTGTCTACTGTATAGCAGGTTTAACAGCACTGTACAGGGACACCAGGGGCTCGGGTTCCCTGCACTGAGAAGAGGACAGTGTGTGTGTGTTTATTCACATCTCAACTACCTCACTTAAAATGGAAGTCTGTTAGATAAAATACACAACCTTAGACGTTATAACGCAAATGCGAAACTCTGCAGCAATAAAGGCATTGGGATGAGACACAGCGGAGTGACGGTCTCTCTCAGAATGAACTTAACACTGAAGCAACACAGGAAAAAAAAAAAAAAAAAAAAAGTACTTCTGTTTACTCTACGCTACTTTCCTGAAGGGTTTGCGGAATCCATGCGTCACCAGAACTGAACAACAAACACAAATTCTTTTCCCCGCGCAAAAAAAAACAACCCCGGTCTGGGACACTTCAGTAGCTACGGCCGCTAATTTAGCTTCCTAGTCATATATTTTTTTTTTTTCTCACTAGGTTAGCTTTCACTCAGTAGTTTAGCTTTCAGCTATATACAGCTAGCTAAATCTAAATATAGATAAACATAGATTCTATCTACTGAACATTTCTCTAAAACTAAAAAGATATTCTTTGAATTAGAATATCTTTTAAAATATACAATTTTCTCTGAAGTTAGCTAGGGAGTTTGTTTGGACTAAGCTTTCAGTAGATCCTTTTAAATTAAATCATATAAAAACTTGCCCAAAGTGCTTTACAAGGTTAAAATAAAACGTAAAAATTAGGAATAAAACCTAGTCTGAATGATATGCAAGAGTATTATACAAACGGGACATTCACTAGCTAGCTATGCTATTGGGAATTTACTACCTTGAGAATTTAGTAACTAGCTTTACACCTGCGCTTCTGCTAGGAGCTTTTCTTGCGCTCACTAGGTTAGCATCGCTATGTTACCTTTCTGGATTGCATTGCTCGGCAGCTAGTTTTGCTACGTTAAGCAGTTTTTCCTCCTCGCTAGGTTAGCTTCCTCATGAAACACTAACTGTCGCTCACTTGTCGTCAGTCATTAGCTGAGCCTTTACTTCATAAGTTATCTTGCACTCTACGCATGCTAGGTTTGTTTTACTTTGACCCGCTGTCTCTTAAAAAATTAGCGCTTTCTCACTAGGCTAGCTGGAAGCTGAGTCATGTCAACTGGACTTCTTTCTGATTAGGTAGAAACATTTCCCGTAGCACCGTCAGACTTCAGAAACTACGTGGATGACTAATGACACGTACAGTATCTACCTAATGAGAAAGATGTCCAGTTGACATGACTCAACTTCCAGATAGCCTCACCTAACACCTATAGATCACTGGGGAGATTTGTTAGCTGAGGTTTCACAGCGGAAGGCTAGGTTGAGGCCACTTTCTGTTACTAGATGACCTTTCAGGTGTGGGGGTATCTAACATTTACTAGGTAAGTGATCGTTCCCCAAGTTAGCTTTTCCTTGAATCGCTAGATTTTGTTTCATTTTATGTTTAGTTTTTACATGGTATGTGTGTTCTCCTTACTTTTGTTAGCTTTCACTCACTAGCTCGCTTTTCCACTAGCCATTCCAGTCGTGGGATATCGGTTGTAATGAATCTCTCACACATTTTATTTATCGTTATCTTCACTCACTTTATTGCTAAACTGAAACAGGAGAAAAAGAAAAAAAAAAGAGCCCCTGAACCACACTGAAGATAAAACTGTGGCACCAGCACATTTCAAAACCCTGAAGTCTTATGGCGCTTTCTTACTTCCTGTCCCAGCACACCCTGAGGTTAGGCTTCAGAAACGCCTTAACACACACACACACACACACACACACACCACTGCAGCTAGAACCACTGTGCTATACTAACCACAAATACTAAACATATCAGGTAGAACTCCTGAACTGCTTCATAATTAACCGCAGCAAATTTAGCCAACTTTGAGCTTCTAGCATGTGAATTAGCTGCGTTATTATTTCCTTATCGAGTTTGTAGCCTGATGTGTCTTACCTCATCAGGGATCATCACCAGCGGATATTTGTCCTCCGAGAGGAAGATGAAGAGACACCAGAGCCGGAAGGCGTCTTTCTGAGGCAGGATGCTGTCCCCCTTCGGTCTGTAGTTCTTCTTGGCTGTGAGAGTCCAGCAGAGCTCATCCACGTCCTCCTTCACAAACCTGCCCTCCTCCACCTAAGATCACACACACACACACACACACACACAGGTCAATCAACATGCTGTTATTGTTCTCCTCCTCTTTGGTCAGTGTTGTTCTGGCTCCTTTGTGTGTGTAATGTTTTAGTCCTGTGTTGTCGGTTCTGTTGGATCAGTACTCTGGTTCTGTTAGAGTGCCCCTGATGAGCTTCTGGTTATGCTGAGTCAGTACTGTTCTTTTCTGGTAGGACACCATAGACCCTGTAGTAGACGCACTGAATCATTTTAGTTGTTATCTGACGTCTTGGTTTCTCTGAGTTAGTATTAGATGTTATGATTCTTTAGTTTTTTTAGTTAGTACTAAGCATGTAGTTATTTTGATAAATTTTAACCAAATTTGAACATTATGATTCTTTTACGTCAGTAGTAAACATTCTGATTCTTTTGAGTCAGGAGTATACAGTATGTTCTGATTCTTTTTAATCAGTAAGATATATATATATATATATATATATATATATATATATATATATATATATATATATATATGAGTCATTAATATATTTCTTTAATTAATTTCAGCCAGTCATATATATTCAGATTCTTTATAGCTATTAGTATATTCTTTTATTACTGTGAGTCAGTAATAAATGTTTTGATTAATTTCAACCAGTGATGCATGTTATGATTCTCCTGAGTCAGTGTGAGTCATTTGAGTTATTGGCTCAGCTGCATCAGATGTTTGGATTCATTTCAGTGAGTAATATATGTTACAATCCTTCTGAGTCAGTAGTAAATATTCAGACTCTTTTGAGTCATTGATTGATTTTGATTCATTTCAGCCAGTGCGATTGCGAGTCATTAGTCATTAGTCAACGTTATAATCCTTCTGAGTCAGTAGTGGACATTCTGATTCCTTTGAGTCGTTAGTAAATGTTTAATTAATTCAACCAGTGATTTATGTTTTGATTCTTTTGCGTCAGAAGCACGCGTTTGCTTTTTGTTTTCATAATGAATGTGACTACTGTGGATCAGTAGTAAATTATTTGATTCGTTGGAGTCAGGAGTTTTCTGATTCTTGTCAGACACGGGTAGACATTATGATTCATTTGAGTCAGTAGTTAATATTCAAATTCTTTTTTTTATTTATTTTGTAGATGGTGTTATTCATTAGAGTCAGGTTTTAGTTTAGATTATTACATTAAATTAGATTCAGCTTCAGTCATGGAGCAAAGTATTTATTTGACTCCATGAGTAGTTCGATTCATTTTTTCGTCTCAGCAGACATTCTGCGTCGTGTGAGTCAGTAGTGTATATTTATATATTTTTAAATCATAACTAGATGTTTGGATTCATTTGAGCTTTTAGAAAACGATACGGTTTGTTCTGGTGTGTGTTTTGAGTCACTTGATTCAAATGTAAGTGTTAATAAAAGAGGAGACAGTGATGTTGGGTTTATTGTTAAAAATTCTGCCCGACTGTAAAGAGGGTGAAAAGCTCCGATTTAGAGTCCAGCGTTCAGACACAGAAGTTTCATTTTGCTTGTTTTCAGTTCAAACACGAACATTTGAGTAAGAAATCAGATCCAGGGAACGACACGTGAGGGATTCGGTGTGAATCTCCTGTGCGAAAGAGCTACAGAGGAAAAAGGAAGAGAAAGAGGGACCGAGTAAGTAGTAGATCAGGAGAGAGAGAGAGGGGGGCAGGTGGTACCTTATCCAGGATGTACTTGTTGAGGTACGGCATGTAGCCCTGACTGGACACCGGCCCGTCGTCATCATCACGGAAATGTTCCTCCAGAGCAGCCGGGTCGTGAGGAATACAGAGCACTGTACACAGATTATGAGACAGAACCTGGAACACACACACACACACAATAAATATTATGAAGCCGAACCTTGAAAAACTACACACACACGATATTATGAAACCAAACATGGAACACACACACAATTAATATTATGAAACAGAACTTGGAACACTCACAAACACACATGCACACACAATAAATATTACGAAACCGAACCTGATCACTCACACACACACACAAAAAATACATAGCATGAAACTGAACCTGGAACACACACACACACACAGAGAAACAATATTATGAAACAGAACCTGGAAAACACACAGACACACACACACACACACACATTATGAGACAGAACCTGAAAAAAAAAAATGAAACAAACACATACAAGACAGAACTTGAACGCAAAATTAATAATATGAAACAGAACCTAGAACACACACACACAATCACAGACAAAAAAACAACAACAAACACACACACATGCAAGACAGAACTGAAAACACACACACACACACACACACACACACACACAAAATCAAATTATAATACAGAACGTAGAAAACATACACAGATTATGAGACAGAACCTCTGACAAAAAAAGAAACAAACAGACACATACAAGACAGAACTGAAACACGCACAAACACACCTCACTGTAGACTGAACCTAAAGCACAAAACACACACACACACACACACACACAGAAAGATGATGAGACAGAGCCTAGAATGAACAATGATCAGGTTGTGCGAGTGGTGTTCCTCAAGGCTCGGTTCTCAGCCCGCCACGGTTACATCACATACCTTATAATCTACAGATTTACACTTACACACATACACACACACACAGCTCCGGTTAATCAGTTGAGGCTTGACAGTGATGAATCTGAGCACACACTGATTGTAGTGGGCGTGGCCAGAGTGGATCAGTAGTAGGTCACATTACCAAAACTATTCTTCCTGTGCCAGGAGCTCAAGAACTTTCCTAGAACCTTCTTAAAGGTCAGGTTTCAGATGTGTTTTTTTTACTCTCAGGAGATGACAGAAGACCGACAGAGAGAGAGAGAGAGAGAGAGAGTGAAAGAAAGACAGAGTGAGAGAGGGACATAGTGAGACAGATAGACATAATGAGAGAGACAGAGAGAGACATAATGAGAGAAAGACAGATAGACATACTGAGAGAGAGACATAGGGAGAGAAAGACAGAGAGACATAATGAGAGACAGACAGAGAGACATAGTGAGAGAAAGACTGACCGAGACAGATAGACATAATGAGAGAAAGACAGACAGAGAGAGAGACATAGTGAGAGACAGAGAGAGACATAGTGAGGGACAGAGACATAGTGAGAGAGACAGAGAGAGAGACATAATGAGAGAGAGAGAGAGACATAATGAGAGACAGAGACATAATGAGAGACAGAGAGAGAGACATAATGAGAGACAGAGAGAGAGAGAGACATAGTGAGAGAGAGAGACATAATGAGAGGCAGAGAGAGAGAGAGACATAGTGAGAGACACAGAGAGAGAGAGACATAGTGAGAGACACAGAGAGAGAGAGACATAATGAGAGACAGAGAGAGAGAGACACAGAGAGAGAGAGAGACATAGTGAGAGACATAGTGAGAGACAGAGACATAGTGAGAGACAGAGACATAGTGAGAGACAGCACATCACTTGCAGTTATTCCTACTTCTCATGTTAACAGATCGACACCTGCGTGTCTATAAAAACAGACAGATTCAGAAATCGACAGATAAACTGACAGGACATCATTTCACGGAACACACACACAAAAAAAAAACATTCCCATCCAGACAGGGCTGAGGTGCAGCTCTCGCGTCTGAACAACATCACAGAATTGATTTCACTCTGTAGCTCAGATATTAGGAGCTTTTCTTCTTCTTCATCTTGTTTTTTTTTTAACAAACGAACACATCATTGTCTCAGGACGAAGATATTTCAAGGTCGCCTGACCTTCACCAACGCTGTGGTTCGGGTGAGCGATCAGATTTGAGACTCGCAGCATGAAGACAGCGGGGTTACGCGGCTTTACACTCGCTCACTCTCAGTTTTTATTCTCAGTACCAGCTTCTCTCACGTGGGTGTGATTGGATGGATACTCATGGCTACAAACACACAACACACCCACACACACACCTCAACCACAATGTCCATCAAACTGATGGTTTAGAAATAATGTTATATTACCCAGGATGCACTGGTGTGTGTGTGTGTGTGTGTGTGTGTGTGTGTAAAGCCTGAATTATCATTTTTTCTTTTTATATATATTTTTTATCTCAATCAATTCAGCATCAGGAGCAGTTCTGTCTGTTCGTTTCCAGGTAAAGTAATAATGTACTGATTTAACCTCATGTTTAACTCACATCTAACCCGAGTGTGTGTACACACACACACACACACACACACACACACACACAGAGAAATGTTTCTCAATGAAAGCTCAGCGATGAACAGATTGAACCAAAACTGCAGCTGAACCCCGGCTTCGTGTTTCTGACGGCTTCAGAATTTCTTCTGTATTTTGACTTCAGTCTAAGATGGTGCTCCGTGTGTTATCTGATCAACACACACACACACACACACACACACACACACACAAGCTAAGAAGCATCACCACATCCGGTGGCTTCACACCGACGCCCGAAACTCAGCTGAAATTGATTTTTAAAAATGACATTTTCTTAAGAGTGTTCCGTCAGCGTGACAGGACAGCGCTACATTACATTAAATCAAAATCAGTTCAGACACGTTACAGTGAAGACCAGAGACGCCAGGCGAAGGAGACGGGAGCACGAGAAGGATCGCCACGATAACTGATAACTGCGTTCCACTATTAGTAGCCTACGGCTATGACAACGCGCAACAAACGGATGCTAGTTAGAAATTTTATTAACAGTGATAGGTTAGCATTGGCATTAGCATTAGCATGCTCACACACTCAATACATGAGCTCAGAGACAGTTTGTAACTTGCAAACCTACAGTCTGGATGTTTACACGGTCGTCCAGCTTTATGTTTGTTTGTCTTGACAAAGAATTGAAATCTATGATCAGTGACCATGGAGACACTGTGGACACCGCGGCGGCGGCGTAGCCCTGCTCCTTTCTCACTCGGAGATCTGGGTTTTTACGCTCTAGCTAAATTTGAATCCCAACTGACTGATGATGTCATCATGAGGACCAATCAGCATCCGCTCTCGCAATCAAACTACAACACACATTTCCATTCTCTCTCTCTCTCTCTCTCTCTCTGTGCATCTTTTGTCTTCTCGAGCTCACTCTCCGTCCCTTCATTGTCCTCTCTAACCAGTCTAGTACAGCGGCTCTCACTGTCAGCGCTGTTAACCACAGACACGCCATTTTCACACTAAACACGTTCCATGGCACGTTATTATACGAGGGGCGTTCGAGTCAAAGCAGGACGTTTGATTGTACAGAATAACAGAAGACAGTTCTGAGACTAAAAACTCCCTTTATTTCTCTGTATAATCCCCTGACACACTAATGCGCTCATCACAGGGTTTCACTAGAGCTCGGAGCCCATCAAGGTAGAACGTTTTCTCAGTACGCCGGAGCCGTGATCGGAAAACGCCGGCCTCCCAGGAACTCCTTTAACATCTGGAAATGTTTTCAGGACCGTACTGGGGATGGGACGATAACTCCCAGACGAGTTCCTGTAACGTTCAGGTGGTGTTGGTGAAAGAGTGTGCGTACAGTTCGCACAGACCGATGCGTCTCTTCCACAAGTTATCCATCAAATGTCAGGGATCGGGCGTCGAATGTCCACGGGATCGACTGCAGCGAGCACCGAGCCACCTCGGCCGGGATCCAAATTCTCAGACGTGCGGCCTTCTCTAAAATGTCTGCACCGTTCAGATGTCCTACGTCTCATCACCGTTCGTCTCATCACAAGCACAGGTCTCACCGCACTGTGCTTGTAAAGTGGTTCACATCGTCATATCCCAGTCCCGGTTTGACTTGAACACTCGTCGTAAACAAAATGCGTTATTAGTCCGGCTACTGTCCGCCTCGTTCTTCTCCTCAAACCGGATTATCAACCTAGACGGGACGATGTCAAAGTATTGTCAGCTTTTCAAAGCGTCCCAGAAACAGCCAGCGAGCGATCCTGATCTCGCCCTTTCTACAGCTACCAGAATTAGAGCTCGGAGTCACGGGCTGGTCGACCCCTGGGCCTCCTGAAAGACGTCTTCATGCTGATTTGAAGATCTTGCGAGAAGAAGAACAACGCTGAGTGGCAGAAGAGCACGAGAACATCGATAGACCATCTTTATCAGCCATAAGGACGATCCCAAGAACTCGAAGCTAATAGTCAAGAGGAGGAACGAGAGACGACGTCGGCCTCTTTATTTATTGACACGTTTTCTTCACTTAACAGGGTGGAAATGTTTAATAACAGGACTCTGGTGTGTAACATCCGTTGGAGTGTCAGTGTGTCCTGTTGTGTGATTAATATGTGCGCAGATTTAATCTACCAGCTTTAACACACTCTCACACACACACCTTGTATCCTACTTGTTTCTGCACTTTTAAATCTCTAATCGCTCCTCGACGGTGACGGTCCCCTCCGTCACCTTCTTGATTCAATTTTAAAAAACAAAACAAAAAGAAATCCCCTGTGACGAACCTCAGTGCTCAGATTCAGAAGAGTAGTTTAGGAGAGCTTACGGGGAATTTTTTTTTATTTGACATTTTCCCCCACTTTGAACTAAAAAAAAAAACAAAAACCATGCAGCCTTCTCTTTCTTCTTTCCTTTCTGAATATTTTAAACATGATGGATGGATGAAAAAAAAGAAAAGAAAAAAAAAATCCTGGTTTGATGTAGAGAGCCTTTCACTTTGTTTAATTAAAAAACAAGAAAACGTTTTCCTTAAATATTGACTTGAGGCACTTCTATTAATTAAATAAAATTTAAAAAGTAGGTTAAAATGAGACTTGAGCAGCTGCTGCACACCATGTGGTGAAGGAGCCAACACACACACACACACACACACACACACACACACACACACAGGAAATGAGGCTGTAGAAGTATAGAAGGTTTTACACTAAATTAATAAAACAAAAGTAATATTATGAAACAAAAGCCTGCCATCACTAACAAAGCTACACACCATGCACACACACACACACACAATCAAGCATGCGCGCACACACACAAATGCACACTGCGTGTGTGTTGTCAATGCCTTTGTGTACTCTCTGGTTCTAGCTTTAGTTCTTCTGGTACTCACCTTCAGCTGAGACTTGGACACTTTGCCGCTCTTCTCCACGTCCAGCGCTGTGAAAGCGAACCAGATGGACTTGAGGAGCTCCGAGCGCAGGTCCATGACTGCACACACACACACACTCACGCGCGCACACACACACACACACACACACTCAAAGCTTTCTCTTCCTGCTCTTTCACTCTATTTCTCTCTATCCATCAGCCACTAGGGTTAAAACCAAACCAACACACAGTCTCTCTCTCTCTCTCTCTCACACACACACAGAACACTGTACTGAGAGACCAATGGGGACGTGGCGCCACTTAGTGACTGTCACACACTCACACACACACAGCGTTTGTAAGAACTGCACAACGTGGTTGTTTTATTTCAAGATAACTGATACAGGATCTGTGTTATACATTCCTCTGCAAAACGCTTGGATTTCATCATCTCATGTTTTTAACATGTAAAAATTACATCAAAGAAAAAAAAAGAAAGAAAAAAAGCATGATTTCTGAGAGTCGATATGATACATGATTATTCAGATCAAAAGCATCAACATGTCGAGTCTCCAGCTGATGACGTCACTCATTTCACTTATAGCCAGGAGAAGTGCACATACAGAGCACACGCGCACACACACACGCACGCACACACACACACACACACACACACACACACACACACACACACACGCGCGCGTACGGCTGGTTTCATATGCTAAAAACTACAATGGAAAAAAACAAACAAAACAATTTTTTTCATTCACTCATTCATTCACATCCGATTGGCTGTTCAAGTCCACACCATGATTACATCATCGACGCCGCATCTGTCCTTCTCCGTGTGCGTGTTTGTGTGTACTTATGTTTGTGTTTGTGTGTGTGTGTATGTTTTGGGTGATGAGGGCGTGGTCGTTGTGCGTCACGGTGAAGCCGGGGCCTTGCTGCTGTACCGCACCTGGTACCTATTGACGGTTTGACCTTTGACCTGTGACACCACGCAGGTGGTCTTGCAGGGCAGGAGGTCGTCGAGGTCGTCGCCGAGGAGCCAGGCGTGGACGGAGCGGGCGGCGGCCGGGGGGACGTGCTCGCTCTGCCACACCCCGTGCCACCGGGAGAAACGCTCACGCTGCACCCGGGACACGCGCATGTGTGTCTGAGGGAGAGAGACAAAAAAAAATTATTTAAAAAAAAAAAGAAAGAATGAGACACAAAGGACAAAAGGTGATTTCCTGTCTGTCTGTCTGTCTTAGGCGTCTGCCTGGCAAACAGTCTAAAATAGTCTGTCCATCTGTGTAACCAAAGAGCTTCCTGTCCACCTGTCTACATGTCCATCTTCCGTTAGACTACCAGACGGATAGACCAATACTGCCGTCTACCAGCCCATTAACCAACCCGCCCGCCCGTCTACCTCTCCATTAACCAACCCGCCCGCCCGTCTACCTCTCCGTCTGCGTACGAGTAACAGTGTGATAGTGTGCAGTACGTCGTGTGCACTACCTTCCTGGACTTGATGAGCGCCCCGCGGCGGTACATGTAATCCTCAGAGTTCATGACGAACACCATCTTGTGTGTATTGAGTTTGAACCTGCAGTCGAGGTTTCCGGCACTTTCCACACCGAGCTGATCCCGCAGCTCGCGCCGACTGCGCAGAGCCTCCACCTGCCGCAGCTGCCAGCGCCGGAACTGACGCAGGTTCCTGCAAGCGTGCGCACACGCACACACACACACACGGTGAAGGAGAGAGAGGGATGAATCACACACCAATACAAGTGGGTAGGTACCTTAAACAGAACCTCTGTGTGTGTGTGTGTGTGTGTGTGTGTGTGTGTGTGTGTGTGTGTTACCTGGGCAGGAATACTGGTTTGAAGTAGTAACCTTCTCCCTGTGAACACGCCGACGTTTCAGTTCCAACAAACTGCTCCATGTAGTTCGACAAGCACTGCAGAGACACACACACAATTACATAAGGATTTAAAACATCAACATATTAGCAGACCCTACCAAGAACACACACACACACTCGAATTACCTGTACTTCCAGTGGATCGTCAGCCTGAGCCTCCTCAGTGTCCAGCAGCTCGATGGTCATGGTCACCTCACCTTTATTCTGGATAAACATGACCTGCAAAAAAAAAACCACACACACACACACACACACACACACACACACACACACACGAGTTGGCCAGTTTATTTATTTCTCTCTCACTCTCAATTTTTAATCTTCTGGTCCACTTTTTATGAACGTCACCTGATGACATCACCACAAGTCACATGACAGTGACGGACCAATCAGGCTCTTTGCTTCAGTCCGCTTCTCTTTCATTCTGTGTACATCCCTATAATTCCTCTCTCTCTTTACATTTCTACATCCTTCTTCCTCTCGTCTGCTTCGTTCTTTCATCTTATTCTCCTATTTTTCTTTCCTTTGTTCATTTCTCAGTCGTTCTTCCTCTTTCTAACTCCGTTTACTTTCCTCCTCCCTCACCGTTTCCCCACATCATCCCTCCATCCAGTCTTGTGTTCTTCCTCTTTATCCAGACAGGATTCTGAAATGCTGAGATTGAATCCGGCACTCAAACACACACTGTCCAGGTTGTGTGTGTGTGTGTGTGTGTGTACCTTAAAGCAGTTCTCCTCAGCCATCACTCTCTCAGCCTTCCACTGGTAGCTGGTCTCCCAGGCGGCTCTCACACACTGAGAGGAGAGATTTCCCCCCGCGGCGCCGCGTCTTCGCTCACACGCGTACAGCTCTGCTACCTGAACACACACCTCGTCGCTCACCAGGTGCTGTAGCTGTACACACACACACACACAGTTCAGCAGTGGTACAGGATTCATAATGAAACAGGCCACGCCCAATTTACTGACTACTTCCTATTTTAATAAACTGTAACTCCTCCCTCACCCCCCCACCCCCCCTTTTGTCTCATCCTTCTTGCTCTCCATCTCTCTCGGCTTCTTTCTAACTTTGTCTCTCTTTCAATTGACGGATGTCACGGTCTGTCTCTCACTATACAGACACATGTGTGTCTCCTCTCCCTCTTGCTGTCTGTCTCTCCAACTGCATGCATGTTTCTCTCTGCGTCTCATCTTAGGATGCCTGGATGTCTCTCTCTCTCTACTCTCCATCTCTTCCTGTGTGCGTCTCCATCAGGTCCTCCCCCCCCCCCCCTCACCTGTCTGACGATGTTCTGGATGAGTTTGTCGATGGTGAAGCCGATGTAGGCGTGGATGGTGAACATCTCGCGCAGCGTGTCCTCGTACTGCGTCGCCTCCAGATTTCCATCCAACAGACTGCGCACCATGTCCAAAAACGCCGGGTAGTACTCCTCCAGCTCCACCTCACCTACACACACACGTTCAGTAACAGAGTCATGTACACACACTACAAACATGTTAAACCTCTATTTCAAGCTTCTTAAAGAAAAATTTAATCATGACAGGACGAAACCAATTCAGATAATATCTGGATGTAAACTGTGTGTGTCTTACTGGGTTGTTTGAGTCGCAGCTCCATGGCGAGGTCCGTGGCCTTGTCTCTGCGTCCCTCGGCCACCAGGAGGCGCTCTGCGCTCTGTTCGGCGCGGTGCTCGAGCAGCTGTCTCTCGGCCTGGCGGTACACCTTCAGCAGCCGCGAGCAGAGAGTCTGGTGCAGCCGCAGGAAGAAGTACCAGTTGTTGTTGACGAAGAACAGGTTGTAGATGCCGTCCTGCTCCTTCTGCTGCTCCAGCTGCTCCTGTTGCTCCGCCCCGCGCGGGGACGCGCACCGCCGCCGCCTCGACTCGCCGTTCACCTGCTGCTGACTCCCCGGAGACCCCGTCGCGTCTCCTCCGCCTCCTCGCTCCGACATCGTCGCCGCCGCCGCCCCCACCTGCACGTCCGACGTCGCCCCGGCCGCGGCCCCGCCCCCGTCCTCCGTCTCGGCCTCCTCGTCCGTCCACTCCTCCGTGTCGCTGAGCTCGCCACGCCGCGAGAAGAACAGGTCGGGGATGAAGTGGTGGATGATGCGCTTGATCTGGTCCTTGTCCTCCTTGTGGATGGTGGGCTGACGCTTCACATGATAGATGATGAGGGACGCGGCGTCCTCCAGGATCTGCTTGTCCTCGTAGGAGAAGATCAGGTGAGGTTCACTCGAGGACCTGCCCCCTTCACGACTCTGCTGGCCGACTCCGCCCTCCTCCGTGCTCTGCTCCTGGCGCTTCACACACACACACACACACACACACACACGTGAATAACACTCCCTTGAGAAAAGCTCTTTGGTGTGTTATGATGTATTAAGATTATACAGAAGCGGGTGTCACACAGAGAGGTGTGTTATGACATTATGACGTTACGGAGATGTGTGTGTGTGTGTGTGTGTGTGTGTGTGTTACTACCTCGTCGTAGATGCTCTCGATCTCGTTAAGGAGGCTCTTGGACCTCAGGGCCTTCATGTCGTTCTGCTTGAAGTTAACGCCCTGGTGGTCCAGAGACTTCAGGTACGCCTTCTCATACTGCTCCCTCCAGATCTTATTAAAGCCCTGCTGAGCTTCTCTCCACTCCTCCTCCTTCGCCTTCAACCTGAAACACACACACACACAGTAAGCAAAAATCCTTATAGACATACATACACGAAAGAGAGACAGACAGAGAGACATATGGAGGGAGAGAGAGACGGCTACATACGTACAGGTACTCGCTCCATACAGGGAGAGAGAGAGACAAACTGTGCATGTTGAGACAGACAGACAGGTTTGTACCTCTTGAGTACCACAGGTACCGCAGTAGCCGGGTTCCTCTTCAGTCCCTCGATGATCTCGGGAGCTTTATCTCCGTAAATGCGGTACACGGCGCGTCGCTGGATCACCTCCGAGGTCCCGCCCAGACAGTCGTCCAATCGGAAGCGGTCCTGGTCCTCGGGTGAGAGACGAGACAGCTTCTTCTGCACGCTCTCCAGGACCCTGATGGTGGCCAGGTTGGTCTCCAGAACCACGTCCAGCTACACACGCGCGCACACACACACACACACATGCGCGCACACACACACACACACACACACAAATACTTCATTATTTTATCTAACTTTACGTTTACCTCCTTAACCCTGATATTCATCATCTCTTTATCGTCTCTCCTGTTATCACTTCATTAAGCTCATCAGTCCATTACGTTTAAACACGCGCCTCTGCATCTGGACATCACCTTTACCCCGCCCTCCCCACATCACTCCATTACCTTCATCTCTGCCTCAATTATCCACCTCATAACGTTATCAGTTCTTCTCTTATTTATCTCGATATCCATGCAGCTTTTATTCCCCCGTATTTATCCATCAGTTTATCCTTCATTTCCATCACTTTCCATATGCCCCCAATACTTTTTACCTTTTCACTGCACGTATCCGCCGCTTTTCTTTTCATCTCGTGTCCTTAACATCCTTTTATGCCGTTTATTATTTCCCCAATTAACTGCAGACAATAAAATTATGCCCATCCTTTTTTCCTCCATTTCCCTCGTCTTTGTCGCTCATCCTCGCACACATGCTTCCCTTCATCCCTCCATCAATTTCTTTTTTTCTTACTTACTTCTCGCATTCCTTCACTGCCTCCATCACATTTTCCTTCATCCATCCTTCCTTCCCTCCCCCTCATCATCCCCAAGTATTAATTACAGTTTAAAAAAAAACAAAAACAAACACACCCCTGGAGTTCATCTGGTCAACTACAGCCCAAGCAGAAGCGCACGCCCGGGTGCAGGGTCTCACCTCGAACCTCTCGTCCTCGCAGCGGTGCAGCTGCTCCTCGTACGGCGTCTTCTTCGAGCTCACGAAGGTGGAGTCCTCCGACCACGATGGAAACGAGACCCAGGTATCGTTCAGCACCTACACACACACACACACACACACACCGAGAGAGAGAGAGAGAGAGAGGAAATGTTCCAGTGAGTGCCTCTGGAAAAGAAGTAGAGCCCTTCAAGTGGGCGTGGCCTGATATTCTAATCTACAAGCTTGACTGACGGCTCTCATTAAGCGGAACAAGCAACATCAGCTTTCTGACTGGTTTTGTGCATTTGTGTGTGTGTGTGTGTGTGTGTGTGTGTGTGTGTGTGTGTGTGTACCTCTTTACACAGCGCTGTTCTCCCGCTGCACTTGGGTTGTTGGTACGTTTTCGGCAGGGCTCTGTAACTCGAACCGAGTCTCTTACAGGAAGCGTAGTCCACCTCCCTGGCTCCGCCCCCTTCCATATAGCGCTCCGACAAACCGGATACAGAGTGCGACAGCTCCTTCTCGCCAAGGAACGACTTAAACTGGGAGTACAGCTCTGGAAACTTCCTGTACCGCGCACGCACACACATACACACACGTACATCTTTAATCTCATTTATATATAAAAATAATAATAATAATAATAATAATAATAAATGAATAAAATGTAATCTGATAATCATTAGAATCTTTTATTATTCTACAAACGAAGCAGCGTGGTCATCTTGGTTACCCGAGAAACGGCGTGACGAGCTGCAGGAGCTCAGCTCCCGACACCACCTCCTGGTTAAACAGGGCGATGCAGCGCAGGAAGTTCTCGTACACCTCCTGACTCTTAAACAAACGCCGAACCTAGAAAACACAAAACAAAAATCTTAAGGAACAAAGACGGGGGAAACGACATCAGGACCCCCGTGACGCTCCGCGATGCTTACCTTGTCAAAGAAGGTGAACTCGCGGAGAACCCCGTGCTTCCCGACTGACGCGAATGACGGCTCTTTGGAGCAGGAGAACTTCATTTTCTTCTGCGGTGACAAAGAGAAATAGGATAAGTGACCGATCATAAACACCACGTCAGATACGTCCATCATTACCGTCTCCTGTCTTTGTCTTAAAGATGGCGTGAAGATGTGAAGGAAAAAAAAAAAAAAAAAAAAGACACCAGGACGGAGACACAGGTGGCATGTAGGGGGCGGAGTCAAACCTTCAGCAGGGGCGTCATGTGAGGCAGCAGAAGTGGGCGTGGCCTTTTCTTGGGCTGCTTGTTTAACTCTTCCTCATCTGTCTTCTTCACCGGCTCCTTGCCTGTTAAAGAACCGCTAGTAAACTGCAACACACACACACACACACACACACACCATTACAGATCGGTGTAAGAGCCATATTCACACACACTTGTAGTTTCTAAAGGCGTTCTCTTCTCACCAGCGATCTCTTGGCGTCGGGGAGGAACTGTCCAAACTCCGCCAGCAGGTCCTCCTGTCCCTTAAACAGACTCGCCACTTTGGAAAAAACCTCGTCCTCCGTCATCCCTGTACTCGTCCTGCTCCTGTTCTCCTTCAGCTCCAACTGCTCCTTCTACAGCACACACACACAAACACACACACATCTGTCTGTTGGTCTGATCTATAAACCTCTGCCCGACTCCGCCCCATGCGCTCGCGTATCATCTACCTGGTAAGTGTGCAGGATTTCCAGGAAGGACCTGTAGATTTCCGGATGGTCCAGAAATCTGCTCTTGATCTTGTTCACGTAGCTGATGGCGCTGTCGAACTCGACGGGACTGGCTTCCGATGCGGGCGGAGACGCGGACGACGTGGCCGGCTGCGACTGGGTAGGCAGAGGCAGGGCGAGTCTCCCGGGAGGGTCCGGAGGAACGCCCGACGACGGCGAGGTGCTCTGGGGCGACGCCACCGTCTCGCTCTGGGCCGAACTCGACTCGGTGCTCTTCGCTTTTCCGGGAGAAACCTGCTGCAGAGATCAGGACGTGTGTAACAAACACAAAACACAACGCAGAGCAAAAACGTGCGCTCATGGCCGCGACGTTACGTGACGGTACTCACCTGCGGACTGAAAGGCGACTGCAGGAAGGCCATTCCGTTTTTCGGGATTTCTATCCGATATCCGGGAGGCAGGAAGGCGTTGAAGCCCAGCACGAGGTCCGGGTGGCCGTGGAACAGCTGAGAGACGCGGTTGATCACGCCCGGCGTATCGATACTGCAAAGCACCACATTAACCCGACCAATCAGGAAACAGCAAGCACAAACAACCAATCAGGAAGCAGCAATCATGTAAGCAATAAATGAGGAAGCAACAATCATATAAACAACCAATCAGGAAGCACCAACGATGTAAACAACCAATTAGGAAGCATTTTACGTTCTGTACTTCTTTTAAAATGTTTTAACTTTCACTGAATTTAAAAAGGAGAGAGCATGTTAACATTTTACAATTTTCAAAGATTTTAAATCTGCACAAATACAAAATTACCCAGATTTTTAAAAATATTTAAAGCTTTTCAAATTAAATGGTACAATAAACATCTAAACATGTTTCTGCACAGACTGAACCTCAGATCTCACAACACTGGTACACGGCGTGTGACTGCGCATCACCTCTGAGACTTAAACTCCTTCATGATGTCCAGGAACTTGTTGTAGATCCCGGGATCGTTCGCAAAACGGATTTTAACCTGATCCAGGTACGACAGCGCATCTTCTACCTGTGGAGGAAGGCGAAATTTTTTTTTTACCAAAAGTTTAACCAAAAGGATAATCATCAATAGTTTTTGGGATCACGCTCATCTCCTCCCACTTTAATGAACAGCAGGAAGTAATTCATGAAAGTCTGTATTTTAAAATTAGAAAGATTTAAGAAACTTCATAGTTTGAACACTGGGTGGCGCTCAATACATTAAAGGTCAGTAAAACTGTGATAAGACGCGTTTAATCCTTGACCCCGCCTCTTTCACACACAACATGTAAACCACACAGGAAAATCCTTTCGGATGAGGAAGCCTGGAGGAAGAGCAAAAATTGTATCTTGTTCATTAAAAAAACGCCTGTGATTGGTCGACTGCAGCGGAAGTCACATGATTGGCCTGTTAGAAAAGTGCAGACTCTCCACACATAACTAGAAATATTTTTCTTTCCATTATGTATTAATCAGTGCACAGTAATCTGTCAGTTCTGTCAAATTTCAGCCGTCCCCCTCGTCCCGTTTCAGCCGTCCCCCTCGTCCCGTTTCAGCCGTCCCCCTCGTCCCGTTTCAGCCGTCCCCCTCGTCCCGTTTCAGCCGTCCCCCTCGTCCCGTTTCAGCCGTCCCCCTCGTCCCGTTTCAGCCGTCCCCCCCGTCCCGTTTCAGCCGTCCCCCTCGTCCCGTTTCAGCCGTCCCCCTCGTCCCGTTTCAGCCGTCCCCCTCGTCCCGTTTCAGCCGTCCCCCTCGTCCCGTTTCAGCCGTTCCCCCCCTGTTAGAAAGTACTGTATTGTAGAAAAACAAATTACAAGCCATTTATATGGTGTGGCTTCTGTTCATTGTGAATTGTTAGTCTAATTTTATATATTTCTTATTATTATATTATGTATTATTATAACATTATTAGGATCACTTACTAGTCTTTGTCTTTAATTAAAATAACATTAATTTTAATTACAAACTCTCCTAGGCTATTTAAAGTGCAAGTTTAATGCAACGAGCATTTCGCTTGGGAACTAATGTCGCCGTAACAAAAGTTTACAGGACTGCGTTCCGCAGAATCCGCTCAAGCGGAGATCTTCTACTTTTAATTGGTTGCCGCTCTGAACCGCGTCATAGTTCATTACCATAAAGTTGAGCTGATTTCAACTCCCTTCGCCGCTCTCACCGCGCCGTGCCGCCCTTCCCCGCTGACTCCCATTGAAAATGAAAGACTTCCGGCCTCTTTGACGCTCTCGCCGTGTTCGGTGTGAACGCACCAAAAGAGGAAATCACTCAAAATCACTCTGTGCAACATTATCAACACTAGCTGTTTATTTGCACTTTAAAGAAATTGTTTGTTTTTTGTTGTTTTATTAACACATGATTCTTCAAATCAGTGAGGAGGTGGTCTTTCATGACTGCTGGCTGTTTTGAGAAGGCGCGAACAGCCAGTACAGTATGGGTTTTATCTGGTTAATGAACAGGAAGTAAAGGGCAACGCTGATGTATCAGAATTAGAGGAATGTGTAAGAAAAGTAAGAAATTTGTAAGAAAATATCAGCTAATCCTGATCTCAATCCATAAAACAAAATGGTGCTTAAAGATAAAAAAGGCCTAGAAAGGGGTACTGTTGGGATGTGCAATGTTAGGACTTAACTGTGTTAGCACCCAAATGAACAGCTCAAGTTGTTCTCACACCTAACTTGTATGTAAATTCAGATTTTTAGGATAAGATGAACAGCTAAATGATTTGAAACCTCGCGGTGGCCAAATCGGTTTTGGGTTACTGCTCCTGCTGTTACCAAAGAGCCAATGAACAGATAAAACAACCAAAAGGAGTTAGCTTAAAAATAAAAGGAACAGCTAATTGTGTTTCTTAACGCAAATGAAAAGCTAAAGTAAATAAATACGTACAGTCGACCACCACCAAGCTGCGGTTCAGAGTTTCAATAAATTCACTGTATAAATTTATTTCCGACAAAGCAGTACAGTATACAGGTCCCTTTTTTTTTGCCACATCCAAAAGGTTTCACAATTCGCGGGTGCTCTAGGAACGTAACCCCTGCTAATTCCGGTGGTCGACTGTATCAGTTAATCAGCTTAATAGATTCTGTTGATGTTGAAACCAGAATGAACAGGAATCGATATTATAAAAAGCTCAACAGCTAAACAAAGAGACAAATGTTAGAAAAGCTAAAGCGAATACTTAAAACAGCTAACGGCCAGTTTAGATGAACAGATACTGCTCCTGGTGTATTATTAGACCAAACGAACAGCTAAAACCGCTAACGGTGTTATTATAGCTAAAGTGGTCAGCTAAAATGGATTAACTGCTACCATAACATGGTTTCCTGTTACTCTTGCTGGTGACATTAAAGCCCAAATGAACAGCTAAATACCACCCGTGGTGTAACTGCAGCTGAAGTAAAGAGCTGAATGTTTTCTTAAAGCCAGTTAACAGTTACATTCCAGGCTCATGTGAGAAATGCCTTAACTGTGATACTAAGGCTGAAATTACAGCTTGAACGGTTTCTTAAGGAACAAACAAGCAAAAAGCAACATTCTGAAAGCTAAAGCGAACAGCTAGAACAGGTGCACTACACGAGTTAATGGGCTTCCTGATGATACTCCCGATGGTTATTAAAACAACTGAAATGAAGAGCTAAATCCATTACGAATGTCATTAAATCTACAGAGCAGTTTTCTTAAACTCCATTTGTACTAAAATGAACAGCTGAGGGAGTCTCTTAGAGCAAAATCAAACAGCCGAAATGATGAGCTGGGGGTCTAAACAGATAACGCTAAAGTGAACAGCTGACGCTGCGGTTGCAAATGAAGCGAACAACCAAAGGTTAAAAAGTTAAACACCTAACAAACTGCCGAGGCGTTCCATAAAGCAAAAAACAAAAACAACAAAGCAGTTACTGAGCCTAACCTGCCATGAACGGGCAAAACCATTAACACTTAAATCAGTAGCTTAAAGAGCTGATAAAACTGTTAGGAAAAACAAACGGAAAAGCTAAATAGGAGCCAAATAAACAGCCAGAGGTGAACAGCTAAAACAGCCAGTTAGAAAGTTAAATCATACAAACAGTTAGCACGACACGCGAGTTATTGCGGGTTTTCTTTGTGTTGTTGTTACTTCTACATCCTCATGTTTATTAAACCCAAAAACAAACAGCCAAGACCGTCAAGGAACGCTGTTAATAGTAACACGAACAGTCGGATCAGTTACGGCTCAAACCGAGGACAGCGTTGGGTACAAAGAAAACGAACGGCTGAAGGGGTTTCTCAGGATCAAAAAGAAAAGCTAAAAACCGCAGACGTTTTCGCTACAGTGAACAGGTGAAGGTTTATTCCTTAAAACAAAAATGAAAAGGAAGAGCCAAAACTTTGAACAGTGTTGCTGACCGTGAAGTGAACAGCGCGCGTGAGTGTGCGGTGCAAAAAGCTAGTGAAAAACAAACCGAATGGGGTTCTCTGGGATCCAGAAGAAAAGCTAAAACCACTGACGCGCTTGCTGAAGGTGTTTGTTTAAAAAAAAAAAAACAAAAAAAAAAAAACTGAAAAGGAACAGCCAAACAAAGTGAACAGCGGCGTTCAGAGTGAGGACAAACCGAAGGGGTTCGCAAGGTCCTGACGAACAGCCAAAAGTTTTTAAAGGTTTTTTTTTTTTATTTATTTAAAGAAGCCCAAATTGAAGAGCTGAGGCAGACGAAGAGCCAGCAGTGAAGAGTCCACGGGCTTCCTGTTAGCGGCTGTTAATCAAAGCCCAGAGGAACAGCTAAAGCCGGTCTCTGTGAGGACAGTGAGAGAGATGAGAGACAAGTGTGTCTCCTGTGAAGAGCCAGGAGGAAGAGCTGGACAGCGGTGTACAAACACGAAGGGTGAACAAAAGATCAGCCTGTTCAGACAGAGATGAAAGAATGAAAAGTGAGTTAGCTGAGCTAGGGCAAGCTAAACCCATCCTGCGGGGCTTCGGCAGTACTGCTCCTCTTACTACAGTCGTGATTATAATGACTGTGATTACAGACAGGGGACGTGGACTCGGTGACGGAGGTGAAAGTGATGCGAGCTGAGGCGAAAGAAACTGAAATGAGGAGCTACAGAGTGAAGTTCGAGACTGCGGAAGGATCTGAGAGCTGACGCTAATGCTAACGCTAACGCTAGGAGCTGGGGGTTTATGGCTCCGAGACACAACAATGGTGCAGCGGGGGAAGGAGCCTCGGCTCTCGCCCCGTCCCCGTCCCCGGGTCTTACCTTGAGTTTCTGGAAGTGCTGCTGGTGTTTCTGGGCGGTGAAGGCTTTCTCCTGGAGCGGGGTGATGTGCTTGGTGCTGCTGTGAGCCTGGATTTTCGCCATTGTGCTCAGAGCAGCAGCCACAACACCACACCGGGATTAGTCTCTCTCTCTCTCTCTCTCGGTCTGTGTATGTTAGAGGTCCAGCAAAGTTACGAATAAAAAAACAAAAACAAAAGAAGGGATGACTTTGCGTGGTCGCCTTTTAAATACCTGCTGAATCCAGAAGAATAAATAAATAAGGAAAGAAAAGAAGAGTCTTGGCCAAGTGGCAGAGCCTCGGCTCGGGAGAGAGAAACTAGCCAAACTACCTCCACATCGCTGCGTTTCTCCCACTAATAAAACCCGCTCCAACTACGCGCAAACACGAGAGAACGACTTCCGGATGTAAACGTACGGTTATTGTTGTTATTATTGTGAAACGATGAGGATTACTATTATTGTTCTCGTCGCGAATAACTAACAGCGAGCGGCGGCGGTCTCTTTAAATCTGGCCGCAGCTGAGCGCGCGAGCGAGAAAAGGGGAGGGAGGGAGCGAGGGCGAACCGCGCACGCGCGCTCGCGCGAGCGGGGCGGAGGGACGCGGGAGCGCGAAGTGCGCACGCGCGCCGCCGCCGCCGAGGGAAAGGAAAGCAAAGGAAAGAAAAGAAAACCGCGGAAACTGCCGAGCCGCTCCGAGTCTGGATCGGGAATGAACCGAACTCACTCACTGACTCACTGATTCACTCACCGTCTATACCGCTTTATCCTGTGTACAAGCACGCAGGGGCCTCGAGCCTGTCCCAGGAGACTTAAGACACGAGGCGGGGCGCGCGCGCACACACACACACACACACACACTACGGATAATTTTAGGAACCCCAGTTAGCCTAATCTGCATGTCTTTGGACTGTGGGAGAAAACCCCGAAGCCCAGGGAGAATGTGCACACTCCATGCACACACATTTTGCGAAAAAATTATTTGTGGGGACGTAAGTTGAGTAATAGAACACATCAAGATGGTTTTTGGAATTTTTGTCTTTCTGTTAGTCTTTTTGTTTGTGCACGCATCACGTAAAAACTACTGAACTCATTTTAATGGGGCTCTCACAGGTGTATTTGGCCGAGCTTGAGGCAACATATAGGCTTATTTCCATCGCAATCGGGGAAGAGCAGGTACTCCAATTTGAAATTTAAATGAAAATTACCCTTATATCATATCTGTGAAGATTCTCAGTCATCGCAATTGAGTCATGTCAATTGGACTACTTTCTAGTTCAGTAGAAACATTTCACTACTCAACAAAATAGCTTCTTCAGTCCGAGGTAAATTGCAAAGTTCCTCGTCCTTAAGTCCTCCAAGGTCAAAGGATCCTCCCCGATCTGAAAATGCTTTTTACGTGAACAAGCGATTTCTGTTTGGTTGGGATTGTGGCGTCTTGAAGGTGCATTACGGTTGTTTCTGTCTCGTCTGCATACTCTGTGTAGACACAGTTAGTTATTATTGTGTATACACGGTAAACTATGGCGTTGATTGGCTCTGCTGAGTGATGCATATAGCCATGGGCATCTCAAAGGAAAAAGGGTTATTTCATCCAAAAAAAAAGAAGAAAAAAATGCTAGATGCTGTGACATAATCTGGCTCATAACTGCTCATTTAATTTATGGCACAAGTTTAACTTCAAGAAAATACCAAAGAACTGGCAAAGTTTCATTAAATTCTGTCCAGGCAGTTTTGTGTGTTGCTGTGATAAAATCTGGCTGGACAAACATACAGGCATACAGAAAGTTTTCTGATGAACTAATTATTTGTTCAAGGTCGATATACATACTGATTACTCATGGCTTACTCAAAAAAAAAGGAAAGTAGACTATAAAAGCTGAACCTCCAAAGATGAATGGACAGATCAATGTGATCAGTATGTTTATTCTTCCCACAGAAAGTTTAAAACCAGGTTGTCTCATTTGTTCCAAAACCATGTTTATGTTTGCTCTGACTATGCACATAGTCACGGCCGGACATAATTTCTTACACAACTAGGTTAGAAGACAGACACATCCTGTGTGAGAGATGTTGCTCTGTTTGAGAAGGGTGAGATTATTCTCCTGCATCGAGCACAGAAAACAACTAAGGAGATGAGACTACTGAAACTGGGTTAAAACTGTGATGAGAACTTACAGGACTAGGACTAAACAGCTGTGTGTCCATAAGAAAACCACTTGTTTATGAGACTCATCAGAAAAAAGGCTTCAGTTTGCTAGGGAGCATAAAGACTGGACTTTGGAGCGAATGTCATGTGATGAGTCCAGACTGAGTCTGTTCCAGAGTGATGGGCGTGTCAGGGTGAGAAGGGAAGCGCTGTAATGCAGCGATGCTCCCATCATGCATAGCGTCCACTGTACAAGCCTCTGGAGACAGTGTTATGATCTGGGGTCGCTTCAGTCGCTCAGGTCGAGACTCAATAACATGAAGTCACATGACCACCCGAATGTACTGAATCACCAGCACATCACATCTATGGAAGGTTTCTTCTTCTTCACTGATGGCACACGCCGTATTCCAAGGTGACGATGCCAGGACTCATCAGGCTCCAACTGTAAAATACATGATCTTAACCCAGCCAGAATCTTTGTGATGTTCTGGAGAAGACTTTACACAGCGCTCCAGCTCTCACATCATCAGGACGAGACCGCAGAGAGAAATGAGCGCCACTCTGGACTGGAATCAATGTCGTGACCTGCCACAGTGAATCTGTGCTGTAAACGAAGTAAAACGCGTTCCAACAAAAAATTAGTGTGTGTGAGCAATATGTAAATACACGCTGATGTACTGTAATTCGAACCATTATATACTTACAGATTTCTTTTTAAATATGTAAATATTAGGCGACATAAGACACTGACATATTATTTCTATTACAAATATAAATAAACGTTACAGATCAGTCCAGTATAAAGAAGAACTTATAACGCTTCTAATACTGAGGACAAAGTATAATACTTCATATTATTTATATTTGTATATCATATTATATTATATAGTATTATAATGTTTATATTTGTTTTAATCGACAACTTGTACACAATGAGTAAGTAAATATTTTCATTTATTCCTTTTATTCTTATAAGTCTAAAATAAACATCCCTAAACATCCAGTGTTTGTCACTTGGCCTGAAGCCTATCTCAGGCACAAGCATACACACTCTCACACACACACACACACACACACACACACACACACACACACACACACACACACACACACACACACACACACACTGCAGGTAATTTGGAAACACCAATCAACCTAGACTGCACGTCTCTGAGGAAAGCCATCAAGCACAGAGAAAATTTGAAAAAACTTCACACACATGCACAGAGCGGAGGTGAGATTCGAACCAACAACCCTGGAGGTGCAAGGCGACAGTGCTAACCAATAGTTATGCTAAATTCTATAGTCTTATATTAACAAGACATTTAATCTGTTTGGGTTTACCTACGTTATTATTAGAATCAAGGTAATATTTACATTAGAATTGATATTTTAATATTACTTGTAAAAGTAATGACACCCTCCCCATTCTGAATGTCATGTATACAGTGTATATACAGTACGTTTGTCTCTATAAGTGTTCATACCTCATTTACATTCAGTTTCAGATCCTCTCAGTTCAGCATTTGGCTGCTTGTTCTTTAGTCTATCGCCTCTACAAGTTTGTTATAATGATAGAATAAAGCCTTAATAAAGCTCTCAGCAATGCTCTTCACTGTTGCTCAGGTTTGTTATCTTGCTGCAGGATAAACCCAATTTTTTTTTTCCATTAACAAATCCTTAAAATAATAGAACATTTTTAGGAATTTGACCCAGAAATTGTGAGGGATGCAAACTTTTGGCATGCTTTTCATTTCATTGCGAAGCCTTTACATTTAACAACGAAATATTTAAAAATACATTCACATTTGCCTTATTTTGAACAACATTCATCATATCATAATCATTCGATTAGTTTAGTTTTTTTTGTTTTTTTTGTCTGATGAAGTAGGAAGTAAAGTGAAGGAAGTGAGCAAGGAAGAGGGAAGATGAGAGAGGAACTAACAGTGAAAGAAGGAAGGCAGTGAAGATGTGAATGAAAGACGAAAAAAGCTCGAGAGGGGAGTCTATGAGCGACAGTGACGGAGAAAGGAGTGGACAAGGAAACATAAGGTATGAGCAAGGAAGTAAGAAAGGACAACGAGGAATGATGGAGGAAAGGGTGAGATAGGAAACTAGGGTGTGTGCAAAGGATGAGGAAATGCAAGGCCGAAAAGAGAAGAGAGCGTGATGAAGCTGAGCACGGGCTCGAGCAGGTCAGAAGTGAAAGAGAGAAAAGGAGAGAGAGAGAGAAGGAAATGTACAGTAACATGGTCAGGGAGGGAGTGAAAAAGAGTGCAAGTGTGTTAATGAGGCAAGCAGGAAGGAAACGAGAGCAATAAAAAGGAAAAAGGAAATGACGGTGTAATCTGAATCATAGGAGGCGGTGAGGAGGGGTAGGGTGTAGGGTAACAGACCTGAATACATAGGGCATAACTGAGCAGGAATGGGACAATGAGAACAGGATCAATTGTAAAGAGTGAGTAGGATGTAGTGAGACTAGGGAATGATTAGAGTGCCGCGAGTAGGCAGTGAGTAGACATAGGGAGTGAAGAGGGTGTAGGGAGTAGTGAGTGTGTAAGGCATAGAGAGTGTGTGGGATGTACAGAGTAGGGAGTGTGTAGGGTGTAAGCAGGGTGTATGGAGTAGGTAGGTGTAGGAAGTGAGTGTAAGGATTCAGGAGGGATTCGGCTGTAGGATGTCAGTACAGTGTATGGAGTTCATATGGAGTATTAGTGTATGGAGTGAAGTTTAGGGTGTAGGGTACAGGGAGTGAGCAGGGTGTAGGGTGTAGGGTACAGGGAGTGAGCAGGGTGTAGGGTGCGGGGTGCAGGATATAGGTGAAGGCGTTAACCTTGTGCTGAAATAAAAAACTCAGAGACGGGGGCAGGTTTTAAAAATAGGCGTGGTTTATAAAACCAAGTTATGACATCATCACCAAAGTGTTGTACAGAAATAGAAACAAGAGCATCGTTTACGAGCATCATAGTTCACTCCACGTTTACACACGACTCCGCGGGACACGTTTTTCTTCTCCGCCGAACACACAACACTTTATTTATCTATCTATCTATCTATCTATCTATCTATTATTAATATTATCCATCGATTAGCTAACGAACATCATCGTCACAATCGCAAAGTAAGAAACAGACACAACATCGAGATAGAAAAGATGCAGAAATATCAACAAGCACGGAACATCGTGGGCGTATAGCGTGCACAGAACCCCACACGAATTAATGACCCCCCCCCCTCCCCCCAGTGAGGACACACGATGTCGGAGCTTGTAGGTGTAAAAAATGTAATGTACAAAAAAATGAGCCTCGCGATTGGAGGTTATTGACACCGAGTGACTCGTGGATATTCATGAGGTTTCCTTCTGCATGTGGCCAAAAACACGAGTCTACGAGGACATGAGCCGATATTTACATCACGATATGGTATTTCAGCAAAATGATAAAAAACTGAACTTCGCTAAGGCTAGCTAGCTATGACGCGGTTTAAACCAGAATTCGACTACTAGCTAACATAAGGTTAACTTTGTCGTCATGCTAATTTAAAATTCGGTTCATTTAATAACTTTATAGTCGTTCAGAAGACTGAAATGATGAACAGATCGTGTACGTGTGTGTGAGAGAGACTTCCCAACATTAAAAGTATAAAGTTCTGTTTTCAGACACACAAAAAAAAAAACATAAGGAAAATAAAAAAGAGCCACGTTGGCTAGCTAGCGAGTATCAAAGGAGCTAATGTTATCTGGTTTAAATGGAACTGAAATCATTTCTTTATTCGCCCAGGGATCTCCCTCCTTTGGCTAAACATGGACATTAGTAATGGACCGGCACGTGGAATGGAAGGAGTCGACGTTTCCACAGTCACGAGATCGTCACGCACGAGACAAGAGTCCCGTCGCTAATCATAATACTGCTCTATCCATAAATAACAAGACAATAAATTACCCATCATTCCTATAGAAAATAAGTTCTATTTACAGGGAAACATCAAAGTAGCATGCAGGCGAGACGAGCACTGGCACAGCGACAACAGTGTGTGTGTGTGTGTGTGTGTGTGAAAGTGTTTGCAAATGTGGTAACAGAGAAGCTCTTTGGTGGTGTCAGTGGATTATTTTTGACACTGTAAAAACATCACTTTTAGACTTGTGAAGAAGAATAGCACACACGTTCCTCTAAAACGTTCATAAACTGTTTTTTTTCCCATAACCCAGTTTGTCACACACTGCTCATCCTCAAGACGTTTTTGGGTACGAACACAAAAAAGCGAGAGAACAATGAAGAGAAGCAGAATGAATTAATCTTTTCAATGAGTCAAATGATGTGACTCACCACAGCAATACAATTCGACTCTTTTCAGCGAGTCACATGATTCGGCGCAAATGACTCGATAATAAGAATCAAATCGTTCCAGTGGGTCAAATCATTTGACTCGCCTCACCAGTAACTCACCAGTGACATTCGATGCTTTTCAGTGAGTCAAATCTTTTCAGCTCCCAAAACGACTCACTGATATTTTTGTTTTTAAGTGCAGGATGTTTTGACAAACAAGAAAGTTTTTTTTTCTTTAAAAAAGATAAGAGTTACAATAAGAGTAACTGAATGGCTTTGATCTACAAAAACCTTTTTTTTATTTTTTTATTCACGAATTAATCGACTCTTTTAAGTTAATGTTGAGACACGACTCTGTTGTGAATGTCACGTTACAACCAGAGACTGAAACAGCAACATATCTAATGAGAGAGAGAGAGAGAGATTGTGCTCGCAAACTTCAAAGCTTCTCTGAACTTTAACAGATTTTATAACATTAGCGTAAATGCTAACAGTCAAGCAGGAAAACTTGGATGAGCAGGACGGAGAAATAAAACACACGATGTGTGTGTGTGTGTGTGTGTTTAAAAAGCAGCAAGTCACAGAGCTTTCCTCCCAGACATCATTGTTGCTCTTCTTATTGTGTGTGTGTGTGTGTGTGTGTGTGTATGATTGTGTGTGCTTATGTTGAAAAGTAATTGACAACTTTTCAGGAGGTCCTGATATATTCCGGTGATGTTTTTCCTTCTCATTGTTGATGGAAATAAAAACAAAATTAATGAGCTTAATTCTAATAAGTAAAGTGAAGGTAATCGGAGGCCTCGTCCCAAACAACACACACACACACACACACACACACACACTAGTGTGATAAACAGTGAGTACAGGGGTTGTATAAGCACTAGCGCCACACTTTGTAAAGTTCAAAATTTTGATTCTAAATCACTGCTGCCGCTATATAAGGCTCCGCCCTTTAAGCATGTGTCGTACAAAAGTCTCCGCCCACAAGAGCACCTCACTCCATGAAAATCTCCACCCCTTTGACATGCAGTCTAAAATGCTTTACCTTTACTGATTACATCAGCTTAAGCGAAGACTCCGCCCACACATACTCTCCCTCTCCAAAAAAGCTCCGCCCTCTCGACTGGTGTAATCTGCAACGCCTTACCGTTATTGACTCCGCCCACATTATTGACACTGCACCGACTCAAAGTAGCTCCACCCGCTTTGACTAGTGTGATCTAAAAGGCTCCACCTTAACTGATCATCTAAAATAAAATCTTCGGTCATATTGATCATAAAAAAGCTCCTCCCCTTAACCCATATCATCTGAAAGGCTCCACCTTTATAGATTACATCATCTGAAAAGAAGGCTCCTCCTACCCGAGTGGCTCTACACAGAACTGATAATGCTCCGCCCCTTTCACGCATGTCAATAAGAAAGTTCCACTTTTACAGTACTAAATCACATCGTCTGAAAGGACGTCTTTGGAATCCTAAAAAAAAAAAAAACTGTTATGTCACTTATGAAAGACAGAGGCTCCGCCCCCCCCCCCCCAACTTTAGCTACCTAATGTGTGTTTTACGAACAATTTACAAAGATTTATTTCAGTCCAAGGTTTCAACACCAGCTCTGTTGGTCACATGCTCTCTGAAGCACCGTATAAGTGCAGTACGAAGATCCCAAGGGCGCGACCGCCACCGCGCTTCCCGGCAGGGACGGCGCCGCCCCTCAGTGGGGTAACGTGAGATTTGGGACGCAGCCATTTCTGCATTAAAATGTCACGTGCTATAGTTTGATGAAAATTTTCAGCTTTTAAAACCCAATCCGACTTTGAAGAAGATGAGCGGTAAATACAGAGACGAAGCTGAAGATTAAAGTTAAATGAAATTAGCTCAGACAGGAAGTGATGCGGCCCTGCGTAGCGAACATGGCACCGACGCGCACTTTCCCTGCAAGTGCTCTGCGAACACGCGACTACAGACAAAGCAGAAATACAAAAATACAACACGCCGTCAGTTTTAAAGTAAGTGTGTCTGTGTGAGTGTGTGTGTGTGTGTGTGTGTAGTCCAGAGTTCACACATCGGTGTTTGTTGCATTTCAGTCCTCCACTGTAATGATGTCATTTCCTGTAGGTGTGATTATTATTATTATTATTGTTAAGTTTGTAAACAGTCACATGATTGATAAATCCTTACAAAAGAAACTAAACTAATATAAAAAACTAACAATAAATTAAAAATAACAGTACCCTGGGTGTGTGTGTGTGTGTGTGTGTGTGTGTGTGTGTACGGTTAGTGCTTCGAGAGGTCTCTTGATTGTTTGTGCTCGATTACTGCAGTAGTGTGTGTGTGTGTGTGTGTGTGTGTGTGTGTGTGTGTGTGTGTGTGTGTGTGTGTGGTGCTCTTCAGAGGTGGATCTCGTTTCTGTTGTTCAGCTGAAGGCTTCGTCGTCCGTGTCGTCAATCAGCACCTTGGTGTCCTTCTTGGACCTGGGACACACACACACACACACACACACACACACACACAATGCAGTGTTACCAGATAATACCGTGTATTACATAAAGATGACATAAGGTATGGACGTGTCCTAGCGTGAGAGCAACAATCACAGAGTATTCTAATTCCCTGAAACTCCGCCCACTATCTGTCATTCCTTTCATCTTTTTCTCCGTGCTTTTTTAGTGCCTTATGTGAAAGTGGCTATAGCGGTTCTGGTTCGGTTCTAAGCGTGTGCCTTGGCTGTTCTAGAACGTTCTATTCCGTAATGAGAATCGTGGTATCATGTTTTTGTCTCTGAAACCGCGCGAGTGTCGACCGGGACGTACTGGGAGTGCAGCAGTGGGCGGCGCAGTGTCAGGCTGTAGCTCCGCCTCCAGGGCCTCTTTCCCTGCCGGTGCTTGACTCCGTCCTCGTGGTCCATCATCTGCTCGAGCAGCGTCTGGTCGTCAGCATTCAGAGGAGCCACGGAGATGTCTCGCACCGCGCGGAACTCACCGCAGTTATTCAAGTGCTCGTTCTCCAGACGGAAAAAGTTCCACACGAAACGCCTACAACACACACACACACACACACACACACACACACACACAGATAGTGTAACCATAAGTATCCTACACAGTGTGTGTGTGATTGTGTGTGTGTGTGTGTGAGTACCTGAACACCTCGAGCGGGGCGAGAGTGGTGGCCACGATATCGGCGGAGGCGACGGTTGTGATGTTGGTCAGAGCGATCTGAAGAGTCCAGGAGAAACGCAGGATCACGTCCTCCACCACGGCGCAGTAATAATACGCCTGCAGGAAACAGGAAGTGATGTCATCATCTCACACAGACACATATCCAGCAGAAATCAATAATAATAATGCATTTTAATATGAAGTCAGACACATAATATAACGACATCCTGTGAGCTCTCCGTTCCTGGACAGCGCCAGATCGTACGTGATGTAAAGTAATCGCCATGGAGAAAATCACGTGATCAAATCAGACACCTCTGGGTTACAGGGTTGTGGGTGTGAGCTCATAGGTTCATGTATTTAGCTCTGTGGGTGTGTGTGTGTGTGTGTATGTGTCACCTTCTGTGGATAGACGATCTCCTCGCGGAGAAAGGTGTGCTCCCCAGCGTTACGATCGAACAAACCCCAGTCCATCTTCAGATCCCAGATCAGTGTGTAGAGGGAGCTGATGGTGGAGAAGATGATGAGCAGGTAGAGGAACGCATCGGCGTCGGCGTCACCCTGGTCTGAGAGAGAGAGAGAGAGTTACACAATCACAATCTGTCATTATTATGAACAAGTCCGAGTGTAAAGAGCAATTTCAGATCCCTGCTGTTCTCACAGTGACCACCAGAGGGAGACAGGTCCCTATTAAAACTGCTCATCACACTTGCCCTTCCTGTACTTGGGTTAGTTCTTCCTGGGCTGTTTTTTTTTTTTTTTTTTAGGAAGTAAAAAGAAAGTTTTACTTCACACTCGATACTTTATACTCTGTATTTTTAAAACAGCTTGTTTGTTTGTTTGTTTGTCATCAGAATCGGAAATCATTTTATTGTCCATACACAATAATAACACACATACAAGATACTTTAACGCAAACTAATATGAAAGAAAGTACTTATAGACCGAAGAAATAGACAGACAGACACACAGACAGACAGACAGACAGACAGATAGAGAGATAGATGGTAAGACAGGCAATGATTTATGATTAAATAATTAAATATATAAGGTATGGAAGGAGTCTCCAGTGTCAGAGCTGAAAGTTTTCCTACAGCTTCAAGTCAAAGCAATTCACCCTTTCTTGCGGTTTCTTGGTCACATAACCAGTAAAAGACAGAGAAAGAGACACTTTATCTTGGACTGCAGAACTAAATGTCTGAACTCTTTAATTTTACATACATTCATTTATTATTACTCTTTTATTCGGTTTTATTTTCTCTCCTTAACTCGATCTACTCCTGTTATTTTCTCGTGCCTTATTTCTAAGCTTTGGCAATATGAAGGTAAAAATCTGCCGCGCCAATGAAGCAGCTCTGAATCTTAACCTTGAGTGTTTGTAGCTGCTGTAACGTAAGTGACAACAGGAAGTGATTTGCTTTACCAAAGTTCTGTTAAAAAAAACACATGTTCTTTATTAAATGAATCAAGTCTCATACGGTTTTGCTTTTGTATAAATCAGGACTCAATGAGACGCTCATGTGTGACGCTCTCTCTCTCTCTCTCTCTCTTTCAGTGAGACAGACCCGAGTCTCTCTCTCTCTCAGACACGAGAAATAAAGAGACGAAGCTGTGAGAACCTGCAGCCCTGCTCTGATTACACAAAGGTTAAAGTGTTTTTTTTATTTTTTTATTTTTAAAATATATCAGATAGCAGAAGCTGATTTTCCTGCCGATAAACTCCCGAGGGAGCGTCACATCAAAGAACAAATTACACGCAGCAGTGAAACGACTGTAAAACAAATAAGGCGTGAAAAAAGGCAATCACAAAAGACTTTTACAGCGAGGATCCGCTCTCAGTCGGAGCCTCATCTGTATTCCTCAAGCATCACACACTCGTCTGTCTCACTGCGGGCGAGCAATTACAGCCCCGCCCCCTCCTCCCACACCACTCCGTCCTCTTTTATTCTCTCTCTCTCTCTCTCTCTCTCTCTCTCTCTCCTCTCACCTACTGCACCCCATCTCTAACATCTGCTTCCTCCTTTTATCTCCACATCTGTATAGAGAGCATTGTTCTGAATGCTAAACCACACACACACACACACACACACACACACACACACACACACACACACACACTGAGTGACTCTACCAACTTTATAATGTGAAATGTTCAGTATAAAGAACAACAAGCTCCTTATTGGTCAGAAAGTGTTGATTTATATTAATGGTTTATATTAATGTGCTCGCTTTGATACGTGAGCGTTTCTATAGCAACAGCTCATTCACAGGGACAGTGTGACAGTGTTTGTGTGAAACGAGCGGAAGGAGTCTCCAGTGTCAGCACTGTGTAACAGTCAGAGGTAAAACTGTGGAACTTTTTCATATTTTTCATTTCTTTTTCAGGACAGATGAGTTTGCGGTTTCTCAGTCACATGACAAGTCGCGTGTTTCCGTCTTATTGTCTTCTACAGGTTTACTGATGCTGTTAGGAGTTAGATTTGGACTTCGTTAGTAAGCGAAAAACAGTAAAAAAAAAAAAAGTGTTAGTTGCTTTCATGTTTGCACTAATTATATTTTCAAACACTGTCGCTTGTATTTGGGTTGCCAGATTACACCGACAAACTCCCGCTAGGGCACTGCAGAAACCACGCCCACTATATACTGTATATACTGTATATGTTGATTCATGAAAATTGGAAAAGAAGTATTTCAAATATTTAAATATTAAAAAGAAAAAAATATATAACATTAAAGTAAAAATTTTAATTGTACAATAAAATAAAAATAGTAAAATTAAATACAAAAAAAAATCTTGCAAGAGTGAATAAAAAAGCTGTGTCCATATCATTAAAAAAAAAAGTACAAAAAAGAAAAGAAAATCATCATTGCTGCTTTATTTAATTAAATATTTCACATAAAAAAACTTGACATCTGAAATGATTCTAAGATCATGGTCGGTCAAGAGTTCTTTACTTTAAGTGTTAATTAAGATCTATGAGTTAAAAATCTATGTACATAAAAGAAAGGTTTTGTCTGTACATGAGGTCAGAACTCACTCTTTCAGCGATATCTTTATATTTCATACACTGGAGGACCAGAAACTCGTCTCAAACATTTACTGTCTGTCTGTAATAATCTACTGTAAAATAATCTACTAATGCGCTACTGTCTCAATGTAAACAAACACCTGCAGCAATAGATATTAATGAGAAAAGATAAAGTGAATATTTTGACTGGGATTAGTTCATATTGTCACTTTGGCTGAAATAACAGCGCTGAAGTGGTAGAAGTGAATTTTAACACGCCGGAGTCGCTTTAAGACGAAACGTCATCTTTATCTGATCGACTTTTTCCATTTCTCATCTGTGATTCTCTCTCCGATTACCGAACAGCGAGTGTGTTTGTCTGACGATGAAAGAAGTACAACTTAGGAACCTCCGCTAGTTCGATTCCCAGGTGATGCTGTAACCTCTCGCAGCCGGAGGCCTAGAGAGAGGTGATTGGCTGAGAGGGATGAGAGGTACTTAGTCCTCCCACATTAATCACGGCTCTACAGCCAATCAGGGGCGTCTGTGAGCTCCGAGTGTGTGACTCCGCCCCCAACGGTGCATGAGCGAGCGGTTCGAAAAGATGCGCTCGGCTGGCGTCACGTAGTTCGAAGGAAGCACGTGAAAGTCTTCGGCCCTCCCGGCTGAGTGGTAGTAACAGCCTTAATGTGGAGCCCCCTAGTGACGGGGAGGAATTGGACACGACTAAATTAGGGAGAAATTCGGGGGGGTGGGGGGTTGTTGTAGTTGTTACACTACAACTTAGTGTAAACAAGGCGTCAGATACTCAACCTTACAGAATGTGATTTCTTTGTATTAATAAGTGAGACAGAGAGTTCTGCTGTACAGAAAGACAGACAGACATGTATGTGGGCTTCAACCTGAAATAATAATAATAATAATAATAATAATAATAATATCACTCATTACATTAAGGATCAGCAGATTATTATTAGATTTGACATTTTAACTGTTTCTACAAACTCTTTACATGTTAATGACACTATTAAAAAGTAAAATTATATTCATCTCATTTGTTTTGTTGCCTGTGCGTTTTGTGATCAGCTACCTCACATATGGTTATATATCACATATATATGAGTCACTGCTCATAACCTCAGCAAATATAATATAATGTAATATATATAGACATGCTGAAGGTTAATCTCAGACGTTTAGGATTAAGATCAGACTCTCGGTGTCAGTGTTAGAGACGCTGAGGTTCTCAGCAGCAGCACTAACACACCCTGGACCCGTCAGAGAGGAAATGAATCTGGTGATGGAGTGAATCCCGCAGCGCTGCGGTGACTCAGCAGCTCTGCTCATCGGCTCGGCTCCGGCCCGGACGCATTTCCTCCTTCTGAGTGAATAATAAACAGGAAGACTCGCGAGTTCACCAAGCAGCGTCCGACATCACGACTAAAATCTGATCCGCGCTGAAGAAATCACGAGACCCGCCGCCTGAGCTCGGCCCGAGCGAGCGGCAGAATGGAGTTCAGGATGAAGGGCGTCGTTTACAGGAAATAAATAAATAACTGCTCTGTATATAAATAATAAAAAGGATCAAGCGGCTTAGTGGAGCGTTTTAACCCGATCGATCCAGACTGCGGTTCTGTTTCTGAGAAGATACACGAGTTCTGAGACAGAGAGCGAGACAGAGAGAGACAGAGAAGGTGGGGGGGGATGAGAATGGCAGAGATAAACAGACATACAGACTGAGATACTGAAATTCAGAGAGACGGAGAGAAAACAACAGATACATAAAGAGAGAGAGAGACACACACACAGAGACAGATTGTGAGTAAGACAGAAAGAAACAAATAGATAGAAGGTGTGTGTGTCAGAGTGTGTGTCTCATAATGTGCAGGTGTGTGTCTCAACGTGTGTGTCTCATAGTGTGCAGGTATGTTTGTCTCAGAGTGTGTGTCTCAGAGTGTGCAGGTGTGTGTCTCAGAGTGTGTGTCTCAGAGTGTGCAGGTGTGTGTCTCAGAGTGTGTGTCTCAGAGTGTGCAGGTGTGTGTCTCAGAGTGTGTGTCTCATAGTGTGCAGGTGTGTGTCTCAGAGTGTGTGTCTCAGAGTGTGCAGGTGTGTGTCTCAGAGTGTGTGTCTCATAGTGTGCAGGTGTGTGTCTCAGAGTGTGTGTCTCATAGTGTGCAGGTGTGTGTCTCAGAGTGTGTGTCTCAGAGCGTGCAGATGTGTGTGTCTCAGAGTGTGCAGGTGTGTGTCTCAGAGTGTGTGTGTCAGAGTGTGCAGATGTGAGTGTCTCAGAGTGTGCAGGCGTGTGTCTCAGAGTGTGCAGATTTGTGAGTCTCAGAGTGTGCAGGTGTGTGTGTCTCAGAGTGTGTGTCTCATAGTGTGTAGGTGCGTGTCTCAGAGTGTGCAGGTGTGTGTCTCAGATTGTGTGTGT
Organism: Clarias magur; assembly: GCA_013621035.1. NCBI lineage: Eukaryota > Metazoa > Chordata > Actinopteri > Siluriformes > Clariidae > Clarias > Clarias magur. The sequence goes on along the minus strand of QNUK01000868.1, from coordinate 57,393 downwards.
CTCATAGTGTGCAGGTGTTTGTCTCAGAGTGTGTCTCACAGCATGCAGATGTGTGTGTCTCAGAGTGTGTGTCTCAGAGTGTGCAGGTGCGTGTCTCAGAGTGTGCAGGTGTGTGTCTCAGAGTGTGTGTCTCATAGTGTGCAGGTGTGTCTCAACGTGTGTGTCTCAGTGTGTAGGTGTGTGTCTCAAGAGTGTGCAGATTTGAGTGTCTCAGAGTGTGCAGATGTGTGTCTTGGAGTGTGTGTCTCAGAGCGTGCAGATGTGTGTCTCAGAGTGTGTGTCTCATAGTGTGCAGGTGTGTGTCTCAGAGTGGGTGTCTCACAGTGTGCAGGTGTGTGTCTCAGAGTGTGCAGGTGTGTGTCTCAGAGTGTGTGTGTCTCATAGTGTGCAGGTGTTTGTCTCAGAGTGTGCAGATGTGAGTGTCTCAGAGAGTGTGTCTCATAGTGTGTAGGTGCGTGTCTCAGAGTGTGCAGGTGTGTGTCTCAGAGTGTGTGTGTCTCATAGTGTGCAGGTGTTTGTCTCAGAGTGTGTCTCACAGCGTGCAGATGTGTGTGTCTCAGAGTGTGTGTCTCAGAGTGTGCAGGTGCGTGTCTCAGAGTGTGCAGGTGTGTGTCTCAGAGTGTGTGTCTCATAGTGTGCAGGTGTGTGTCTCAGAGTGTGTGTCTCATAGTGTGCAGGTGTGTGTCTCAGAGTGTGTGTCTCATAGTGTGCAGGTGTGTGTCTCAGAGTGTGTGTCTCAGAGTGTGCAGGTGTGTTTGTCTCAAAGTGTGTGTCTCACAGCGTGCAGATGTGTGTGTCTCAGAGTGTGTGTCTCATAGTGTGCAGGTGTGTGTCTCAGAGTGTGTGTCTCAGAGTGTACAGGTGTGTGTCTCAGAGTGTGTGTGTCAGAGTGTGCAGGTGTGTGTCTCAGAGTGTGCAGATGTGAGTGTCTCAGAGTGTGCAGGTGTGTGTCTCATAGTGTGCAGATGTGTGAGTCTCAGAGCGTGCAGGTGTGTGTCTCAGAATGTGTGTCTCATAGTGTGCAGGTGTGTGTGTCAGAGTGTGTCTCATAGTGTGCAGGTGTGTCTCAACGTGTGTGTCTCATAGTGTATAGGTGTGTGTCTCAAGAGTGTGCAGATGTGAGTGTCTCAGAGTGTGCAGGTGTGTGTCTTTGAGTGTGTGTCTCAGAGCGTGCAGATGTGTGTCTCAGAGTGTGTGTCTCATAGTGTGCAGGTGTGTGTCTCAGAGTGTGTGTCTCAGAGTGTGCAGGTGTGTGTCTCAGAGTGTGCAGGTGTGTGTTTCAGAGTGTGTGTCTCATAGTGTGCAGGTGTTTGTCTCAGAGTGTGCAGATGTGAGTGTCTCAGAGAGTGTGTCTCATGTGCAGGTGTGTGTCTCAGAGTGTGCAGGTGTGTGTTTCAGAGTGTGTGTCTCAGAGTGTGCAGGTGTGTGTCTCAGAGTGTGTGTCTCAGAGTTTGCAGGAGTGTGTTTCAGAGTGTGTGTCTCAGAATGTGCAGATGTGAGTGTCTCAGAGTGTGCAGGTGTGTGTCTCAGTGTGTGCAGGTGTGTGGCTCAGAGTGTGTGTCTCATAGTGTGCAGGTGTTTGTCTCAGAGTGTGCAGATGTGAGTGTCTCAGAGTGTGCAGGTGTGTGTTTCAGAGTGTGTGTCTCAGAGTGTGCAGGTGTGTGTCTCAGAGTGTGCAGGTGTGTGTCTCTGAGTGCGCAGATGTGTGTGTCTCAGAGTGTGTGTCTCAGAGTGTGCAGATGTGTGAGTCTCATAGTGTGTGTCTCATAGTGTGCAGGTTTGTGTAGATGTGTCTAAGGTGTGTGTCTCATATTTTTCAAGAAGTGTGTTTCAGAGTAAGTGTGTGTTTCAGTGTGTGTAGGTGTGTAACTCTTACCTTTGTGTGTGCTGTACAGGGCGGCAAACGCCACCACAAAGAAGGTGGTGGAATATTTCCCAGCATTCACCAGGTGAGGAAACGCCCGCTTGGTGTCACGGTAACGGCGGAGGCACTGCACAAATCGGAACCAGGCGGGCAGACACTGGATAATGGCGCGCAGTCCGTACGAGTAATTGTTACATTTCCTGTCATCTGTATATATATACACACACACACACACACACACACACACACACACACACACACACAATGTTGGTACAGATGTCACGTATATTAATGCTTTATAACTGAGACTAACAAGGCAGTTGTTGGTTCTGTTGGCTCAGTAGCGTTCTGGTTTGGGTTCTATGGAGTGTGCGGTGTCATGGTTCTGGTTCTGTAGTGCCCGATACCTAAATTCTCGGGTAGCAGGCCATCCATGTTCCCCCACTGCAGCTCCACACTGTAGAAACACACCAGGTACTCCAGATCCATCAACACAAACACCAGAGAGTTCAGCTGATCAGCCAGCCAGAAATCAGCGAACTCAACGCGGTGGAACGGCGCCGTGAACACACGGAACTGTGGAGAGAACACGCCCAATCATCAGGTTAGGGCCAGAGCCAATCACAGAGCAGCGGGCGGATCAACACGGCTCCACCGCTCCCTCATCGTACACTGACATCAGCAAGTTCTCATAACTCAGCATGGGTGAGGTAAGCTAACGATGCTAATCTAACAGTGGTAAACTAACGAAGGCTAATGCGCTAACGATGTCACATACTTATACCAGATCATTACATTTTGTCATACTGTTTCAACCAATGGCAGTGTTTTAAAGGCGGGACTTCAACTTGTTAAGAGATTGTCTTGTCTTTTAATTAATTAAATAATATATGTGATATATTTACGTAATCTATTAATATGAATAATATGTTTTTGTGCCAAAAACCGATAACCTTTTATTAATTAAAAAAATGCCACAGAAAAATCACCTGACCTTCAACATTTCAACAGTATTTAAAAAAATAAAAAATAAATATGAATTTGTAATTATTTAATATTTATCAAAAGATAATATATATTACATAATTGATGATCTATTATACATTATACTTATATAAAACTCATTATGATACATGTTTATTGTTTGCAATTTAAAATAAATATAATTATTATAATTATATATAATTATTTATGAACACAATTAATTATATTATAATCATAAATAGCTTTACAATTATTTAGTCATTATTAGAATTAGCATAAATTCCCATATTATATTCTACAGTAAATCTCATTTTACTTTCTCCTGCAACATGAATTAATTATAAGCACATTTATTGTGTTGCACTTGTATGTAATGTGTTCTTTTGAACACACACACGCGCGCGCACACACACACACACACACACACACACACACACACACACACACACACACACACACACACACAAACACATACAGTGGCCGCAGGCTAAAGCTGACATTTTCCACATCGAAGAATTCCATTTAATAACGTTCCTGCTGTCTCACCTCTCTGACCCGCGCACAGACCACGAGAGCCGCCTAAGTGTGTGAGTGTGTGTGTGTGTGTGTGTGTGTGTGTGTGTGTGTGTGTCGATAACGTTCCAGTAACGTTCCAGCTCGAGTGTGCAATGAAGGTTGTGGTTCCTGATCCAATACCAGATCGGGTGTGTTGTGGTTCATGTTCTGTTAGTAAAGCTCTAGTTCTTCATCTAATCGTAATGTTCTCACTGAGCTGAAACGGTTCTGTTCGGTCAGTACAGTTCTGGTTTTGCTCGGTCAGTATTTTTTATTTTTTTGGGTTATGTTGTTATGGTTCTGTTGAGCTGCACATGCTCTGATGCTTTTGAATCAGTACTGTACTCGTTATGATGAGTGAATGAGGCTCGGGTTCTTGTGGGCCAGCATTGTCCTGGTTCTGTTCTGTCTGTCAGTACTGTTCTGTTTTTGTGACATTTGTAACGCTGTGGTTCTGATTCTGATGGTTCTGGTTCTTGTGCCGTCTGTACTGATCTTGTTGCAGGTTCTGATTTCTTCCTACTATATTCATGAGTGTATGTTTTAATTCTGCCTCTTATTTTCTGTGTGTGTGTGTGTGTGTGTGTGTGTGTGTGTGTGTATGCACATGTATTTGAGGCATAAATCCACACAGTAACTGAAACATAATTGAAACAGAGACTGCAGATGGCTGCGTGTGCGTGTGTGTGTGTGTCAGCTCTGACATTGTGGAAACTGGATATAAAAACGTCACTGTGTGTGGGCTTGTGATCTGCAGGTGTGTGTGTGTGTGTGTGTGTGTGTGTGTGTGTGTGTGTGTGTGTGTGTGTGATATCTCTATCTCAGTAATGATTGCACAGCCACAGCTACCATCTCTGCAGAGACTGAGCTGTATTCCATTATCAAACACACACACACACACACACACACACACACACACACCACACACACACACACACACACACACACACACACACACACACAAGAGAAAGCAGCAGCGCTTGATGAATACAAGACGATCAATTCAGCCCTGATTGAATTCATTGTCCCGCTCACCTGAGCCTAATGCATATTTAACCCTTAAAGCGAGCGTGAGCGATTCGAACCCAGTACGCTGTTTGTCCTTGTTATTTTGGGACTCCGCCTCCTCCCTACCCCTCCTCACAGTGCGCCTGCACCTCCTCCCGCACGCTAGATAAAAAAGTGTGTTCATACACAGCATTAGCTCCGTAAACAGCGAGTAAACAAAGCAGCCCACACTGCTCCAGCCAATCAGGAACAGGGGGCGTGTCCTTGCTTATGCACGTGACAGGTGAAGGGGCGGGGACAACCTCAAATTAAATAAAAAAAATGCTACATTGTTACAGAGCAGCGCGTTTCTCTGTTACATCATCGGTAATTATTATTTATAAACAAACTTAGCGTATGATTCACTCCTACCACACGGGATGAAAATGTGTGAATAGTTCAGAGAGCGCCACCTGTAGGAGGGTTGAGTGGATAATGGACTAATTAGCGCTGGCGGTGTTTTGAGACGAGTGTAAGTGTGTGGAGTTACTGGATTTGAGAATCATTTGCTCACAGAGTTTGGAGAAAAAGTCAGATATCAATGATGTAAAAATGTGTTTGTGTTGCGTCACTCTGAAGCTTCTGCACTCGGTACAGAATGGTTTATATCTGAGGCTGATCGTCTGATCACCGGTCTCGACCGATCATACTGAACACCAGACGAGTCCGATCACACTGAACACCAGACGAGTCCGATCACACTGACCACCTGACGAGTCCGATCACACTGAACACCAGACGAGTCCGATCACACTGAACACCAGACGAGTCCGATCACACAGACGAGTCTGATCACACTGACCACCAGATGAGTCTGATCACACTGAACACCAGACGAGTCCGATCACACTGACCACCTGACGAGTCCGATCACACTGAACACCAGACGAGTCCGATCACACTGACCACCTGACGAGTCCGATCACACTGAACACCAGACGAGTCCGATCACACTGACCACCTGACGAGTCCGATCACACTGAACACCAGACGAGTCCGATCACACTGAACACCAGACGAGTCCGATCACACAGACGAGTCTGATCACACTGACCACCAGATGAGTCTGATCACACTGAACACCAGACGAGTCCGATCACACTGACCACCTGACGAGTCCGATCACACTGAACACCAGACGAGTCCGATCACACTGACCACCGGACGAGTCCGATCACACAGACGAGTCCGATCACACTGACCACCAGATGAGTCCGATCACACTGACCACCGGACGAGTCCGATCACACCGAACACCGGACGAGTCCGATCACACTGACCACCAGACGAGTCCCATCACACAGACGAGTCCGATCACACTGACCACCGGACGAGTCCGATCACACTGACCACCGGACGAGTCCGATCACACTGACCACCGGACGAGTCCGATCACACTGACCACCGGACGAGTCCGATCACACTGAACACCGGACGAGTCCGATCACACTGACCACCGGACGAGTCCGATCACACTGACCACCGGACGAGTCCCATCACACTGAACACCGGACGAGTCCGATCACACTGAACACCGGACGAGTCCGATCACACTGAACACCGGACGAGGCCGATCACACTGACCACCGGACGAGTCCGATCACACTGAACACCGGACGAGTCCGATCACACTGACCACCGGACGAGTCCGATCACACTGAACACCGGACGAGTCCGATCACACTGAACACCGGACGAGTCCGATCACACTGACCACCGGACGAGTCCGATCACACTGAACACCGGACGAGTCCGATCACACTGACCACCGGACGAGTCCGATCACACTGAACACCGGACGAGTCCGATCACACTGACCACCGGACAAGTCCGATCACACTGAACACCAGACGAGTCCGATCACACTAAACACCAGACGAGTCCGATCACACTGACCACCTGACGAGTCCGATCACACTGACCACCAGACGAGTCCGATCACACTGAACACCAGACGAGTCCGATCACACTGAACACCAGACGAGTCCGATCACACTGACCACCTGACGAGTCCGATCACACTGACCACCAGACGAGTCCGATCACACTGAACACCAGACGAGTCCGATCACACTGAACACCAGACGAGTCCGATCACTGACCCCTTGACCGCTTCATCTCTGTTATTAATGTAATAATAGGTTTTAAAATCCATACGTGAATCAGCACACAAAAGAATCATGATTCATAACTGATTTTTCCCCCATCTCTAACACACACACACACACACACACACACACACAGAGCGCTTTAAAGACTTATACACACTAAAGCCCGCTAATGACGTCACCATCAAACAGTAATTAAATGTACTTTTGTTGTTCTGAGCGTCCACACTGAGAGAGTCCTCACAATGACGTAATGTGTGTGTGTGTGTGTGTCTCACCAGCAGCTTGAGCAGCCAGAAGCGAGATTTGTAGTAGGCCATTTTGAACGGGTTGATGAGGAAGAGGAACATGAGGCCGTACAGGAGGAGCGGACTCGCCTGCATCGGCAGCCCGGTGGAGTCGGCGTAGAGACACAACAGGATACTCACACACCATAACACACCCAGGAAACCTGCGATCTACACACACACACACACACACACACACACACACACACACACACACAGTGTTTAAAAACAGACTATTTATTATAAGAACCAGATGTAATAACACATACAGTGTGTGTGTGTGTGTGTGTACCTCAAACAGGTGTTGATGAGACAGGTTGTTACGTGGGTTCAGTTCGAATATGAGGACGTGATTGACTCCAGCCTGTCTCCAGCCGTAGGTGTTGATGCCCAACAGGAAGAGGAACTGGATGAGCAGGAAGCCGCCGCGGTACATCCTCACCATCGGCCATATGTTCTTACCGCGGAAATAAAACGCACCTGCGGAGCAAAAACCTACCGCTTACAGTCAGTCCTTAAAAAAAACACTTTAACGATTCATTTAAATGCAGCGCGTTCCTTATAATATTAATTTTCTCACTTAAAAACCAAGAGCAGCATTTAAACACTACAAACTCACTTCAAATACAAGAGTTTAATTATTATTTCTAAACAAACGTATCAAATAATTCACGCCTGCCACATGGGATGAGAGTGTAAATAGTTCAGAGAGCGCCACCTGTAGGATTTTAAAGCAACAGCGACATTTTACCTCCTCAAAAGTCTCAAAACTCAACTCGACGGCGAATTTTTAAGCCCCACTTGTCAACAAATTATAACAAAATCGGCGAAGTTTACTATTTATTGAAATATCAAAACAGATCAAATACACGGGCAATTGTTATAACAGGCTACTGTTTATACTCTGTCACGTATCTCTGGGTGGTGTGGAATCAGCTGCTCCGTAATCATTTGTAGTTTTTTTGCACTGTGTAATTCTGTGTGCAACTTTGAATGAAGCAGTTTGTACTTTGCTGTCCACTTATTCCGATTTGACCCTGCGATTCTTCTGACAGCTTTTCTTTCAGAGAAGTCGAGAGGCTTATTAATGCGACTGGGGTGTGTTGTCTCTAAGTGTCTTCCTCATTTGTTGGGTCTCATGCTGTCTGCTGCCAGCAGTTTAGGACACAAACACACACGTGTCTCTCCTCTGTCCCACCATTCCCATCGTGAATCCAAGCGCAGGATCGGCTTCATTGGATTTTCTTCTCGGCTGCTGTTTGCTTGATTGGGCTGATGGTGCTGAATCGCTGCTTTTTTGTGATCCATGTAACAAATGTATCCATTCATGTTATTCTGTCCACTACGTCACTACTGACCCTGTTTGTGACCGCGGTAAAGTTACTTTTATATTCACACCTCCGCCTTAATTAGCTACGTAAATAAACCTGCAAATAAGATCCTCACATATACATGTGTCTCCTCTCTACATTGTCTTTAAGCCTCACCCGCCTTTTTCTCCATTGATGGATTAAATTATACATGTTTGAAAGCATAAACCCCATTATTCTCTACCGAGCTACCAACGATTATTTAGGGATCATCGCAAAATGCCGCACACCAACAAAAAACGTAGACGCTATTGATCTTCCCTTTTGTTCAGCGCCTGAAGGATCAAAAGGTCTTCGTATGTGATTGTTTTGTTTTGAGTGTACGATCTTCATTGTCAATAAAGAAAAGCATGAATTAGAATACGTACTTTCCTATTATTTTCCACTAATTTCCTCCCGTTCATTGCGCCCCACCTGTCATGTCTGTATTCCCCACTAGTGTCGCGCGCCACATACTTTGAGAACCACGAAAGTGCAGTGCTGAATGAGACGCGGCCAAACTCATGATTACTGTAACATTAGTGTACGACATTGTAGTGTGCTGTAGTGTGCACTGTAGTGTTAGTGCACACAGTGAGGAAGAGGACGGTACCACTGAGGATGAAGGTGACGGTGAGGACGACGAAGATTCCGCAGTACAGTCCGACTCTGAATGTCGTCCATGCCGGAGCGGGCTGAGGACGAGAAACGCAGCACAGGTAAGGTGTATGCAGGTTAGTGTATATGTGTGTGTGTGTGTTTGTGTGTGTGTGTGTGTGTACCTGCGCTGCCCCCAGTGGTGGGACTCTCAATCTCTTCATGGCCCTCTGTCGGTCTCCGCCCTCCAGCTCTGTGGTTACCAGGGTCTTAAACACACAGGGTCAAAGGTCAAAATATTTTAACAAAACCAAGTGCGTGCGTGTGTGTGTGTGTGTGTGTGTGTGTGTGTGTGTGTTCAAAGCCATTCTGTATTACTGATAACCAAACAGGGCTTAACATATAAGTGGTGTCTGCGGTTTGGGACGCGGCCGACTAGATTCCAAACACACACGGTCCTGGGCTACGTCCCAAACCACAGGCCACCTCTTCCCCTACGCAGCCTGCAGGTGTTGGTGGTGTACCAGCTGTGTGTGGTTTAGGACGCGGCCGCACACAGCTGCCAGATGCTGTATTAGCTACTTACCACTATTTAATAAAAAACTACGCGGTTTGGGACGCAGCCAAGTAAACACGCTAATCACTTATTCTACACCTGCGAACTGTGATGGGCCGCGTCCCAAACCACACATTAGGATGACAAAAGATTGCGTCCTTATAAGCTTGTGCTATCAATCAAGTGATGCTTGCTTTGCTACAGTGCTTCAGTGGTTATGGTAGTATCACATAAATTTTATTAGTGTGTGTGTGTGTGTGTGTGTGTGTGTGTGTGTGTGTGTACCTCGGTCTCAGAGATGAGCTGTGTAATCTTTTTGCACGTGTAAAACGGCGCGATCTCCACGTGTGAGGTTCGCCAGTCGGCTCCGCGCTGCGTCTCCAAGATCTTATCATGCTTCTTCAGGATCTTACGGAACCCAGTGAAGTTCAGGTTCTGCAGAGGAAGACAAGGAGAACCTCAGATACGCAGACATGATGAGGATGAGGAGGAAGTGGACAGTGGGAGGGACAGACAGAGGGGCAGAGAGACAGGCTCTGCTGGAGG
>QNUK01000868.1:0-32500 GCA_013621035.1 Clarias magur | reverse complement strand
GTACAGAGCGCCTGAGAATTTAGTCATTTTTATGTATTTTGTGCACAAAGAGCTTCACAGGGAGCGACGTCTCCTCTGAAATGTTTCCGAAAGGTGTATAGTGATTAAGAACTTAGTCACATGACTTTGGCTTATTATAATATTTAAACGAGTAGTCGCATGACTCTGGTTCATTATAATATCTGAGTCAGGAACACGTCTGACGCAGACAACAGAAAGAGACGCAAACAAACAGACAGAGATTGTGTGATTGAAGCCGAGCCGTAAGGTGTGAGAGTCGAGTTCGCGCAGAACAGCAGCTTTGAGGACTGACAGAAATCATGTGGGTTGTATTCACTTTGCATAAATTTGCATAAATTAATTGTAGACTTTCATGTTGCTGGTCTTTCCCATGCTGAAACAGAAACGTCACTTTTATACCTCTGGATCGTATTTATTTCAAAACTTTACAGTCATATTTATGTCTTAAATGTCACAGCAAACACCAAAATTCTCAACACAATTTACCTCTCTGGCACAGAAAATAATAGCAATAATAATAATAATAATAATAATAATAATAATAGTAAACAAAAATAAATGAAATCTAAACAACGTTATGATCAGTTACGAGGGTGAGTTAACAGAAAACCTGCATTTTTTCATTTTACTTTTATTTCCTGAAAATAAGTTTCACAAACGTGTAAATTTTTTCCCGCATAAACTTTAATCTTGTTTAATGTAAATGTTTCAGCGCTTAAGCGGTTCACAGAAAAAGTGCTTTGACTCTAATCCTGGTCGAGGTTTCATTCGACTCGCCGCGGGTGAGTCACTGCAGGCGCTTCGCTCGTTCGAGGCAGATTTCCAAATCAGGATCGTAATCATAAACACTGTGATGTTAAAAATATTTACAGATGTTAGACGATTGTTAGATTAGATAACACAGCTGTTAGATTTAATTGTTAGATGAAAAATAAACTGATGTGAATTACATTACTGCAACAGTCAGAGTGTGTGAAGGTTTGTGGTGACGTTTTAAAGCCGTGCAGACGTCTACATCACAGTTTATTAAAACATGTTTTAATATATTAAAAATATATCATTTAAAGAAAAGAAATTAATGAAACAATGGAAATGAAAATGAAACAACAAAAAAATGTCATTCACACACACACACACACACACACACACACACACATTTATAACTAAAATATGGTTAAATAAAGGCAAGAAAATAATTTACAAAAATGAAGGATGAAGGAAACTAAAAAAGGAAAAGTTAAGAAACACTAAATGCGACATATAATAGAAATAAAATATATATATTATTATTATTTTATTTGAATTGTAGTATTATCACGTATTTATTCCTAAATTTCATTTGCATTAAAAAAAAATCGGACTAATCACAAATAGTCTGAGTTTTATCAGCTATAAACACTAAACAACATATTAAATAATTATTTTATTTAAATTGTATTTACTGATAGAACGATATTGATCAAATATTATTTTTTATTGATTTATTAACTAATGGCTTAAGTATTTAAAATATTTTGCATTAAAAATCATTTTTACTATTACTGCTGCATGTGTGAACAAACTCACACATTGTTCAACAATCTATATTTGTTTGTTCATTTGTTATTGCTGTAACACTACACGATGATTTGTAATAACAGACAATGATAATGAATTTCTTCCTAAATTGCTCCAGTAATAATTGAGATTCGGATCAGTGTAACAGGCTGCTGAGTGATGAGGACCGCCTCTGAGGAGTGTGTGAATGAGGAGTGTGTGATTAGCGTGGGCTCGTCCTGTCTGATTGATAATATAAATGTTGTACGACGCGCGACGTGCCTGCTAACGACGCCGTTAATCCTGACTGCTGTCATTACTGCTGTCCGCGCAGATAAACCCTGAATTAGCATTCAGAGTCGCGCTCGAGACGAGCCATTTCATTCCGCTGTGGGAGAAACGCAAATTATCCATGAATGACTAGCACATGTTAATAACGAGAACGAGAGACACTTGCAGAGAGAGAGAGAGAGAGAGAGAGAGACAGAGAGAGAGAGAGAGAGAGAGAGAGAGAGAGACTTCTGAGTGGTTCTCAGGTATAATGGAGCTTTTAGCATGTCACTCATTCCCAAGGCCACTCACATAACATGGCTGTTCTGTTACCAGGCAACACGACAGATCGCCTGGATACCAACCGCATCCCTCCATCTATCAACCAATCAGAGATCGGCACAGTCACACTGGACCCAGTAACCTTTAGAACCACCAACCCCCAGTGCGCAGGTCTGCTCTGTGTAGTTTCATAAACAAGATATGCAGCTCGCAAACGCACAACTCTAAACCCCAACACATGACTCTAAACCTCAAACACACAACTCTAAACCCCAAACGCACAACTCTAAACCCCAAACGCACAACTCTAAACCTCAAACGCACAACTCTAAACCCAAACGCACAACTCTAAACCTCAAACGCACAACTCTAAACCTCAAACACACAACTCTAAACCTCAAACGCACAACTCTAAACCTCAAACGCACAACTCTAAACCCAAACACACAACTCTAAACCTCAAACACACAACTCTAAACCCCAAACACACAACTCTAAACCCCAAACGCACAACTCTAAACCCCAAACACACAACTCTAAACCCCAAACGCACAACTGTAAACCCAAACACATGACTCTAAACCTCAAACACACAACTCTAAACCCCAAACGCACAACTCTAAACCCCAAATGCACGACTCTAAACCTCAAACGCACGACTCTAAACCCAAACGCACGACTCTAAACCCAAACACATGACTCTAAACCTCAAACGCACGACTCTAACCCCCAACGCACGACTCTAAACCCCAACGCACGACTCTAAACCCCAACACACGACTCTAAACCCCAACACACGACTCTAAACCCCAACACACGACTCTAAACCCCAACACACGACTCTAAACCCCAACACACGACTCTAAACCCCAACACACGACTCTAAACCCCAACACACGACTATAAACCTCAAACGCACGACTCTAAACCCCAGACACACGATTCTAAACCCCAACGCACAACTCTAAACCTCAAACGAACAACTCTAAACCCCAGACGCACGACTCTAAACCCCAACACATGACTCTAAACTCCAACGTACGACTCTAAACCCCAAATGCACGACTCTAAACCCCAACGCACGACTCTAAACCCCAGACGCATGACTCTAAACCCCAACACATGACTCTAAACCCCAACGTACGACTCTAAACCCCAACCGCACAATTCTAAACCTCAAACGCACAACTCTAAACCTCAAACGCACAACTCTAAACCTCAAACGCACGACTCTAAACCCAAACACATGACTCTAAACCTCAAACACACAACTCTAAACCCCAAACGCACAACTCTAAACCCAAACACATGACTCTAAACCTCAAACACACAACTCTAAACCCCAAACGCACAACTCTAAACCCCAAATGCACGACTCTAAACCTCAAACGCACGACTCTAAACCCAAACGCACGACTCTAAACCCAAACACATGACTCTAAACCTCAAACGCACGACTCTAAACCCCAACGCACGACTCTAAACCCCAACGCACGACTCTAAACCCCAACACACGACTCTAAACCCCAACACACGACTCTAAACCCCAACACACGACTCTAAACCCCAACACACGACTCTAAACCCCAACACACGACTCTAAACCCCAACACACGACTCTAAACCCCAACACACGACTATAAACCTCAAACGCACGACTCTAAACCCCAGACACACGATTCTAAACCCCAACGCACAACTCTAAACCTCAAACGAACAACTCTAAACCCCAGACGCACGACTCTAAACCCCAACACATGACTCTAAACTCCAACGTACGACTCTAAACCCCAAATGCACGACTCTAAACCCCAACGCACGACTCTAAACCCCAGATGCATGACTCTAAACCCCAACACATGACTCTAAACCCCAACGTACGACTCTAAACCCCAACCGCACAATTCTAAACCTCAAACGCACAACTCTAAACCTCAAACGCACAACTCTAAACCTCAAACGCACGACTCTAAACCCAAACACATGACTCTAAACCTCAAACACACAACTCTAAACCCCAAACGCACAACTCTAAACCCAAACACACGACTCTAAACCTCAAACACACAACTCTAAACCCCAAACGCACAACTCTAAACCCCAAATGCACGACTCTAAACCTCAAACGCACGACTCTAAACCCAAACGCACGACTCTAAACCCAAACACATGACTCTAAACCTCAAACGCACGACTCTAAACCCCAACGCACGACTCTAAACCCCAACGCACGACTCTAAACCCCAACACACGACTCTAAACCCCAACACACGACTCTAAACCCCAACACACGACTCTAAACCCCAACACACGACTCTAAACCCCAACCGCACGACTATAAACCTCAAACGCACGACTCTAAACCCCAACACACGACTCTAAACCCAAACGCACGACTCTAAACCCCAGACGCATGACTCTAAACCCCAACACATGACTCTAAACCCCAACGTACGACTCTAAACCCCAAACGCACAACTCTAAACCCCAACACATGACTAAACCTCAAACGCACGACTCGAAACCTTAAACGCACAACTCTAAACCCCAACACATGACTCTAAACCTCAAACGCACGACTCTAAACCCCAAATGCACAACTCTAAACCCAAACACACGACTCTAAACCCAAACACACGACTCTAAACCCCAAAACACGACTCTAAACCCCAACACACGACTCTAAACCCCACCGCACGACTCTAAACCCAAACGCACGACTCTAAACCCCAGACACATGACTCTAAACCCCAACACACAACTCTAAACCCCAACACATGACTAAACATCAAACGCACGACTCTAAACCTTAAACGCATGACTCCAAACCCCAACGTATGACTGTAAACCCCAAACGCACGACTCTAAACCCAAACACACGACTCTAAACCCCAACACACGACTCTAAACCCCAACACACGACTCTAAACCCCAACACACGACTCTGAACCCCAGACACACGACTCTAAACCCCAACACATGACTCTAAACCTCAAACACACAACTCTAAACCCCAAACGCACAACTCTAAACCCCAACACACGACTCTAAACCCCACCGCACGACTCTAAACCCAAACGCACGACTCTAAACCCCTACACACGACTCTAAACCCCAACACACGACTCTAAACCCCAACACACGACTCTAAACCCCAACACACAACTCTAAACCCAAACGCACGACTCTAAACCTCAAACGCACAACTCTAAACCCCAACGTACGACTCTAAACCCCAACGCACAACTCTAAACCTCAAACACACAACTCTAAACCCCAGACGCATGACTCTAAACCCCAACACATGACTCTAAACCTCAAACACACAACTCTAAACCCCAAACGCACAACTCTAAACCCCAAACGCACAACTCTAAACCTCAAACGCACAACTCTAAACCCAAACGCACAACTCTAAATCCAAACACATGACTCTAAACCTCAAACGCATGACTCTAAACCCCAACGCACGACTCTAAACCCCAACGCACGACTCTAAACCCCTACACACGACTCTAAACCCCAACACACGACTCTAAACCCCAACACATGACTAAACATCAAACGCACGACTCTAAACCTTAAACGCATGACTCTAAACCCCAACACATGACTCTAAACTCCAACGTACAACTCTAAACCCCAAACGCACGACTCTAAACCCCAACACACGACTCTAAACCCAAACGCACGACTCTAAACCCCAGACGCATGACTCTAAACCCCAACACATGACTCTAAACCCCAACGTACGACTCTAAACCCCAAACGCACAACTCTAAACCCCAACACATGACTAAACCTCAAACGCACGACTCTAAACCTTAAACGCACGACTCTAAACCCCAACACATGACTCTAAACCCCAACGTACGACTCTAAACCCCAAACGCACAACTCTAAACCCCAAACGCACGACTCTAAACCCCAACGCACGACTCTAAACCCAAACGCACGACTCTAAATCCCAACACACGACTCTAAACCCAAACGCACGACTCTAAACCCCAGACGCATGACTCTAAACCCCACCACATGACTCTAAACCCCAACGTACGACTCTAAACCCCAAACGCACAACTCTAAACCCCAAACGCACGACTCTAAACCCCAACGCACGACTCTAAACCCAAACGCACGACTCTAAATCCCAACACACGACTCTAAACCCAAACGCACGACTCTAAACCCCAGACGCATGACTCTAAACCCCACCACATGACTCTAAACCCCAACGTACGACTCTAAACCCCAAACGCACAACTCTAAACCCAAACGCACGACTCTAAACCCAAACGCACGACTCTAAACCCAAACGCACGACTCTAAACCCCAACACATGACTCTAAACCCCAACGTACAACTCTAAACCCCAACACATGACTCTAAACCCCAACGTACAACTCTAAACCCCAACACACGACTCTAAACCCCAACACACGACACTAAACCCAAACGCACAAATCTAAACCCCAGAGGCACAACTCTAAACCCCAACACACAACTCTAAACCTCAAACGCACAACTCTAAACCCCAGACGCACAACTCTAAACCTCAAACGCACGACTCTAAACCCCAGACGCACAACTTTAAACCCCAAGGTACAGCTCTAAACCCCAGACCCACAAATCTAAACCCAACGCACAACTCTAAACCCCAAACGCACAACTCTAAATCCCAAACGCAAACATCTCTAAACCCAAATGCACAACTCTAAACACCAACACATGACTCTAAACCTCAAACGCACACATCTCTAAACCCCAAACGCACAACTCTAAACCCCAAACGCACACATCTCTAAACCCAACCGCACAACTCTAAACCCCAACACATGACACTAAACCCTAAATGCACACCTCTAAACACCAACGCACAACTCTAAACCCCAAACGCACAGCTCTAAACCCAAACGCACAACTCTAAACCCAAACGCACAACTCTAAACCCCAAACGCACAGCTCTAAACCCAAACGCACAACTCTAAACCCCAAACGCACAACTCTAAACCTCAAACGCACACATCTCTAAACCCATCCGCACAACTGTAAACCCCAATACATGACTCTAAACCCCAACACATGGCACTAAACCCCAAACGCACAGCTCTAAAGCCCAACGCACAGCTCTAAACGCACAACACTAAACCCCAACGTTTAGAGATGAAGCTCACAGTTATCAGTAGACACAGTTTGAGAAGCAGTGCTGCTCGAAACACTCCAGATATCACATTTCATCAAACCATTACACACACACACACACACACACACACACACACACACACACACACACACACACACACACACACAAACTGAGCCCTTTCAGGCATAAACGCAGCTCTAACAGCTATGCTAATGTTGGCTGACAGCCCGAGTGATGCTAACTGCAGTGCCCGTTTGATCGTGCAGGTACTGTAAAAATTATCACAGCCCGGAGGGGGAAACGTCTCTCCCTTCAGTCCTGTCACAGAGAAAACCTGCAGCGAGACAGGTGCAGCGTTCAGTGTGTCGTTAGCGCTTAGCGAGCATCAGTGAGGACATATGAACCTGCCGGCTCATAAACACTAAAGCTAAGTGCGGTGTCAATAACGCTAGCACAGACCATTAATCTGGATCTGTGCGCTGGAGGCAGAGAAGCAGGGAAGGCTAACGTTATAGAAAAAAAAAAAAAGTTAAGGACCAAAGTTGAGACGTTTGTGAAAGTTCGAATGGTTTTGATTCAATGGTGCTGGAAAACGATACATGAATGAAAAGTGCAACGTAAACATTTATTAATACTAATATGACGCCTACATGCAGTTTCACACAACTAATTTCTTAATAGCTGCTTCCTGATTTAATACTCTGCTCAATTACAACCGTTCATTACTTTCTGACTCGGAGGCGTTATGTCACAAGTCTTATGGTTTGACAGAGCAGTTTATGTGTATTTACGCTCCTCAGCAGTAGGTTTCTGTGGCTATGTGGCTAGCGCTAATCACTCTGACCACCATGACACAGGATTGAGTGTCCGTCATGGCATCAGTGTAACCTCAAAAAACAAAACAAAAAAAAAGGCTAATTATTTTAAATTCATTCTTATGACGCAAACACCACATAATTGCCATTTGTGTCGACCACCGGCGGCGGCTTTTGCGTAATAAATGTAAAATATAATACTGTATAAAGCATTTTAGGAATATGTTTACGTTGAGAAATAAAAATAAATGATTTGATTAAAGTAATTCTAACTTTCAGAAACTTGCTAATACCAACAGGTCCAGTGTGTGTCATGTTTCCACACTAACACTGACACAATGGTGTAACAACCAAAAACTTCCTGCTGGGATTGTGACTGTTGTAGTCGCTTCATGGGCTGCGTTCCAGTCGGACCAGTCTGAGCTCGATGTCCTGTTTAACACTAAACACTGATTTGAATTACGCAACATGATCACGTTTAACAACATTCACTAACCTAGCCGGCCCTGAAAAGGCCAAACAAATTTCTAGCTAGCTAGCCTCCTAGATCTACCTTGCTAATTTTTACAAGCTAGTTAGTTAACACTATTAACATACTATTTTGTATTACAGATGAAGCGGTTTAACAAAAATATCAATACATATTACGATTATCTAATGAACAACCAGTGAAATAGTGATGTGGTTACAAAAAATATATATAATATCTTCAAATATCATCATATTTTTATTTTTAAATATATATAAAAACTTAGAATATAATATTATTTCTTATATAATATTTGCATAATATTATATAATTTATAATATAATTTCTTAATTAAGATTTAAGTCAACGCAGTTGTATTAAGTCTGTTGTATTTGTACAGCGCTTTTAACAATGGAATGTCAGAAAGCAGCTCTACAGAAACTATACTAAAGTAATAAAGATAATACGAAATTCTAGATTTCAACTTAAATTTTTTGGTAAAAAATATTGATTCATAACTTTTAATATCTAGCTCATAGTTTTATGGCATGGTATAGAATTTTACAGTAGATATACACACTAACATATAAAACGGTTATATTACTGCAAATAATAGATACTAAATATGAGGAGGAAAAAAGCTGTAACAAACGTTACAATAAAAAAAAAATGATCACAAATTTTAGAATATGTCTATAAATTTCTATATAGAAAAGCATAAGGTGACATACTTTATAGTGGTATTACGATTGTAGCAACATTTCACCCCGCTTCATTTTTTACTATAATGCTACAATTACTAAAGTGTACAATTGTACAATTAAACCCTGAGGTTAGTTTTAAACCTGGCTGCTGTTTTTAACAATCAGCCAAAAATTATCCAGTGTCTGTGTAAACTGTGATTATTTACACACGACCCTCGGTTAGCTTGCATTAGCTGTGACATTCGAGCCTCCTGCTTCATGAACGCTAAGCTAAGTGCTGCGTCAATAACGCTAACACGAGCCATTAATCTAAATCCGAGTGCTGAGCGTAGGAGGGCTGGATGAGATACGAACTATATTAAATAAATAAATGAATGATGACACAGCATGCTAAATGAAATGTAGCATGGGTCCTAGAAGGATTTAATCCAATATCTGTGTAAATGACGTGGCGTGTGTTTATTCTTCTTCACTCTTTTGTCCTATTCATTTTATTAATTAGCTTTAAAAAAAAAAAAGAAAGAAAGAAAACTTCTAACTGACGAGTAAATCATGAGCATGATCTCGTGATATCAGCACTTTGTTTAGTTTCACTTCGACCTAAAGGTCTGCTTAAAGCCGAAGCAGAATGAGACGCTAATGGAAGCAATTTCCCTTCTGCACGAAAGACATAAAGACTCTGACAGTGAACACACTCTGGGTTTGAGAAGGTGAATGAATAAATAAAGCGGTCTGGCTGAAAGAAAGACAGAGAGAGAGAGAGAGGGAGAGAGAGAGAGAGAGAGAGAGAGAGAGAGAGGGAGAGAGAGAGAGAGAGAGAGAGAGAGAGAGAGAGAGAGAGAGAGAGAGAGAGAGAGAGAGAGAGAGAGAGAGAGAGAGACAGAGAGAGAGAGACAGAGAGAGAGAGGGAGAGAGAGAGAGAGAGAGAGAGAGAGAGGAAGAGAAAGAGAGAGAGAGAGAGAGAGAGAGAGAGGAAGAGAAAGAGAGAGAGAGAGAGAGAGAGAGAGAGAGAGGAAGAGAGAGAGAGAGAGTGAGCACCATCCCAGAGGAGAGGCTGCCTGGCGTCGATAAGAAGAAGAAGAAGAAGAAGACGGAAGGATGGAAACGACCTTGAGTTTCTCCGAAAGGAAAATAAGGAGGTGAAACACAAACAGGCTGAAGCAAGAAAATCGCCGCACTATGTGACTCCGGCTGATAAACACTGCAAAGTTTGACTGGGGATTAAATACTGACACCATCATACACTGTACTGAACTGATATCATGGAACATAAGAACGAATAATCATTTCTAAATGTTGCATAAAAACAAACGAAAAGTTGAAACCCATAGATCACCTTACAGCAGCATTAAGCTTCGAAAGCCCAGAAGTTATATGAAAATCGCACACAAAGAGGCGGAGTTTGCCTGAATTGGGGCATGTCTTAATGACACTCTCGCCTTTCACTATTTATGTTTTGGATGTTACATACAACACAAACACACTACGGAGCGTCATTCTAGGAGAAAAGCAAACATCCATAAAGTTAATTAATTAATGTATAGTAAATGTATTTACAAAATATTGCAACGAATTAACAAAAACGTTATTCTTTTATTAATTGGAATTTAACACATGTGAATAGAAAGTGTGATAAAAATCCTAGACCTGACCTGACACACGCATAAACATTTTATGACTTTGTTGTAAGCTGTATCTCCATTAAGGCTTCGTTAAATTGTATACATAACATAGCGACATAATTAACCGTCACTGCGTTATGTATACAATTTGGAAATAAAAAACAATACAGAAGACGGATACAAAAATAAACTCCAAACATACAATCACAAGAAAAACTTAGAAGACAAAAAGAAAAGAGACTGCAACATAAAAATTTTAACAGAACCACAGCTTGTGGAACAACTTAATTCACACAGTTGATTTAACATTTGTAAAAATCCATGAATGGAGACAGACACACAGACACACAGACACACACACACACACCCCTGTTCCCTGTAATGCTATCGTCCTGCTGTAATGTAAGTCCAGGTGAAGATGAGGCCGGCCGGATGCAGGCTGATTGAATCACACGGGGAAATGGGTTATAATCTGATCAGTGCTGCATTCCCGCACTTAGCTCTGAGCTTTGTAACTGCACACACACACACACACACACACACACACACACACGCGCGATTTCTGGCTCAACCATCTTTTTTCACTAATATAGGTCTAAAACGGTGCGTTCTTATTGGCTGTGAGTCGATTCCGACAGCGAGATCAGACACTGAACACAGATTAGGGCTGATCATAAACAACCACCACCAGAGACAACAGCTACTAATCCCACATCACAGGTGGGAATTACACTTCACAGCATGACAGTGTGTGTATGAATGAGAGAGAGAGAGAGAGAGAGAGAGAGAGACCTTAAACAAATCCCAATCCACCTTTACACTATGACCTTCACCATTACTTTTTCCTATAATTTATTATTATGAATATTTAAAAAAGTTAATTTAACTATACTCTCTAACACTTTAATGTTAGATATAACTTTAGCGGTGTAGCTATAACGCTATAATATTACAGTACTACACTACAAATTTATTATAAAACTTTATAACTAGAACCTAAGCTGTTGTTTAAACACTACAGCTTAAATTTTAGCTATAAATTATACAATTGTACATTATACATCTATTATATAAAATTTCATTTAACAGTAGAACTCACTATTAAACCCTAGAATTTTACTATAGCTTTAATTATAACATTGTTATTTACTATAATACATCATTTTAAGTCCATAAATATTCTTAGCTCTGTAACCTTTCTACCTTTATACTATATTATTGCAATATTAGACTTTAACAATAACTATAGACATTTACTACAGTTATAACATATTGTAGCACTATGGCATGAGTTAGTTGTAAAGTTTAAAGTATGTGTAGTATAAAACTTTATTTGCAATAGAACCCTCTAAATGTTGCTATAGCTATACCTATTCACTATAGGTATATAATTTTTTTTAAATAAAGTTAAAAATACAACTTAATATTTACAACAACCATAACTTTTTAAAATGTTTTTCAACTTTCTAACTCTATATGTTTATAGCTAGAACTTTACTTCTACTGTTACTGTATAAATGTACATATAATTTTGTAACTTTACAGGATACTTTAACATTATATAACTTTATAATTATTTAGCATTTAAAAAAAAGTTATCTTAGCTGTACTCTCTAACGCTTGGACTCTACTACACTACAATTTTATCATATAACTTTATAGCTAGAACTTAAGCTGTTGCTTAAACACTACAGCTTAATTCTAGCTATAAATTAAAAATTTTACATTATACATATATATACATTTATATATTTTACATTTTTACATTTGACAAATTTTCACCTATAAACTTTAATTTATTTAACAATAGAACCCTATAGCCCCTTTAGGTATAACATTGTTATTGTTGCTAGGTTATATCTGTGACAAAATATCACACTACAACTTTACACTTTATAGATATATAAGAATAATCTTGCAAGCAACATTAAATTCATATTAGTCATATCTTTAGTAGCTTAACTATAACTGTATAACTTTGCACAACACCTTTGCAATTTTATGATAAAAACATATAACTAAATTTCCTATAGCTGTAACATTTTATAGCACTATGGCGTAAGTTACAGTTATAAAGTTTACAGTATGTGTAAAGTTTAACTTGCAATAGAACCCTATAAATGGTGCTATAACTATAACTATACATTTATACATAAACTTTAACTATAAACAAAAATTTTACTATAAACATTTTACATACATTTAGAAATACAACTTTATGCAAATTTACTACTACACCATAACTTTATAAAAACTTATAAAACTTATTTTAAAAATTTTCAACTTTCTAACTTCATAACATATGTTTAGCTAGAATTTTACTTATACAGTTATAAATGTACAGTACATAAACTTTTGCTACTTTACAGGATAATTTAACATTATATACCTTTAAACAGCTATATAATAAATACATGAGTATAAAAGCTATGTAGGTAGGACTTTACACTAAAACAATATAACTTTGTTCTAGAACATTAGACTTTACACTGTACTGTAAACATGTTTAAGTTGGCAAAACTAAAAAAATTTGAGGTAATCAGTTACATCAAATTTTTTACATAATGATGGTTCCAATTTTAAGTAAACAGAACTATCAGTTTTTGAGTTTGTTGTACTCATTCATACTAATCGTTCTTGACTTGCATTACTGATTAGCCTAACTCGTATTATTTGATAGCAATTCTAATTTTTTTAGTTGTTGCAAATCAAATAAATTGTTATTGGTCTTTCGGCTGCTCCCGGTGATGGGTCGCCACAGCAGACGATCCGGTCCGCACACAAGCTCGGCACAGGTTTTACACCAGATGCCCTTCCTGACGCAACCCTTCCATTTTATCTGGGCTTGGTACAGGCACTTTATCCAGTTGTTGGGAATCGAACTCGGGCCTTTCACATGGCAGGCGAAACACCCACCACTGAGCCACCAGTGTCCTATTGCCCTCATGACGTCAGACACAAAATCGCTAAGCTGAAAGTTGGTGGAACTTTAAGGAGACAGTTAATGTAGCTTAAAATATCCAATTTGTTCAGCTATCTTGAAAAGTGTCATTTCTACAACCTCATAAATACCAAAAGGTTCTAAATACTCATCAAGGTCTATTAATTTGAATTGTGATTATTTAACTTAACAGTACTTTGAGCATTAGAGTTGACAGTGTGTGCACCACAGTTTCATTTTTGTATTTTTATATAAAATGATGTGATTTTATTATAATTTAATTATAATACTAATTAAATGCAGTCGCAAATATATGATTGTAGGCATTAGTAGATACGAATTACACGATATTGAACTAAGATAATAAAATCGCATCTATTTTTAGTATTACTGAAAAACGAGAAAAGCTAAGGAATGTTTTAAGTACACACACTACACAGAAAAACCTTCGTGATAAAGACGTCATGGTTCTGTGGAAGATAGTGGCAGCTCTGAAAGCAGCAGCAGAGGCTTAAACACACCGGCCAATCAGAGAGCAGCACCACACTATTCCCCAGTCCCTATTTCCTGTTCAGTGGCACTGAGGGAATCATTATACGTATACTACACGGTACTAAATATAGAGAATACACTGCTGGGGATTTCCTGTAATGGATTTATTGTTATTGTTTTTGTCATTTTATTTTAATGGATTGAGATGAAACGATAAGAGGAACACAAGTATAACTATAAAACGTCAGGAAACTGTTGAATCTGGCCGTTTTACTGCAGCACCGGCAGCAGCAGCTTTTAATGATTTGATTGGCACTAATTAATTTGTGCCCTGAGATCCGGGCATGCTGGGAAGATAACGAGCTTACAGATGAATTGTTTGAACACTGAGATTAATTACAGTGCAAGTTTTTAAAGCTGGATTCAAATGAGGAACACTTGACAAACAAGACAACATGAAGCAAACCGTGAACGTAAAGACAGAGAGACGAGAGACAGACAGATAAATAGTTCATTATAACCTCCAACTGTTTTACAGTAAATAGAAACCTAATATTTTTTGGAGGACGATTAAAACCACAAAGTCCCAATACTGTTACCACATCTCTCCATCTCTCCATCTCTCCTTTCTGCCTTTGCATCCTTTACATCACCACCCCCACCTCTCACCCTCTCCGGGGTGTATTCTGTACCATCTGTGTGTGTGTTATCCTGACTCTCTCACATTTAGAATAATGTTACTGTGCTAATTAACTCTGAGTAACACTGAATGATAAAAATCACTGTGAAAGGGAATGTATTATTATTATTATTATTATTATTATTATTATTATTGATCACATAAGAATACTGTCACCAGCCAAAGGTAACGTACAATATTTAAGACATTTTAAGACCATTAAATCACTGCTCCTGATTCTGGTTCCAGGTGTTGGGGTGTGAGGTGAACGTTCTCCCTCTAACGAGCGCTCTGGATGTACTTCACCTGAATTAATGATCAAAGCCAAGCAGACTGCAAGCTGTGGCCTGGAAATAAGCAACAGAAGAACTACAGCGTCTTTATACGAAACAAGTGGCAAAATAACCTTAAACATAAACCTGGTGAGGAACTCATCACCAAGCCACAGAGATGGGACGATCTGTTCTTATTCTCACTATGATATGGTTGTGTTTCGGACTTAATTTCCCAGAGTGCACCTCTGTCTCGTGATGCGATGGTTGCCACCTGCAGCTCGGTAAATCACGGGTGCAGACAGTCCCCTGGTTAGCCAGCGAGTTGTCTCGAATCTGGTTTGTTCTCTTTGTTTTTGTTATCACGGTTTCAGAGTAAAGTCGTTATGGACCTCGCTTGTGCAAGTATTATTAGGTATTAGTCGTTTTGTTTATGCTACAAGTCCTGTTTTGGTTTGGTTTGGTTAAAACCTCAAGACTTTCATTCTTTACATTTGTGATTATGCCTCGTCTGATTTCATCAAAACTTCGACAGAATCGATACAACCACAATACACTTAAAGGTTTTATTGATAAAAATGTTCGAATGCAGAAGAGCTGCGCTAATTGAATAATTAAAGAAGAGCTACAGTATATACAGTACGCAGCAAAGTATCATTTAAAAAAAAAAAATATATATATATATATACAAATTCAAATAATTGAGAGAAAATTGTCGCGATATCGTGGCTGCGAGTAATAAAACTGTACAGTGGGCGTCTCAGTACACTGAAGATATTTGTGAGAAAAAAATAATAGTTTGTGGAGACGTACAGTAAGATGAGTAATAGTCAAGATGATTTGTGGAATTTTTGTCTGTTTGTGCACGCGTCACATAAAAGCTACTGAAGGAATTTTAATGGGGCTCTCACGGGTGTATTTGGCTGAGCTTGATGTGACATATAGGCTTTGTTTCATTGTGGTCGGCGCACGGGAAGAGAAGATATGCCACTTTGACATTTAAACAGAAAACACCCTTAGATCATAAAAAATTTAACTTTGAAAAAATCATTAGTTCACCTCACAATTCAACAGTACAACAGCGCTGTACATTTTTTATACACGATTATGAGTGTGCCATTGAAATCTACTTATTAAACGTGATCTTACACCTTCACTGCGTGCACGTCACGTTAACACAAAAATGTTAGTTCATTCCAAAATTCAACAGATGGCGCTGTACAGCTCATGAGTGTCGCGGCAACAGCTAGCCTGGACAAAAAATTCTTGAATAGGAAACAGAAAAATTGCCAAATACGTCTTGGGAAGTTCATCTACGGAGGGAGGAGAAATCAGGGTTTAGAAATACATCCAAAGCTACAGAGAGATCCAGCACACATTAATAGCCAATACAAGATAAATCTGTTTTTTAACTGTATTAGGAAATTGTACCGTATCATAAACACCATATGGTTTATTAAATGTTTTGATGTTATGTCTGGTCGGTGGATCTCTCTGTAGCTTTAGACGTGTTTTTAAATCCTGGATTGTCCACTAACGTCCCAATTCCGGCTCTGTGGTCGAACGACGTTTGGTCTGAATCAGCCAATCAGATTT
Organism: Clarias magur; assembly: GCA_013621035.1. Classification (NCBI taxonomy): domain Eukaryota; kingdom Metazoa; phylum Chordata; class Actinopteri; order Siluriformes; family Clariidae; genus Clarias; species Clarias magur. The sequence continues at coordinate 15,658 of QNUK01000868.1, read as the reverse complement.
ATCCTCCTACAGCCTTCTTTACCCGCCTGCACCAATCAGAGCGAGGACGTGATGGAGACTGCACGAGGGCGAGTTTGAGAAACTGAGCGCGTGCAAAGATGTCCTGTTATCTTAATTGTGAAAATACAATAGATAGCGTGAGACCAAGCGAGACATATCATCAAGGTTTTGTATCACAAAACTTAGGATTTTTATACTTTTTTCCCATTTATACGAGCAGAGTGAGATATAACGGTGATAAAATCACGCTCACTATGGGACACCAAGGAATTCAATGATGCAATAAAATTACAGAATTACACTGTATAGAAATTCATAAATAAGTAATATATAGGGCAAGGACTATCTGTGTGTGTGTGTATGTGTGTGTGTGTGTGTGAAAGAGAGAGAGAAGGAGAGAACACTGCCCGTGCTGGTCTATAGGAGGTGGCAGCGCTAACATATGCTCAGTTATTTCATGTGCTGCTTGTTAGAACACACACACACACACACACACACACACACACACACACACAGTGCTGCCAGGTCTGCTGTGTGTTACTGTGTATCCTGTATTGCATAATGTAAAAAAAATGAAGAACTCAGTGATAGCTAAAATCTTGGACTTAAGAAGTGAGGATCTGGCAACCGTGCACCAAATCTGTTTCATCCTGTAACATCAAAAGAAACAAGACAGAGACAAATGTAGAGCTGGGTTTTTTTTTCCGCTCATCCTTTTTTTTTGTCCTAAATATTCACAAAATCCTTGTTAAAATCACCTTGACCCTCTTCCTTTATCCTAATGAGTGTCCTCGATTAGACGGGTAACGATAATAATCATCAGACTAGTTAATATATTTCTTTTTTTTTTCGCTGTAGGGGTTAAAATAATCCCGGTGCCTGTGTGAGCTCTGGCAGGTGGGCATGAAATTGAGTTTAACCTCCTGGGGTGTGTGTGTGTGTGTGTGTTGGGTCTCAGGAGCTTTAACGTAGCCTCAGGCTATGCTGTAAAAGAACACACCATGCTGACATTGACAGTGATTGGTCAGCGCAACACAAAGAGGGCGGAGTCAAAAGTGGTTAAAAGGAACCCCAGGAACTAATTGGCTGGAAACTAAAATTTGAGATGTGAGAGGTTTGAGGAGGGGTACAGAGACATGTTATCTTAAAATATTCATCAGGATTTATTATTAATAATAATAATAATAATAATAATAATAATAATAATAACAACAATAATAATATTAATAGATTTAATGAAGATGTCTGTATGTGTTAAGAAGTATGATGGTACACAATGTTAACGCATCGACACTCAACACCCCTCAGTGTTTTTATCCGCACATGTGTACATTACTTTTTTTTCCAGTATAAAAAGAATTTAGGATGAGAGTGCAGGGTCACCGCGCACCCCCACCCCCACCCCCCGGAGGAGAAGAACCAAACTCAGGGATTTGATCTCCAGACCTTCTAATCAATAACTGTAAAGCTCTCACTGCCCTGCAATAATAAGCATCTCTACCTCCCCAACCCACACACAGTCACACACACACAAAAATGAAATAAAACACTAAAACAAAATTAAACAAATCTCATTCCCGGTCCAGACGGCGTGAGGGCAAGAGTCTGTGATTTATTTATGATCTCTCCTCACGGCAGCTTCCGTTTTATTATGTGATGAATTATTGAGGACGAGAGCGGAAGATGACAGGAAAAGGAAACTCGGCCCTCTGTCTTTCATCATCCGAGTGAAAATGAAAATGAACTACAAACCATCGGGAAGAGTAAAAAGGAGGCGTGAAGGGGTCAGGATCAGTTTCAAAATTAATTACATTTAAAGATTTCTACACGACGTGTTACAGCATGAGCTAAAAAAAACACTGCGTTTATGATAATACTGTATACCTCCTTCTAATCATCCATCCATCAAGCTATCCTTCTTTATGATCATTCATTCATTCATTCATCCCTTTTTCACACCATCCATTCTTGCTTTTAACCATCCATCCATCCTTCCATCCTGCCTTCTAACCATGTGACCATCCATCACTCCTTGTGACCATCCATTCTGATCGTCCATCCATCCCTGCTTCTGACTATTCATCCATCCATGTGAATTTTCTCTCCTATTCGTCTGTTCGACGTTTCAGCTGACTGTCTATCCCTTCCCCCCCACCTCTTTAACCGTCCTTTTATCTATCCATCCACTTAGCTTAATTAACTGACAGTGCTGATGTACTTACAGGTCATAAAACCTAAAAAATAACTCATTTATAGTGTGTGTGTGTGTGTGTGTGTGTGTGTGTGTGTGTGTGTGTGTGTGAGAGAGAGAGAGTATTGGTTAGATGAGTTTGTACTTTCAACCATAAGTACTGTTTTTATGAATATTTATAATGTTACTGTAAATACGAAACGCGTTTATTTGAACTATTTAAAGTACAAAGTAAGTGGGAGGAGTTAGGATAATCATGTGACCAGGATAAACATTGCGACTCAGAGGCAGGAGATCCGGCGCTTTGTAAATTCCTCCTGTTTGATCTTAAATGATGTCATCCCCCCCCCCCACCCCCCACGTATGTATTGCGCGGTGTGTGTACTGCGCGGCTGGGGTACTGCACGGCGCTGTCTGTTCTGAAGCAGTTTATAAATAAAGCTTGTGGGTTTTGTACGGATCAGGACTTCCTGTTTGTGAAGAGAGAAATCAGATTAAAGGGAATTAAGGAATATCTCATATATATCACCTTCACTCCTGCTCACAAAACCATTCCTGCCCTCCAGTTGGCCTTTTTCTGCACTCTACACACACACACACACACACACACGAACACACACCAACACACACCAACACACACCAACACACACCAACACACACCAACACACACACACACACACACATACACAAGCACTCAGGCTGGATGTAATTGACAGATGAATAATGGATGGAGAGAAATCCTCCTCTAGCAGTCTGACTGTCTGTCTGTGTGTGTGTGTGTGTGTGTGTGTGTGTGTGTGTGTGTGTGTGGGTGTGTGTGGGTGTGTGAGCGTGTATATGTGAATGTGTGTGTAGTGTAGTGTTGTTCTAATCATGGCCTCCTCCACTTCTTTACTTTAATTAGTGTGTGTGTGTGTGTGTGTGTGTGTGTGTGTGTGTGTGTGTGTTGGATTGTGAGGGCTGTGACTATAAATAATGCAGCAGGTGGGGGAAGAGCGGAGCTGGTAAACCCCGACCTCAGGGTGAACACACACACACACACACACATACACACACACACACACACACACACACTGACACACACTGACACACACTGACACACACTGACACACTGACACACACTCACACACTGACACACACTCACACACTGACACACACGCACACACTGACACACACGCACACACTGACACACAAGCACACTCACATACACACACTGACACACACACACTGACACACACACACTGACACACACACATACACACACACATACACACACACATACACACACACATACACACACACATACACACACACACACACACACACACACACACACACACACACAGACACACACACACACACACACACACACACACACACACACACACACACACACACACACACACACACACACACACACACACACACACACACACACACACACACACACACACACACACACACACACACACAGAGACACACATTCATATTCATAGTGGACTTCAGCACACACTAACTACAGACTTCAAAAGTCACGTGTTTGTGGGCGGAGTCTGTCTAAAAAGTGTGTCTCACTGAGGCGTGTCTCAGTTATCAGTCTTTTTCATATTTAAAGGGAAAAAACATAATTTTCTTCTTCAGTCTGTATTTTCTATCGCGAATATTTTCAGGTTTAAATTCGAGAGCTTTGCATTTAAACTTTGTGGTCTAGATGCGACTGAAAAACGGATTCCTGGACAACCTGGCAACCTCGGAGGTGTGAATGACGCGCGGGTGATGTTAATAATCCAAACTTGAATCTCCCACATAAACACCGAGCTGACCTCCGAACCCGTGTTCCATCTGAAAGGAAGGGGAAATGGCTCAGAGGTTCAGGAGCATCAGTGAAAGCCCACACACACACACACACACACACACACACACACACACACACACACACACATACACACACACACACATACACACACACACACACTGTGCATCTCTCACTGCTGTAGAGAACATTTATTGGTTTTGTTCGTCTTGTCTGGAGGGCGCACAAACTTTTGCACTGGACTGACTCAGTACAGAAGAGCGTCAGATCTTTCCTTCTGCAATCCCTCTGAGCTTTTATTAAACTCACAGATTACTGCAGGCAGAGAACGAGTGAGATCTGTCCATCAGAGGCACAACACAGGAGATGGACAGAGAGAGAGAGAGAGAGAGAGAGAGAGAGAGAGAGAGAGAGAGACACAGAGAGAGAGAGGGGCGAATAAAAAGAAGGACGGAGGGAAAAAAGGAGACAATAGTCTTTCTCTGTCTCTGGCGGACACACTGCATTGAGACTCGTGTTTCTAAACATGGACAGACAGACAGGCAGACAAACATAGAGATAATCGTACAGGGAAGTAAAAGGTGGACAGTCAGACAGACGAGTAGACTGTTACCAATAGAATAGAATACCTGTCACTGTCCATCCACCTGTCTGTGTCGACAGGACAGGCAGGTAGAGAGCGAGACAGTAACTGTACAGAGACATCTGATAAAGCGATGCCTGGCCGACTGTCTCTGTGTTAACTGTATAAAACAAGTGTTACAAAGCAGACAGGTAGGCAGACAGACACACAGGTAGACATGCAAACAGACAGAGACACCTGAGGTAGGCTGGGATGACCGAATCAGACTAATCAAAGCTGAATAAAATTACTTCAAAAAACATACAGACAGACAGACAGGCAGAGAGTCTGACTTATTTGGATAAAATACAGACAGACAGAGACATCTGATAAAAAGTGATAAAGAGTTTATTGGATAAAGACAGACAGACAGACATGGCTTATGAGGACACCCCAGCCTGAGTGAGTCTGAACACCTTCCTTAGTATTTTGAAAAAAAAAATCTCTACAGAGCACACAGACAAGTGGACAGAAGAGAGAGAGAGAGAGAGAGAGGGGGACAGAGAGAGAAAGACAGTCGATAAAGAGAGCCTCTCGCTGATTGAGTCGGAGTTTATTGGATAAACTGATCTCTGCATCGAGCCTCAAATCACATCAGCGGTTTGTGGAAGTAAATATCAGAGCTACAGCAGCGTCTCATTCCACTACTTTATTTCCCCACTGTTCATCCCTCCATCCCCGACTTGTCTCTCCACCTCTCTTGTCTTTGTCCTTCCATTCAGACGGGAGATTAACACACAGAGAATTCAATAAATCTACTGAAGAGTGGAGAGTCAGCTCAGATAAACTCCTCATCCGTCCCTCTATCCCTTCCTCCGTCCCTCTATCCCTCCTTCCGCCCCTCTATCCCTCCTGCCGTCCCTCTATCCCTCCTGCCGTCCCTCTATCCCACCTGCCGTCCCTCTATCCCACCTGCCGTCCCTCTATTCCTCCCCCGTCCTATTCCTGCTGTCCCTCTATCCACTAGTGTTGTAGATGCAGTCGATATATGATGTGACCGGACACACTGGCACTAATGCAAAATAAATGAATCACAAATTTTAAGCCTCATCAGTGGCGATATCACTGTGACTCACTCCTGAGCAACAAACTCACAAACTGTATTATCACTCGCTCAAACTGTCTCTGGAGAATGAGAGAGAAAGAGACAGACAGACAGAGAGAGAGAGAGAGAGAGAGAGAGAGAGAAATGCAATTTGTGCATGTGCAAGTTTTAGACTCATAAACACTGAATAAACACACACAAACACACACACACACACCCCTCTGTAATGTCCTTCAGTAAGAATCTAACCTGCTGCAGTTTCTCACAGGTGCGGTGGTGGACCTGGACGCTGGGGACGCCCTCCATCCTTCCATTTATTCCTCCATCCGTCTCTCTATCCATTCCTCCATATATCCCCTTTGCCACGCCGTCTCTACTTACACTTACATTCCAATTTCTATTTATCTGTCTAACTCTTTAACCTTCCCTCCATCCACTCCTCCCACTTTTACATCCATCTCTCTGTCTGTCCGTCCATCAACGAACAGCAAGTCAAGGAAAGAAAAAAACAACCACTAGAGAAACCTCAGACAGTCAGAAAGACAGGTAGACGGCAGGAATAAAAATGGACAGACAGAGAGACAGGCAGGAGAACAGGTGGACAGACAAACTGGTGGAGAGACAGAAAAGACTCAGACAGACAGGTGGACAAACAGACAAGATAAGAGACAGGTGGACCGACAGACAAATGAACAAACAGGTGGACAGACTGACAGACACAGACAGACAGGTGGACAGACAAGTAGGCAGGCAGACAGACAGACAGACAGACTCTATGCTGTGAACATGTACTCTCGTGTCTTACCGTGACACATTACCTTCACAAGCACGCGTGACATCGATCATTTACATCCAATCAGAACACACCCCTGATACACACACACACACACACACACACACACACACACACACTACTAGCAGAGTGTAAAGCCTGTTAGCTCATTAGCAGAACTCCTGTTATTATAAATTATTAACCGCAGTAACATTCCTAATGTATCCTGAACTCCTCTTCAGAATATTTTGGACAAACCGTGCACTCCTTCCCCTGTGTGTGTGTGTGTGTGTGTGTGTGTGTGTATGAGCACACAGTGTGGGTCCCAGCATTTCTGACATGTTCTCTATTAATAGAGTGTGTTATTCTGGGCTGCAGGGCGAGAGTGTGTGTGTTTTGATGAGTGAGCAAGAGAGTGTGTTTTAATGTGTTTTAATGAGTGTGTGAGTGTGTGTGTGTGCGCGCGCGTGTGTGTGTGTGTGTGTGTGTGTGTGTGTGTGTGTGTGTGTGTGTGTGTGTGTGTGTGTGTGTGTGTGTGTGTGTGTGTGTGTGTGTGTGTGCTTAGCTCTCCCTGTGTCCCTTTGCACTGTCCCTTTTCTTACCTTCTATAGATGGAGCCTGATCCTGTGCTGCATACAGCATCTCCTTGAAGGCCTAGAGAAAACACAAACACACACACACACGCACACACACACACACACACACACACACATACACAATTATTACAACCATAGTTACACAGGCACACACTGCAGTCTTTAGTTTGTGACAAAAGAGGCGGGGCTTATGTGATCAAAACCATGATAGTAGTGATGATTATAGTGATAATGGTGGTGATGATGATGAGGATGATGATGATGATGGTGATAATGTTGGTGATAATTATGGAGATGAAGATAATGATGATGGTGATGATTGTTTTAATGATAATCATAGTGATGATGATGTTGGTGGTGATGAAGATGATGATGATGAAGAAGATGACGATGATGGTGATGACGATGATGGTAGTGATGATGATGGTGGTGATGATGATGGTGGTGAAGATTGTATTAATGATCATAGTGATGATGATAATGGTGATGATGATGATTGTGGTGATGATAGTGGTGATGATGATTGTGATGATGGTGGTGATGAAGATGATGGTGGTGATGATTGTATTAATGATAATCATAGTGATGATGATAATGGTGGTGATGATGATGATGATGATTATAGTGATGATGATGATAGTGGTGATGATGATGATGATGGTGGTGATGTTGATGATGATGATGATGATGATGATGATGATTATGGTGGTGATGAAGATGATGGTGGTGATGGTGGTGATGATTGTATTAATGATAATCATAGTGATGATGATAACGGTGATGATGATGATGATGATGATGATGATGATGATGATTATGGTGATATAGATGAAGATGATGATGCGAGTGATGTTGAAGGAAATACTAAGCTTTAATAATGATTTAATAATTTTAATTGAATAATTATTCATGTATTGCCTTTCACACAGGATTCTGCAGATATAATAAACAGAACGGAATCGAAATGTTTAAATGTAATGAATCACAGTCGGGTTTTTCAACACACAAACATCTACAGCTCTAAGAGAAATATTTCCTGAAGCCGAATCTCTCGTGTTTGTTACAGGAGCGATATCGGTGGAGCTGAGTCTTATACAGACACTTTATAAAAGAGATTTAATTTCCTGCACTTCTTTAGATTCATTTCTCTCTGTACTAACTGTGCGCTGTGTATTATTAAACTCTTACATCACGATTCTCAAAGTAATTTCTACAGCAGACAAACGTCCAGCAAAACCCTGCGCGCCTGCTGCTTTAGTGCTGACAAAATTCACAACACTTATGAAATACATGAAGCAACTTTTTTTTTATTTTTAAGAAAGGTACTGAGGAAAGAATGTGATACTATTTACTCTTTTAAAGATGAAACAAAATTTTACCACCAAATCATCAGCTTCTGTAAACTCATAATTTTACTTAAAAATGATAACATGTATAACATGGGCATCACAATCTGCATGCAGTAACACAATTTATCACAATATCAATTTTATGATCGGCAGATCGGCCCGCTCCTTCTCTAGATTTATTTACATTTCATTTAATATGTAAAAGCAATTTAATTCATACATTTCAAACTTTTTTTTGTATTTTACTTGACATTTATGTAAATCCTGCTGTTTACATTCTGCATTTTATCTTAAATATTAATCATTTGAATAATTTTTTAAATGTAAAAAAACATTTAAATATACATATGTTACATATTTTTTGAAAAAGAAACGTGATTTCTTAGCTATATAAATCAAGAGGCCTTGTTGATAAAAAAAAACATTATGTATTGTGCATTGAATAAATTCCTTAATTTCAAAAAATCTACCAATATAAATTTTAATTAATTCATTATTAATCATTGTTGTTGTTGTTGAGGGATGAACTGAGTGATTCATCAAAATGGCTGCCGTGGTAACGTACACACAAAAGCTACATGTATTTTTTCCTCCTTGTCCTAAAGCCTACAGCCTACAGGTGCAGCAATGTGTGTGTGTGTGTGTGTGTGTGTGTGTGTGTGTGTGTGTGTGTGCGTGTGTGTGTGTGTGTATTGTTCAGGGATTTGGGAGGATCCATACGGTCAGTCAGGCTGAGAGCAGATGTAGCCCCAGCAGGAGAGTGTGAGGGTGTGTGTGTGTGTGTGTGTGTGTGTGTGTGTGTGTGTGTGTGTGTGTGTTTAGAGGGCAGCAGGTCTCCATACATTTTAATCAGGGAACAGACTGAAGCTGTGGATGTGACATCAGTCCTCAGCTCTGAACAGTTACATCAAATTTTGATTTAATAAATTATTTTAATAATAAAATAAAGTCTCATTATTATACTATATTACATATTTATTAACATTTATATAGCTGTATAACTATTTTTTATATCTGTTCATTTATTTATAAAGTTTAGTGAATTACACGTTTATAAATGACTTTTTTTACATACAAAAATCATTCAGAATTTTTACATTACACATTATACACACCTTTTAGCTCCACCCACTACACATTTTATTACCTAATTTAGCTCCACCCACTACACATTTTATTACCTAATTTAGCCCCACCCACTACACATTTTATTACCTAATTTAGCTCCACCCGCTACACATTCTATCACAGCTCTTAGCTCCACCCACTACATGTTGTACCACACCTCTTAGCTCCACCCACTACATGTTGTACCAAACCTCTTAGCTCCACCCACTACATGTTGTACCACACCTCTTAGCTCCACCCACTACATGTTGTACCACACCTCTTAGCTCCACCCACTACATGTTGTACCACACCTCTTAACTCCAACCACGATGAGCTCTCCCACAACTTTCAGTTCCACCCACTATTTGTTCTATTACATTTTAACTCCACCCACCATGCATCCCACCACACCTCTTAGCTCCACCCACCATGTGATCTACCATATCCCATAGCTCCACCCAGTGTGTTCTACCATATCCTGTAGCTCCACCCACCATATGTTATACCACATCTTGTAGCTCCACCCACCATGTCTTATACCCTATCCCATAGCTCCACCCATCATGTGTTCTACAATATCCATCTTTTCACATGTTGTGTGAAGTAGCTAAGCGAACTGCACACCTTCCACAGAGCCACATCACAGCAGCTTTGGGGCCGGGAGTTTACTAACCCCACCCCGGGCTGAGGACGCCCCCTACAGGAGTCGCTAATAAATTCTACTTATTGCAGTGAACATCAGGTCACACGACTGAAACGTCTGTAAGAAACTGACTAAAATCTCAGAATGCGTTTCTTTTCCAATCTTTAATAACGTCCTGTCTGACTTTGGAGCAGAGCAACGCAACGTCTCGCTTGTGTCTCTCTTCCCGTCTCTGTGCTGCTGATCAATAAACGATAAAGTCTACACGTGCGAAATACAAACACGTTATAAATTATGAAACTGAAACAGCGAACTTGTTTATCAGAGCGAACATGACTAAGCAAGATCTCCTAACACACAGCACATGAGACATTTTTCATTTGTATTAGGGTTGCTTTTGTTTTCTTTTTCTTTTGATTCTTCACTGATTTATTCCCTGATTTCAAACACAACTGTCTAGAGTCGCTATGATTTACGCGAGAGTGCACCCCTCCCCCACTGAGAGCTAATGGGTACAGATGGTTAGCGCAGGGACGTTTGATCGGCAGTCTCTATAATGGTCGATATAGAGAAGAGATGACGCAAAACTCGAAGGATATTTTTTCTTTTGCGCGCTGTTAAAATGGCTTCACTGGTCTGACAATTCTACGTGTTGTGTGAAAAAGACAATACATTAGCAATCTGCAACCTGTGTAACAAGACAATTCCTCGTGGCGCCCAAAGCATTTTAACACCACGAACCTCATCAGACATTTGAAGGTTAGTCACATAAAGGAACACGAGAAGTTCCCAAAGTTAAGAGCGGGAGAGCTCAGCAACTCGCGCGCTGCCACTCACTCAGCTGTCGGTATAATTCCCCTATCTCACCTACGCGGTTTCGCTCGGTGGCAGTAAGTACGGTTCATCATGATTCACTGTGAGTTTGGGCGCTGTTATTACGTTTCCATCTTTCCGTGCAAATTTATTATTTTTTTTTTATTATATTTATTAATTTTAAATTATTAACAACCAACAACTTGAAAACATAAATTCACATGTAACACAGCACCTAATAAAAAAAAAATAATAATTTAAAAAATTAAAAATAAAATAATAAACAAGTAAATAAATAAATAAATAAATAAAAAAAAAAAAAAAAATAAAAAAAAGAAATAAAAATACATATATATAATAATAATAATAATTAAAATAAATAAATAAATAAATAAATAATAATTATAATAATAATTTTAAAATTATAATAATAAAAAAAATAAGAAAAAAAATTTAAACATACACTTAAAAGTAAATAAATAAATAAAGATAAAAAGTAAATAACTAACTAAGCTGCCACGGCAATACAATAAATGTACAACATGCATCAGTAGACTATGAGTAGTTAAATATATACAGTAGTCCTGTGATTATCCAGATATGCAAGAAACGGACCCCAAATATCTAAAGATTTATGCAAGGATTTGGATCGTGTATACCTTAATTTTTCCATCCGGATAATAGACACCATTTCCAAAATCCACCTTTGAAAAGATGGCGGAGACTGAGATTTCCAATCTGTTAAAATTAGCCTCTTGGCTGTGTTCATGCCGAGCATCAAAGATTTCTGTAAGGCTTTAGGTAGATTCAGCGTTGATTCTGAACAACCAAAAACTGCTAGTTCAGCATGAGGACTGATATCTTTGCCATATGCTTTGGAAAACCAAGAAAACATATCTGACCAATATCCTGCAAGTGTTTGACAATGCCAGAAAGTGTGTGACAAAGTGCCCTCTGAAATTTTACACCTGTCACATTGAGCTGAAACAGATGGATAAATCTTGCGCAGTTCAGACTTAGAGAACTGAAGACGGTGTACGACTTTAAACTGAATTAAATGATGTCTACTGTTAATGGAACAAGAATGTATTCTGGCCATGATTTCAACCCACAAGGATTCAGACAGGTCGATGCTCAACTCACTGCTCTCCGCGCGAATTTTAAACATCTTAACATGTTTAAAAAATTAAACATTAACATGTAAAACATTTTTGGCGGTCCTCGCGGATGCTTGCAGACCTTGCAGAACTTCCAGCGACTCACGTCCAACTTCCCTGCTGAAAAATGCAGCATAGAGCAGATCGCTGGTGACCAGCTTGACCAGCATATGTTGTGTTTTTGGTGCTGGTACACTGGTGACCAGCATACATTTATCAGGCTCTAAGCTGTTCCCAATTACTACCCAAGCACAGGCTGCTATGTTTTAAGTTGACGTGTTACACATGTTGCCAATAAATACAGTTATAATTGTAATTTCAATACTTAAACTATATCTAACAACAATGTAAATGTTACATGGTGTATACTGCGCGTGTGAACGGGTGCCATTTTTTCTCAGAACTATTTCGGACTGCCTCCGAGTGGCGCAGTGGGTGAAGCGCTCGCCCTATCATCCGGAGATCGCTAGTTCGAATCCCGGGTGGTGCTGTAACCTCTCGCAGCCGGAGGTCTAGAGAGAGCTGATTGGCCGAGCTCTCTCAGAGGGGAGGGACGAGAGGTACATAGTGCTCCCACATTAATCACGGCTCTACAGCCAGTCAGGGGCGTCTGTGAGCTCGCGCAGCGGAGGGAGCGGATAGCGCTGTCCTCCGAGTGTGTTACTCCGCCCCCAACGGTGCGCGAGCGAGCAGTTCGAAAAGATGCGGTCGGCTGGCGTCACGTGGTTCGGAGGAAACACGTGATAGTCTTCGGCCCTCCCGGCTGAGTGGTAGTAGTAGCCTTAATGTGGGAGCCCCCTAGTGACGGGGAGGAATTGGACACGACTAAATTAGGGAGAAAATCGGGGAAAAAAAAAAAAAAACTATTTCGGACTGTGAACTGATTATGATTATTCACCATCAGGACAGTTTCACAGGACAGACATTTTCTATCATCGCCCTCCCGGACTGATTCACTGAAATCGGCGAGGCCAAACTATTTCTCCTGCACACACACATACAATATACCCAACTTTAGACATTTTATACATTCAGTTACACAATATTGTATATAATTGTAAATATTGGTATCTGGTGCACTGAAGTATGTATTTTTTGTACAATACATGTGTCACGATAATGTCACACTGTCACGATAATCCACATACTACACGCCATCTTACACGATTTTTCCACACACAAACAAAACCTCCAGCAACAGATGCTAATGAGCAGCTAGCGGCTAAACAGATGTTACTGAGCGTGACAATAAAAGACAACTTCATTCCAGTTTAGATGGACAGCTACGTGACCGCTCCTTTAATAGCTGCATTGTGCTTTTCTACATTTGTGGAAATCAGGACATCGCAAACGTGATGGACAAAACTCAGCTACACATGCATTAGCGTTATTCTCAGCGTTATTCTCAAACGCACGCTGATTAGCGCACAGTAGCAACAACAAATAGTTCAAGCGAATTGAGCGACAGCTAGCCAAGACTCCTCAGACAAACCTGAAGTGAAGTTTAACAGTGTTTAATTAAAAATGCATAAAAAAAAGAGAAGCGCAAACATTTTCATTTCATTCACTTTTCAATAATAATACAGACGTTATATCAGTGTGTGAGAGTGTGTGAGAGACTTAACCAGGATATAAACCCCCTGAGAGTTAACCGAGGTGACTTCAGGATCTCTTTGAGAAATGTAGACACTTGTATTGTTTTGTGTGTGTGTGTGTGTGTGTGTGTGTGTGTGTGTGTGTGTGTGTGTGTGTTTATCTTGAAGTGCCATTCTGACAAAAGAGACTCGTCAATACGATCAGATCATCAATAATCAAACGTCTCTCAGCTGCAGCATGGAATATCTATTTTTAATACGTCATCTGTAACATCCTTTTTGATCAATAAAGTATCCATCAATCAAATCATCAATATGATTTAAAAAAACGATGACATGACGCACAACACAAATATTCAACCATCATTTCATTATATTATGTAGTAATCAAATTATTAATTTCTTAAACATTATTGTTATTATTTAAAGTATTATTTTATACATCAGTAAATAGTGTTTTCATTGTCACTGAGGCATTGTTTTTTTTAATTAATAATTTATATAATAATAATCACCATCATCATCATCAACATGATAAATAAACCTCTTTTCCTGAAAAACAATATTTACTTGTAATTAATTATTATTTAGTAAACATCTATGTGTATTACTATATGTAATAATAATAATAATTATTATTATTATTATTGTTAGCAGTGTGGTTTTTTTTTGTTTGTGAGACATAAGCCAGTCGCAAGCTTGTCTCTTTGTTCCACAAAGACGACCAGAAGCCAAGAGAAACGGAAAAAAACACGGTGAGGTGTAAAAGAAAGGACAAAAGAAAAATTAACAGCAAAACTGAATCAATGAGCAAATAAATTCAGAGAAAACAGAAGAGCTGAAAATGTGAAAATGTGAAATTAATCATTTCTTTGCGTTTTTCATCCCTTAATTCCACTGTGTGTGTGAGAGAGAGAGAGAGAGAGAGAGAACTAGGACATTGTTCTTCAGCATTAAAGCAATGACAGGTTTTATTGCCTTTAACACACAGCGCCATTAAAACCTTTATCGATTAAATGTAATAAGATGTAATTCATTTTATATATAGATATGTATACAGATGTGTGTGTGTGTGTGTGTGTGTGTGTGTGTGTGTGTTTGCGCACAAGTGTGGGGTTCACTAAAACCCCTGCAGCAGTCGAACATTATGTATGAAATCAAATGGATCACATTTTAGAATCTTGTTAAAACGTTTCTAAGATTAGTATTTGTGGCAGGAAACGAGTCATTTGTTTAAAAAATGAACAAAAGAAAACAAAGAACAAAAAAAGGGAACGGTTCTTTAAATTATTTGCTTTGAAGAGCCAATCCTGATATCTTTATTTATCTGAAATTGTGTGTATGTAAAACGATAAATTAATGATGGAATTAAAAAATCAACAACAACAGTACTAGAAATGTTTAAAGTAACAAAGATAACACATATTTATCATAAAAGGGTGCCAATAGTTTTACATATGAAAGCCACCACAATTTTTCTGGGTCAGCAAAAATACATATATATATTTTGACATTTTATTATTAAAATACAGCATAGAGAACCCAGAGTGGGTTCTTCAGCAGAGCCTTCGCTGTTTTTTGTTGTTGTTTTAATAATGTCTCAAAGAAAAGGATTTTTTAATGTTATTTTATATGTATTTATAAGCATTTCTACCAAGTAAAAATTAGTACTAACAATAAAAAATATTTTCAGTATTTATAAAATGGTCAGAGAAACAAAAAAGCACCTTTAGCTGATTTGCTTGAACCTTTACTCGAACGCTGAATTTATTTATTTATTTTCATTTATCGAATTTTTCTAGATATGAACACCTGCATGATGTTTTTCATCTCACACACATACATGAATCATAATGTTTATATTGACAACAACAGCACCACACATACACAGGCGCACACACGCACACACACACACACACACACACACACACACACACACACACACACACACA
>QNUK01000867.1:20272-201158 GCA_013621035.1 Clarias magur | reverse complement strand
TTAATTGATTAAAATATCCATATTCCTTAGAGAGTTTCTTTGGAACAGGGAGCGGCTTACGCTTACGCATACACTTACGAGGTGCATGATGTTGTTTTTTTGTGTTTTGCTCTCCTTGAGGTAGAGGCCTGCGAGATCGGTGAGGCACAGCCGAGGCTGGTTTTCCTGGGCGAGGTTCTCAGGAACAAGGTAGAATGTTTAGGGTCTGCCAAATGCCTCGTTAATTCACAGTAGTTGCATTTTTATAAATGTGTGAACAACACATCCATGGCCCAGCGGTGCGCAGGTTTAAGGTACCTGTTTTCCCCGAGTGTTCTTCGGGAAACATGGAGTGGCGTTTATTCGTGACCATAATTTAGAGATGCGGAGACATGGCGAGTTTATTTTCCTGCAGTGTTGTCAGGAATAAAGATCTCCTGTATTCGCAACCACATTTTCGGTTAGTTTTAAATTGCAAAAATTTTTTGGATTAATTCACACCTTGGTTGGAGGACGTAGACTTTGCATGAGGCTGAGATCCATTTCCTGAGCATCTCTCAGGAACAAGGTTGGGTGTGCAAATTACAGTACTTAAATAATGATAATAATAATTAATAATATTATTATTATTATAATTATAATAATTGTGATAATACTAAAGAAAATGCTATATATTCTAGAATAATTCAATTAAACAAGCTTAAAGGGTCCATAATTAAACTGACCATCTTGAGGTGTCCGCCTAACTTTGATACACTACAATTTACCAACAATCAAAGCATGCTTATGAAATCATTACATCTGTGCACACAATATAACGACTGCAGTAACAAAAAATGAAGCAAGCAAATAGATTACATAATTATTGAGAAATAACTAACTATTGGCACAAGTTGGACACCAAATTCTGCAGTGTTGGGCTCAGCTGCTTCAAATTAAGCATAAACCTTGGCTTGGGAGCTCATGACAGCGACATGCTCTTCTGACACAGACAAAGAACTGACTGGCTGACTTCTACTATTCAAACTAACACACCTAACATGACAAACATTTGTACAGGTTGTATGTGACAAAGATTCATGTCTTCTATGTTGTATATGACTGTACTCCTGTTTACACATAACTACATTGCTTTTACAGACAAAACAGCAGCAGCAAGATTTAATCTTAATTTCCTTAATAGGAAAAGCATACTGGAAGGAAGCAGCCACATGACGAACCATGACAATGTGTGATGCCATTAAACAGCCTTCTCTTTTATTTCAGATACAGAAATTCCATTGGAGCAGCTGATGGTTGACTTTACTGTGTCCTTGAAATTTATGAATGTTGTTTATATGTAACCAAATCCTTTCTCATAGCAACAACAGACAAGGAGGAATTCTGGCACAATTCATCAGAGATATCCCTAAATCATCCATATGTAACTCTAATGTGAGATCTTACTGATTCTTATGCTGATGCGTATCTTCTGTAGTGAAGGATTGAAGGCACGGTGTCATGCACACTCATAACACGACCGGAACTAGGACCCGGAAGTAATACGGTCGGGTTTCAGGAAGCATAAAAGGAAACAAGATGACGCCTCACATTGCTCAGTCATTGAGTTATGCCCATGCTATCGCCGACGCCTCGCTCGTCCAAACGTGAGTACTCACTTTCTTGGGTTATCGCTTCTGATTGGGTGTGTGTATTTAGAACGCGGGTTTATTTGTGTAAACTCTTGCTCTCGCTTCGGGAGAGTTCTAAGAATAACTAGCGTGGTTATCCTGCCTGCTCGCGCTACTTCCGCGTTTGGGTTTACCATCCACGCTACAGGGCCAACTGCTAGTCTTCTGCTTCATCTCCGGTTAGTCCGTGACAGAATGACTGAGCCTCGGGCAGTAAACCCAGCGGAGTTTGCTCACCTCTGCGATGTGGTTGACCGGCATGCTAAGCTGATCGATCAGCTCTGTGGTGAAGTCGCATCGCTCCGCACGGAGCTCCAGGGCGTCGCGGCCTTGCGCCGCGAGGTGGCGGGGCTGCGACAGGAGAATGCGATCCTCCGCGGGGCGGCCGCTCAGCCGGCTGTGGCCACGCCCATCGCAGCGGCTGCTGCGCCGCCAACTCCCTCCCCACCTTCTGATGTTTTTCTATCTTTACCGGATAAATGGAATGGCACGGATGGGAAGTGCAGTGTTTTTCTAACTGCATTGGATCTTGTGTTTGAGTTTAATTCCACCAGATACTCCACAGACCGACTGCGCATTGCTCTTCTCGTTTCGTTGCTATCCGGGCAGGCAGCTGAGTGGGCCACGGTGGTTCTTCGTTCAGACTCAGACGTCGCCTACTCCTACACAGAAGTCACCCGCCAGCTTAAACTCACCTTTGAGCATCCTGCTGCTGAGGTGGAGACCGACTCTAAATTATACCATCTAAAGCAGGGAGGGTCGTCCGTGAGCCGCTACACCGCGGAGTTTCGCACTCTCGCCGTACAGACCGACTGGGGAGACTCCGCACTCCGGACGGCCTACTACGAGGGACTGGCTTCACGCATAAAAGACGAGCTCGCCGGACGAGAGCTCCCAGCGACCTTGGAGGGCTTAATTCAACTCGCCCTCCGGATCGACGAACGTCTGCTTGTTCGCCCCAAGCCAGCTCCCCGTACCCTGCCACCCATCATGACAGCACTACCTCACACCACGCCCTTCCTCTCCCGCTCTCCAGTTCCAGAAGTCCACGCCTCATTCACTGCAGCACCCACCAGAACCGTCGGTACTCCACCTCCCGCCGTGGTTGACACAGGAGCCGGGGAACCCATGCAATTAGGGCGCGCCTCCTTAACCGCTGCAGAACGGGAACGCCGCTTCAGAGAGGGGCTCTGCGCGTATTGTGGATCCTCTGCACATCATCGGGCCATCTGTCCTCTGCGGCCGGGAAACGCGCAGCCCCGGTGAGAAATGGGAGGAACTCACCGGGTCCCATGTCCCTCTCCACCACCCTGACTAGTGATTCCCGTCTCACGGTAAAAGTACATCTCCAGTTTGGCCACAAACGGGTCAGAAGTACCGCGTTCGTCGACTCCGGGGCAGCAGGTAACTTCATTGACTCTTCCTATGCCAAAAAACTGGGGATAAAGATCGAGGCGTTATCCCAGCCCGTAACCATTACATCAGTCGACGGTCGGCCTCTTTCCTCCAGCCCCATCTCCTTTCAAACCCAAACTATCACCCTCATCATCAACCAGCATCGAGAACAGATCCAGTTTCACACCACCACCATTTCATCACCACCCATCATCCTCGGACACCCTTGGCTGCTGCAACATGACCCGCTCATATCCTGGACCCAAAACCGGATCCTACAATGGGGGCCGACCTGCACCGAGCTCTGCCTACGGGCCGAGGCTGGGACGTGCTCTAGGGAGTCCGAGGCCCCCGATGTCGACACAGACAAAATCCCGCTAGACTACCGGGACCTGGCTGAAGTCTTTTGCAAAAGACGCGCTACCCACCTACCTCCTCATCGCTCATACGACCTGGCGATCGATCTTCAGCCAGGTGCGACACCACCCCGCGGCCACCTCTATTCATTATCTAACATCGAGATGCAGGCGATGGAGGAGTATGTTTCCAGCGGACTTCGCCATGGTACCATCCGGCCCTCCTCCTCACCTGCCGCTGCGGGGTTCTTTTTCGTGAAAAAACGCGATGGTAGTCTACGTCCTTGTGTCGATTACCGGGGGCTCAATAATATCACCATAAAAAACCGACATCCACTGCCTCTTACCAACTCTGCCCTGGACGCCCTCTCTGGTGCCACCATCTTCACTAAGTTGGACCTCCGGAGCGCCTACAACTTGGTGCGCATCAGAGAGGGCGATGAGTGGAAGACGGCTTTCATCACCCCTACAGGACACTACGAAAGTCTGGTCATCCCGTTTGGTCTCTGCAACGCACCTGCCGCTTTCCAACAATTCATCAACGACGTTCTCAGAGACATGTTAGGCCGTTGGGTGTTCGTCTACCTTGACGACATCCTCATCTACTCCCGAACTGTCAACGAGCATATCCAGCACGTCAGAGCGGTTCTAAAGAGATTGCTCGCCCACCAGCTGTACTGTAAATTGGAGAAGTGCGCTTTCCACGAGCGCTCCACCACGTTCCTGGGTTTTGTCATCTCGCCCCAGGGTGTGGCCATGGACCCGCAGAAACTGGAAGTTGTGAGTCATTGGCCCCTACCCAAGACTCTTAAACAGCTTCAGAGATTTCTCGGGTTTGCTAATTTCTATCGCCGCTTTATCCGGGACTACAGTACCGTTGCAGTGCCACTAACCGCTCTGACCCGCCCATCATCTCACCCCTTCAACCTCACCCCAACTGCCGTCTCTGCCTTCCATGAGCTCTGTCGCCGCTTCACCACTGCTCCCATCCTCCTTCACCCGGATGCTGACAAACCATTCGTTGTGGAGGTGGACGCTTCGGATGTGGGCGCCGGGGCTGTTCTCTCCCAGCGAGGTCCAGACCAAAAACTGCACCCCTGCAGTTTTTTCTCCAAGAAATTTGACGCCACTCAGCAGCGATACGGAGTAGGGGACCGCGAGCTGCTGGCCATAAAGTGGGCCTTGGAGGAATGGCGACACTGGCTCCAGGGCGCCAGAGAGCCGTTCATCGTCTGGACCGACCACCAAAACCTCATCACAATCCGCACCTTAAAACAGCTGAACCCCAGACAGGCGCGGTGGGCACTATTCTTTGAGAATTATAATTTCCACCTGTCATACCGCCCGGGGTCCAAGAACACCAAAGCCGACGCCCTCTCCCGACAACACGAGGAAGACGTCCCCCGGGCGGACCCCGCGCCTGTACTGCCACCCACCAAGATCCTCGCACCGCTCAGGTGGAACCTGGAAACGAGGGTCCGCCAGGCACAAGCTACGGAGACCGAACCAGCAGGTGTGCCGCCTGGCTGACTCTATGTCCCCAATGCCATCAGGGCCGAAGTACTCCAGTGGGGACACGCCTCCCCCCTTTCGGGACACCCCGGGAAACGGCGGACCCTACTGTTTATACAACGTGCTTTCTGGTGGCCCAGTATGAAAAAAGACGTAGACGAGTTCGTCCAGGCGTGCCCAGTGTGTGCCAGGTCCAAGGACAGCAACAGACCATCGCCCGGGGAACTTCAACCACTCCCAGTTCCCCGCCGACCCTGGACACACATTGCCGTTGATTTCATCACGGGCCTGCCGGTTTCTGAAGGAAGGGACACCATCCTCACCATTGTCGACCGGTTCTCCAAAGCTGTTCACCTGGTGGCCCTCTCCGGTCTCCCGTCAGCTAAAAGGACAGCCGAGCTGATATTAGAGCACGTAGTCCGCCTGCATGGGTTCCCAAAGGACATCGTCTCGGACAGGGGGCCCCAGTTCACGTCCCTGTTCTGGAAGGCCTTCTGCCGTCTGATCAATTCCACCTGCAGTCTGTCCTCCGGTTACCATCCACAGACTAACGGTCAGACGGAGCGAACCAACCAACAACTGGAGCGCTACCTGAGATGCTTCATTGCTGATCGCCAGTGCTCCTGGGCCCGCTACCTCATTTGGGCTAAACTGTCCCACAACCTCCACCTATCTTCTGCCACCAACCTAAGCCCATTTGAGGTATGCTACGGCTTCCAACCTCCGATGTTCGACCATCAAGAACCGGAGGTGGAGGTGCCGTCGGCCCAACAGTTTGTTCGCCGGTGTCGACGGCTTTGGAGACAAGCAAACCACGCCATTCAAAAGGCCAACCGCCGTTACACTCTGCAACATCGCCGTCGACACCCACCGGGACGAATGTACCAAGTAGGTGATAAGGTATGGCTATCGACCAAAAACCTACACCTGCAAACTGAGTCAAGTAAGCTGTCACCTAGATTCATCGGACCATACCGCATCAACCTCCGGATTAACCCTGTCACCTACCGGCTCCAGCTGCCTGCGGCGCTCCGGATCCATCCGGTATTCCACACCTCCCAGCTCAAACCCTTCATCACCTCACCTATGGTTCCACCCACCCACCCTGCTCCTCCTCCCGTATGATTGAGGGTGGTCCCGCCTACACCGTTCGCCGGATCCTTGACTCACGTCCTCGGGGCAGAGGGCTCCAGTACCTGGTGGATTGGGAAGGTTACGGTCCCGAGGAGAGATCTTGGATTCCGGCTCGGTTCGTCTTAGACCCCGAGCTCATCCGGGACTACCGTCGTCGGGTATCCTCCACCCCAGGACCGTCGAGAGTCGGTCCTGGACGGGGGGGTACTGTCATGCACACTCATAACACGACCGGCACTAGGACCCGGAAGTAATACGGTCGGGTTTCAGGAAGCATAAAGGACAAGATGACGCTCACATTGCTCAGTCATCTGAGTTTGCCCATTAATCACGCCTGACGCCGTCGCTCGTCCAAACGTGAGTACTCACTTTCTGGGTTATCGCTTCTGAATTGGGTGTGTTATGTAGACGCGGGGTTTATGTTGTAAAACTCTGCTTCTCGCTTCGGGAGAGTTCTAAGAATAACCTAGCGTGGTTATCCGCCTGCCTGCTCGCGCTACTTCCGCGTTTGGGTTTACCATCCACGCTACAGGGCTAACTGCTAGTCTTCTGCTTCATCTCCGGTTAGTCCGTGACAGAGACAGCCCAATTTAGTCTCATGAGACAAGAAAAAGCTCATTCTGAGCAACGAAATTTAGCTATGGGTTAGGCTCCAGGCCCCTCGTGACCCTGTACACAGGATAAAGTGGTATGAATGAGTGAGTGAGTGAGTGAAAAGCACATTTTCTTTGAGGAATAGTCTTTGGTCTTCTGAAAGTCTACATCTCACCACAAAAAGGGTTTTAAAGGATGCCACAAACATAATGATGTTTAAAACCAAACAGTTTATCACATCTACTTGATCAAATCCACCTGCAAATTCACTTTGTTGGAGAAAAAAAAACTGTTAATAAAAAAAACCCACAATTATCTCCCAATTAAAAACACTTGTATAAACTGTCCAAATAGCTAAACAACAAACAGCCGAAAAAGAAGAAAAAAAACAGGATTGTTGATTCCTTCTATTCTCGTTATGTTCATGTGACAACCAGTGAACTTGTTGAATACAGTATAAAGGTTTTACATGGCATAACTGAAATACTTTAACAAATGAAAAAAAAAACCCCAGACATTAAAACATTTGTTGACCTCAGTGTAAATGTTGCACTGTAAAATATTTATGCTTTCACTGACACATTTGCAATCCAGTGCTATAGCGAGAACGTCACTAGAGCATGATCATTTGCTGGTGCTTGTGTGCGGGACATTATTTTCATTTTTGTGTTTATCATGATAACAGAGTCTCCTGCTCTTCTGAGTCGTCTGTCTGTTTCCGTATTTACTACCTATATCTAATCTGCCGGTATCTCTCAGTCTCTTTCTAGCATGCACGCACGAAACCTCATGCTTAAAACACAACTGAATGCCAGCACACTCCTGGCAATGAGCTTTCACAGTTCCACAGTGGACTTCCTCTAATGTCATCAGTTATCTAATGTGCACCACATGTTCTTTTACTGTAGAAAACACACTTGCATGATTTAAATAGGTTTCACATCATTGAGTATGTGTGTATGGCTGTGTGTTGGCTTTGGACCTCAGTCCATTGATGACCAACTGCCATCTAACCCTCTCCTCCATCCTGGAGGACAGGAGTCTGCTTTGAAGAGATGGCTGATGGGTAAGGCAGATAACACAAGGAAGTTCTTTGGCTACTGGGCCTCTGACTTGCCCTGACTTGCAGTGGGTGTCTGTGTGTGTGTGTGTGTGTGTGTGTGTGTGTGTGTGTGTGTGTGTGTGTGTGTGGTGTATGCATGGGTAATGCGTGCGTGTTTGCGGTGAGTGGTGATCCGAGATTAGAGATATACACAGCATCGTGGCATTGTGGGAGATTCGTTTTTCTTTCCCTAGACTTGATAAACGAATAATGCATCAGTCAATGTAACAAGATAGTTAATCGGTGCGTCGTATCCGCTGGAAAAGAACGACCGAGCGGATATTGTAAAGGTGGGCGCCCTCGTATGGTCTGGAAACCACTGGAACCTAAGTGCGGGTAGGCACGTAGGCGGGAATCATTGGAGACGAGAGCCATGGGAAGCGCAACCGATGACTGTTGTGGCCCTGCAGGACAGAGCAGCGCGAGTGCACCAGGAAGACAACCCAGCCTTTTCTTCTGGGCGAGAAAGATCTCCTCAGCACCAAAAGAAAATGGTCCTGTTACAACACTGCTGCAAAAGCATTCACCCTCTGGCCATTGACCCTCTTTAACACCGTCGCGTGCACACAGCACACACACCAACACACACACACACACACACACACACACACACACACACACACACACACACACACACACACACACACACACACACACGCGCGTACATAGGGCATCATAGAATAGCACTGGATACCACTTTATACCCTACTCTTCTAAAAAGCAGAAGATCTTATTTTAGTCTGGAACATTTTTGTGAGCCCTACAGCATGTTTAAATGTGTGTCTGTGTTTGGTGAGCCTTTTAAGAGGTCACAGTGCCCTTGTGCTTAAATGTCTGGATATCATTTAAAGTCAAGTCTAAATATTTACGGGATTCGAGTTCGTTAGACGTAAGGGAAGCTTTTGCTTTAACCCAGTAAGAACATTAAGCCATTAGATTACCGAAGTGTTTAAAGTGCCGTGTTCCCCAAACAACATACAGAGCAGTCCTGCTGGTACAAATACAATTTCTAAAATACAAATTGTTGATTAAAGCATACATCTCAGAAATATTGATGTACAAGCAAGTTCTCCTAACATACTGTACCTTTTCAATTAAATGCATAGCTAGAATAATAAAACATCATGTAAACTAACTGCTGGAAAGAATCAACATCCTTTCTCATGAACGTCCCAAGTACAGGCTATTATTATATGAGGTCTCGTATCACCACGGTCCCGTGATCAAGTATCTGTAAGGATCCTGCTCTGTTTCCTTTAGGCTTAAATTCATGGGCTGCTTTAAACATATTTATGTTTAGTAACTTTTGCTGAGACGATTACGGTTTGATGATGAGTTACATGCAAATTCCAAATTGAAAAGTTTAAAATAAAGTTGAATTATTTTTTATATACATTACACAGATGAGTATCTTACACAGTAGTTACATTTTGTCCTGCGCATCTTTACATATCCAACCGCAGACTAGTAAAGTAGCATAGCATGAGGATTGTATTTTAGGAAATACAGGTATATAAAGTGTCATGAGCTTGCCTGAGCAGCACAAACCTGATCACTAACAATAACCTGTCAGTTAGACTGCTCCTAAAAACCGCTGCTCCTTAAGCCTTAAAACTACTTATAAATCTTTAAATGCATGTTCTTACTATCTTTCTTTAGGCTGTCATTGAGCGCCTGTGTGGTGGTTTAGNATAATAAAATAAGATATAAAAACTATAATTATAATAAGATAATTTATAAGAAAAGTTGGATTATAATGGGAACATCTTCCAGGAATTGGGTTGAACATCTTCGAGGAATGAGGAGAACTAACGAAGGTGGGGGTGATAAGGATGGGCACCTCCTCTTGATAAAACTGTATAAAAAGGCATGATTATTTCTGTAGAATTCAGTCTGTTTTTGGTAGTGCTTAGACTTCCAATCTAGGCATTGCTAAGCAATAAATCCTGTCTACTTCATCCAGACAGGATGCACTGAGTGAGAAGTCTTTCTTTGATTCTTTTTACTAAATTTAAGTACATGTGTAATAACTTGTATTGAGGCAACATCAATAGGTGGAAGACAAAAATCTCCCACAGGACGTAGCACCGTTTAAATATGCTCTCCTTACTAAGAATAAACTAGAGATCTTCAGACATCATGCCTGCATATATGTGTGTGTGTTTGTCTCTCCCGGTCAATCGGGCCCGGACCGGTATGTATCAAGGTGTAGCGGACACAACAAGTTAAACTCTTCTTCTCTTAGCTTAAAACTTAGCTCGGACACATTACTTCTTCATTTAAAACCTAACATATGGTATATATAGTGAATCACACTATTTCAGGTAAAAACAACACTGTAACACCTGCTTTTAGTGAGTAAGTGTCAGGGATGGTGCCAGAGATTTTCTCAGAGCTCTGAAATTTTATGCTTCCCATTAACTGCTGGCTGCTGGCACAAGTGTTTCATTTGCAACATTCCTGACACATACACACATTTACACACACATACAGTGTGCAGTACCTGCTCTAACAACCTCTCTTCATTCCACAGCTCCTGCATGACTGTTGCATTTCACACAATATTGCGTGCAATCTGTTGTATTCTCTTTTAATCAGGTTTGATTGGTCTTCTGAATATAAAAATAGTGATATATTGTTTTAGCCCCGGTGTTCTGTGCTACATACCTGCTTCCCTACATTTATCTGCTAAAGAGCATGTAGGTGATTTGTCTGGTGTGTGAGTTAGGCCCCATTTCTTTCTTTCTTTTTTTTTTTTTTTTGAGTGAATATTTCAAATGTCCGTTGTACAAACTGAAATAAATATAGTCACATGCATCTGTTGATAGAGACATTGATGAGAAGTCACAGTTTCTTCTTCACCAATGTATGAAATTCATAACAGGCAAAAATAAAATCATGCAGAAAAAAATCACGCATTTACCAACAGACATCATAACGTAAGTTATGTCCATAACTATGGATCTTTGAGACCGAACGTTGACCGTCACCAAGTTCTCAATTTGAATGACGCCATTCTTCTGCCTATCCTCGAGACCTGATGTCAGGTGACTGACCTTAGGGGTCGGGTGTTATATAAACATCCGGTTGGACCGACTACTTCCTCTTGCCTGGAACGCCTCAGCTCGTCCCGAGTGACAAGAGATGGTGACGGTCATCGTTCGGTCTCACAGATCCATAGTTATGGACATAACTTACGATCTATTTCGACCTCAGTCAGACCGTCAGCACGGTCTCAATCTGGATGACTAGTACCAACAGAGTCACGAGGGACACATATCACCTCTTTCCTCTGGTAACTTAATCGCAGATAAAACTGCGGACCCCAAAGAATTAGGATTGGCAACATTAATTCTATAAAATCTTGTAAACATGCACGCGGTGCTCCAAGATGCTGCATCACATATGTCTGAAAGTGATACTCCCGTAATCGCTGCCCAGGAGGTGTCCATACTCCTGGTAGAGTGGGCAAGTAGACTACGGGGATAGGAAAACCTTGACTGTAATATGCATGTGAAATTGTATCCACTATCCAGTGAGATAAACGTCGCTTGGATACAGGCTTGTCTGCATATTTTTTGTCAAAACACACAAATAATTGTGTATGTGACTGCCGCAATGTACGAGTATGCTCAATGTATGTACGCAATGCTCTGACAGGACATAAGGAGAGGTTATTCATCCAAGTGTTTGACTAAGGGGGGTCTGGGTAAAAAGCATCCAGCTCAATCACCTTGTTTATTGTACCAGGTCTAAGGACTTTGGGTAGGAATGCTGGATTTGGCCAGACAAAATCTCCAGTATTTTCCAGTTTCCATCTTAGACAGTCTTCAGTGACTGATAAAGCGTGCAATTCAGTGACCCTCTTTGCTGAGCATATTGCCAGGAGGAAGGCTATTTCGCATGTCAGGAACTTCAGACTGGCCTGATCCAGAGTTTCAAATGGTGTTTTGACCAGTGAACGTAGGACAGTAGTGAGGTCCCAAGCTGGGGACCTTATACTCTTCCCTGGGCAGAAGCGATGTGCACCCTTATGAAATGAGACACTAAGGGGTGTTTACCAATACTCACGCCCTGCCCTGATGCGTGAAAGTGTGAGATGGCTGAGATGTAGACCTTTATAGTATTAACAGATTTTCCAGAATCCAACAAAGTCTGGAGGAAGCGGAGAACAAAGCTAGTGTCACAATTGGTAGCATCTAGCTGCTGATCTCAGTACCATGCGGAGAATATTCGCCATTTGCTTGAATAGTTACTCTAAGTAGAGGGTGCCTTTGAGCTATTTATTGTTCTCCTTACTGCCTCATCTAAGCCCAGGTTAGGGAGGAGCTGAGCAGAGGCCACACCCACAGTTGAAGAATTTCTGGCTTTGGGTGCCAGATTTGTCCCGCTACTTGAGACAGGAGACCGGCTCTTTTCGGTAGCTGCTAAGGGTGACCTTAAACCAAGCGTAGAAGTGCTGGGAGTTTCTTTGGCCATCTTGGGGCCACAAGCAGGACTTTGTGATGACCTAGCGCTATTCTCCTGAGCACCAAGGGAATCAGAGGAAGAGGGGGAAAAGCATTAAACAGCTCTTTCGGCCATTCTTGAGATAGGGCATCTATCCCCAAGGGATCTCCCATGTTGCTTAGAGAATACCAGTGGTTGCAATGAGTTGTCTCTGCTGTTGCGAACAGATCGATCTTTGCCATACCGAACTGTTCCCATAGAAGTCTGACAACTTCGGGATGGAAACGCCACATCCATGGAAAGTGGCCCGGTTTGAGAAAGCAGGTCCGCTGCCTTGTTTACTGCCCCTGGTATGAATGCTGCTTTGAGAGATAGGAAGTTTGGAGATGCCCAGAGAAGTAGTTTTCTCGTCTCCTGAAGGCATTGTGCTGATCTAGTGTCCCCCTGGTGATTGATGTGATATACCGCGGACATGTTGTCTGTCCTTATTAAAACATGTTTGTTCTGTAATAGAAAAAGACTTTCAGAGAGAGGTAGCTCGCTCTGAGTTCCAGCATATTTATGTGTTCTGAGGTCCGGGGAGGGTCCCAGGTGCCAATGATGGATCTGCTCTCCCAAACTGCTCCCCATCCTGTTAGGGAGGCGTCCATTGTTATCATAGACCGTTTCACTGGGATGTTCTGTAAAGGGGCCCCGTGTGACAGTAGCCTATTGTTCCTCCAAGGGCATAGCATCTGAATACACTTCTGCATAACTCTTAATCTCACCTGTCTGTCTAATTTGGGGTGTAGGTTAAAACCATTTACCCACCGTTGTAGTGGACGGGCTCTGAGAAGGCCAAGGGGAAGCACGGCTGCTGCTGATGCAATCATACCCAGCAGCTGCTGGAACTGAATTAGGTTCACCTTCCTGTTCAGATGAAATGACTGGGTCAGGCTGGACAATTTCCTCTCTCTCTGAGGGGATAACGAGGCCCTCATTAGGTGAGAGTCTAGAGAAATCCCCACAAACTATGTCTGTTGTCGAGTACTTAGATTGCTTTTGTCCCAGTTTATTTTGAAACCAAGAGACTGGACATGTTGAATTACTGTACCAGTGTCCCTCATGACCTGACTGCGGATAGGTGCGAAGATTAACCAGTCATCCAGATATGCTAGGATTTTTATTCCTGAAGGGGATGAAGGGCTGCTGAAACCACCCTGGTGAAGACCTTTGGTGATAATGAGAGGCCAAATGGTAGCACCTTGAACTGATAAACTCGGTTCTGAAAGGCGAAGCGAAGGAATGGGTGATGATCTGGACAGATGGGTACATGAAAGTATGCGTCCTTATAGGTCTATGGAAGTGAACCATTCCCCTGGATCTATGGATTCTAGTATTTGTTTTGTTGTCAGCATTCTGAACGGCAGCCTCTTTATCAACCGATTCAGTTGCCGCAAGTCCAGGATGGGTCGAAGTCCACCAGCCCTCTTCGGTACAAGGAAATATTTCGAATAAAACCCAGTGAGCCATTCGCTGGGACTTATCTGGACAATTGCGCCTTTCTGTAAAATTTGTGCCTGGATTGGGTCCTGGACTATGGTCATGTGGACTCCTGAAAAAGTAGGAGGATGCCTCCGAAACTGTAACCTGTACCTGTTCTTGACGATACCTAGGACCCAGGGATCTGATGTGCATTTTCCCCAGCTGTCCAGGCAGAGCTGGGAGCATGCCCCGGCGGGCCCGAGATTGTTATGCGGGACCTCCCCGGGGTTCAGGGCCCCTGGGTGGGCACCTCCTTGGGAAACCAAGCTGATCAGTCTGGGGAGTATGGTAGGATGGTCTGGTGCCCTTTTCATGGAGCTGGTAACCCTTAGTTTGTTTCTTATCATGCCCCCAAGGATCCAAGCAGTGGGACAAAGGACGTCTTAGCCATAGCATCCTTCTTGTTACTATTTGAATGCCTGGCTCTCTGCACTCGCTCCTGAAACGTTAACCCTACTGCTGCTGCACAATCCTTAGGGGCTTAAAGCGCCTCTACGAAAAGACGTGGTGGATTGACATGTAATCTCTTCCGAGTGATTTTTATTTTATTTTAATAGCAATCAACCGATCCGGTCTCCGATGAGGCGAGAAAGGCAAAGACGAAGTAGTCGGTCCAACCGAATGTTTATATAACACCCGAACCCTAAGGTCAGTCACCTGACATTGTTGGTATTAGGTCTCAAGGATAGGTGGAAGAATGGCGTCAATCAGATTGAGTCCGTGGTGACGGTCTGAGTGAGGTCGAAATAGATCATCCATTATGGTATCACCAATGCATTTTTATGCTAAGTTACAAAAATTGCCCACTGCCCACTGGCTAACAGGACATGAGAGAAAGGTCAAAGTTCAGCATGTGATAAACCCACTGTTATCAGATCACAATTTTTATTTTTAATTATTTATTACAATAATTGGTTTTCATTATTGCATTCATTTTTCAATTAGAATTTTCACTCATTAAAAATTAAATTTTCTAAATAAACAATAAGGTTTTGGGGGTGCTGTGGGGGTGCTATGACTACCCTAGTAGTAGCTACAACAACCCCAAACCCCTACAAGACATCGCCCATAGTTACTGTGACTCTCAAAAAGATGATTTTACCTCAGACTTTCCACTTCACTGTGAGGATTCTCCAGTACAGCAGAGAGAGTCTTTACTCCTGAGTCTCCTAGTGTACTGTTGGACAGATCCAGTGTTTTCACAGTCAGATGCAGTTCTTTCAGATTGGAGGTTTCTGAGTTGAGAGCTGAGTCCAGAGCTGACCAACTTTTCACTCCAACTTTATCACACCTGATACTGAAGGAAATAAAATAATATGTAATGAAATAAAGTTAGAGCAAATAATCAAAAAGTCCTCAAATCTTTCTCTTATTTCACAAATACTAAAAGTACAAACATCAGTTAGACGATAGGCTCCAAGGGGCAAAACTTGTAGGACAAAACTTGTAATTTTGTCACTTAGTTTTGTCTGGCACTAAACTGCTCCTAATATCCCTTAGGGATATTTGGTTTCATTTAAGGCGCAGCTTTAACTTCAGGCAAATACAGAAGGACTGATGAAGTTTAATTAAATTCTGTGCAGTCAGTGTGGCGGACAGACAGACAGAACTTTTGTTTCTGAGACTGGTATTGGGTCATCCAATGTATGAAACGTAAAGCTATCATTTAAAGATGGAGTTCTGACCGGTGTACAGACAAAACATTTTTTTATATATATATTATCATGAACAAAAGAATATTTATATGGCACAATAAGAATTTGTAATTACCATAATGTCTTAACTTCATTTTTAACTGTACAGTTTACTGTGGACCATGTAGCAGGTGATGATTTTCAGAAAGATTCATGTCATAAATATTGTAGTTTATAGTCTATAAATATGTTAATTTGCAACTTATAATAGTCTAAATAACAACAACAAAAAAATTCTGTATATTTATATTTCTATATATTTATAAGTCATACATATTATACATCTAAAAGGATTTTATTTTAAACACTAGGGACAACCTAAAGTGTTAAACTATTATTGCATTATGGTTTTAGATATTAAAATAACACAGCTGTGTATACAGTTGAACAGATTGACAGTAAAATGAGATCACACCATTTTACCAGTTCTGAGAAAAATATATTTTGTGCATTGTTTTTTTGAGTCACAAATATATTAAACACAAATGTCAGAATAATTCATAGTATTAATATTAACATTATTAAAATTATTAATAGTAATGATTGTTTCTTCTTGTATATAAAATATTTTGATTGGTGTGTGTGGGGCCACTGAGGACGTCGATATGGCCCCTACACGTTCTTAAACAGTCCCGGGTTTAATAAAGGAGAAAACCCTCCTGATTATGTATCTTGGAGGTGGATGCAAGCTTGATAAAGTACAACAGTTATCATGGAAATATGGGTGGGGATGAGGTGGAATGGCGGCGGAGACAACGAAGGGGATG
Source organism: Clarias magur (assembly GCA_013621035.1). NCBI lineage: Eukaryota > Metazoa > Chordata > Actinopteri > Siluriformes > Clariidae > Clarias > Clarias magur. Next base: position 184,982 of record QNUK01000867.1, on the reverse strand, counting down.
TTTATTAGATAAAGGTAAATTCTGAAACAAATATCACAATTTTTTTTTTTAGGAATCAGAATGAAAATCTTATCAATGCATTATGGCATCAAAATAAAACATACACTCTAAAAATGTCTGGGTTAAAAAACAACCCACCATAACCCAGCTGCTGGGTCACTATTGGACAGAATGCACGTTGGGTTGTACCATTTAACCCAGATGTCTGGGTTGTTCATCTGACCCAACCACTCTTGCTGGGTTAAATGTTAAAGTGCTGGGTTATTTTATTTGACCCAACCAGTGGGTAAAATTAACACTCTGGCTGGGTTGACACATTCCATTTGATTTTTTTTATTTTCAAAAAAGACACAAAATGTACACAACTTCACATAATGTAAATAGATTCACACAATAAGAAAATGTGAATAACTTAATTTTTACCAAAATGTCAGACAAAACCATATAATCACAAGCTGACCATTTGTTAAATATAAAATAAATGTACTGTAACATAAACACTCTGTAAAACAAAAACAAGAGGCCTCTGTAAATCTGATTTTAATTGCATTTTTTTTGCATTTAATACAATGTTTAAAAACCTTTTATATAGAAGTTTTCAATACAAATCTTATAATGCCCACATGACACAAACATTTCCCATCTTAATATTATAACTATCCCTTATTTAACTATTACTATTTAATTTCCTTCAAAAACAAAAATGATAAAACTTTTTTAAATATTATTGATTAAATGTTGGCTGAAAAAACTGTTGTCCTCAAAAATGTCTAGCAACAATGGAAAAGGTCTGTCAGGTCCCTCTTGTCTCATCCCCAAGGAACAAAACATGGAACAATGCTCCAGTCATCTCCATATTTTGCAGATATCTTCCTCATCATGTTGGTCCACCTATGGATTATACAGCATCACTTAGTGTTGTAATATAACTAAAATTTACGTTGAGCATTTTTGTTGAGGACGTACAGCTCCATATCCATTTAATGCAAAACATTTTTTCTCTTGTAAATATACAAAAATACATAACATCAACATGAATTTAATGTACATTTCTGACTAATTTACCTCACTATTTAACATGTCAGGGATAACAGGATACAGCGCTCCATCTGGATTTAATACAAAACATTCACCCCTTTTCAAATTCTCAACAAACACTAGATGAATATGATATTTAATGGTGAATTTACAATTTATAATAAATATTTCATGAGGATAAAGAAAAAGCTTGTTTTAAACTACGACTTAACTATGATGCTTTCTCATTTTTTGAATAACAAAACAGAATGGGAAAACAATATTAATCCCATACAATATTAATATCAAAGCATGTATTTTAAACAATAAAATATGCTTGCTTCTATCACAAGTTACTAAAAAAAAAGTAAAAATTTACATTAACTTACCATAGAATACTGATTGCTCTGAGCATGATCCAGTCAGAAGTGAAGAATCCAGAAAGTTCTCCAAAGAAGAAACCAACTGCTGGGTCAAAATAACACAAGCAGTTTTTTTAACAGACAGAAACAGAAGACATATTAAGACTGACATTAAACATATCCCAATAGCTTCTTCTGACACCTATTAAATATTATAAAATATGCCAAGAGACTTTCCACACACACAGCTTTAGTGAAGATTACTAGTAATTTACCTAAAATTACATTTAAGATTACATTTAGTATTTTGTGTGTGTGTGTGTGTGTGTGTGTGTGTGTGTGTGTGTGTGCTACAAACGCACTTTCAACTACAACATTTAAAATTTAGGTAAAGATTCATATAAACTTACCATAAAACACTGCCAGCATTAAGTGGCGTGCTGCTTGCTTCAGAAGTGAAGAATCCAGAAAGTTCCTCATGCCGTGACTCAATTCCAAAAACGCAAAGAGTGGACTTGACTTGGAAGCACTCGAGCGTTTGAGGACACCGGGTATAGTGTAAATAGAGCGCAGCGTACAGGAAGCTTCTCACAGCCGCAATATTATTATACCATAACCGTATTATACCAACGATTACCTGTTAGGAATACACAAAATGAAAAAAAATCCGCTGTTGTAACCACAGCAGAGACACCACAGCCAGCGGTCGTATTAATAACCGATTGATATTTTGAGCTGTACAGTCGTGGACAAAAGTTTTGAGAATCATATAAATATTGGAAATTTGAAAAGTTGCTGCTTAAGTTTCAGTAATCGTCTTGTTAACTCAGGTGAGAATGTTGACGAGCACAAGGCTGGAGATCATTATGTCAGGCTGATTGGGTTAGAATGGCAGACTTGACACTTTATAAGGACGGTGATACTTGAAATCATTGTTCTTTCATTGTTACCCATGGTGACCTGCAAAGACACTCGTGCAGCCATCATTGCGTTGCATAAAAATGGTTTCACAGGCAAGGATATTGTGGCTACTAAGATTGCACCTAAATCAACAATTTATAGGATCATCAAGAACTTCAAGGAAAGAGGTTCAGTTCTTGTTAAGAACGCTTCAGGGCATCCAAGAAAGTTTAGCAAGCGCCAGCATCGTCTCCTAAAGAGGATTCAGCTGTGGGATTGGAGTGCCACCAGTGCAGAGCTTGCTCAGGAATGGCAGTAGGCAGGTGTGAGCACATCTGCACGCACAGCAAGTCGAAGACTTTTGGAAGATGGCATGCTGTCAAGAAGGGCAGCAAAGCACTTCTCTCCAAAAAAAACATCAGGGACAGATTGATCTTCTGTAAAGAGTATGGCGAATGGACTGCTGAGGACTGGGGCAAAGTCATATTCTCAGATGAAGCCTCCTTCTGATTGTTTGGGGCATCTGTAATAAGTCTTGTATGGAGAAGAAAAAGTGAGCGCTACAGTGCCAACAGTAAAGCATTCTGAGACCATTCATGTGTGGGGTTGCTTCTCATCCAAGGGAGTGGCCTCACTCACAATTTTGCTTACCGTGCCATAAGGCAAAAGTGATAACTAAGTGGCTTGGGGACCAAAACGTTGAAATTTTGGGTCCATGAAGGATTTGGCCCAGAAGTTGATTGAGAGCAGCCCAGTCGAATTGCAGAGGTCCTGAAAAAGGAGGGCCGACTCTTTGCATAAATGTCATGTAATTGTTGATAAAAGCCTTTGAAACTTACGAAGTGCTTGCAATTATATTTCAGTACATCACAGAAACAACTGAAGCAAAGATCTAAAAGCAGTTTAGCAGCAAACTTTGTGAAAACTAATATTTGAGTCATTCTCAAAACTTTTGGCCACGACTGTACACATGTATATTCTCGCTTAAACAACTCTTAAAAATACACTTTGTGACACAATAACAGTAATATTTCAAACATTTTGCAGGCTGCCGTTTGGAAAAAAAGAATAAACCAACTGTTGGGTCAAAATAACCCAACCAGGTGTTCATTTGTAAATGACCCACTACGTCTCATTTGACCCAGCATTACCCAACCCAACCATGTGTTTACAGAAACAACCCAGCATTTTTTAGAGTGTAGTACGATTCCATACAAGTTCAGTAACAGCAGCATAGAGTTCATTGTGGGGATCTGTGTATGTTTGTGTGTGTTCACGGCTATTTATTGTATTACCTGAAACATCTAATCTAAATCAACTTTCTCCAGTTTCTGATTGGTGGGTGTGTTGTCATGTGCCATGCTGTACCAATCAGAGCGAGCACAGGGCTTCTTGGTTAAAAATGGTGGGTGCATACAGGAATGTGTGCAAAATAAATTTTTTAATAAATTTTGAACATCCATGTGGGTCTCCAGAGTCTAATACATAGTCATTTCCAGGCATGGGCAGGAGGTATGCCCCCAAATGCTATGCCTACACCACTAATGCCAAATATCCTCCCATCACCTATTGCTAGCACATCCATATAGGCCAGCGGTTCTCAACCCTGGTCCTGCAGGACCACCTGTCCTGCACATTTTAGTGGTTTTCCTGCTGTTGTAAAAAGAGATGATAACCGGAGAATTTACTCTCACTGATTCATCGTCTATACCGCTTTATCCTGTATTCAGGGTGCCTGGAGCCTCAGGAGACTTGGTGGGGTACACCCTAGGCAGGGTGCCAAACCATCACAGGACAGGCACATTCACACACTACAGAAAATTCTGAGAACACCAACTAGCCTAATCTGATTGTCTTTGGACCATGGGAGGAAACCGGAGTACCCAGAGGAAACCCCCCAAGCACAGGGAGAACATGCAAACTCTATGTATGCAAAGATGGGTATCAAACCCAGACCCTGGAGGTGCAAGGCAACAGTGCTGATTACTACACCACTACGCCTCTGGAGAATTTAGGATACAATAAATTGTTTAACATCAGCTACTGTGTTTGTGTGTGTATATGTACTGTCCTCAACAAAGCTTTGGTGTTCGTATCGACAGTCAGATAAACTCCCCTCCCTCACACAAAACTGAAGACAAGAAGTTTGATTGTCCACAGGTTTAATGGTCTTGGGTATGGAGTGAAACTACAAATAAATAAATAAACACATTAAATAATAATGTCCAGAAACTAACAAAATTACAATCATAACATTCTATGATACTAGGAAACAACATCCTTTCTATATGCAAATATACACACAACGTGGCCAACTTAAGGAAAATTGCCTATTAATTAACTTTAACCACAATAGTTCACATTTATGCACAAATATAACAAACATTATTGTAAATGAAGAAAAACTTACAAGCGATGCTGTTGCAATGTTAAAGATTACAGAGATGCACGGAGATTAAGAGAGCCATAGTTATCGCTGCCCGCATGTAGCACTTTCTCTTTTTTTCTGAATCACGTGAACACCTGAAATTGCGGTTTAAAACGCTAAACTTGCCACTAGATGGGGCTGTAAACCATTAATAAGGTCAATAGGAAAATTACTGTCATTAATAAATTGTACTTAATAAAAATTAAAACCCTTATCAAATTAAACACTAAAAATGAAATCTGTTCAAATTAAACTTTTCCATCACACTCCCCGTCTGGCGTGGATAACATGCCATTACCCACAGGTACTTTGAACTAGTCAAGTTTCTCTGGAGTGAGGAGAAGTATTGTCTTAGTGATAGGCCGTATGAAAAACTTAGGACCATTCTTTTTAAAGACCTTGACTTCTACCATTTGGACCTTGTCGTCCTTGCTTGGGAAGACTTGAGTGACAATTCCCATTGGCCATTCATTCCTTTTTTGTTGTTCATCCTACAAAAGCACAACACTTCCTGGTTCAAGGTTAGGCTTACTTGAGGGCCACTTTCTTTTTGGTTGCAGAAGGGAAAGATACTGCTTTACTGTTGTACCCGGCGCCACTGTCGGTTATAAAGACTTTTAACCCAATCACCAGCTGGGACACTAGCAAGTGTGACCTTTTGGGTTAAGAGTGCATTGGGTGTTAGTATGAATGTATCATTTGGGTCAGATGACACTGGGACTAGAGGTCTGGAATTAATTCTAGCAGCAACTTCTGCCATTAAGGTAGAGAGCATCTCATGTGTCAGTGGTGAAGGCCCGAGCTGCCAAAACATTGCAGTATCCTTCTAGAAAGACCAATCATTCTCTCCCAGGACCCACCCATGTGAGATGCATGAGGCGGGTTAAACTGCCAGACACAGCCCTGTTCCAAAAGGAACTTGTTTACAGAGGTATTGTCAATGTTGGAAGAAATGTTGAGCTCCCTGCAAGCACTGACAAAATTTGTTCCCCTATCTGAGCGAATGAGCTTCACAGGCCCTTGAATAGCAAGAAAACGCCGCAACGCATTAATGAAGTTAGATGTATCTAAAGACTCAATAAGTTCAATGTGTACAGCTGTCACACTCAGACATGCATTTTGTGCATGACCACCTCTGGTTCTTCGTGCCATCACAGTCCATGGGCCAAAGACATCTAGTCCTACATTCGTAAAGGGAGGGTCAGTAGATACGCGATCAGCTAGAAGATCAGCCATTTTTTGAATCCCTGAAATCTGTGGTGTTCTTCTGAGTTTTCGGCATGTAACACATCCATGAATGACACTGCAAACTCACCTCTTGCCGCCCACTATCCAATACCCAGCAGCATGCACAGCACTCTCTGTGTAATGTCGTCCCTGGTGTTGCACTTTCTCATGGTAATGTTTAACTAAAAGTGTCGCAATGTGATTTTTACCAGGGATTACAAGGGGATTTTGCATGTCAAACTCAATCGGTGCTTCTGTTAATCGCCCTCCTACTCTTAGCAGGCCATCCGTATCAATGAAAGGGTCTAAGCCTTTGAGAGGGCTTTTCCTGGAAAGCTCATTCCCTGTTTCCAAGCTCTTATACTCTTGGGAATATTCCTCTTGTTGTTTTGTTTTGATGATGACTTTTTCAGCATATAAGAGTTCTTCCACTGTTGGAGCATTAGAGCAGTAATGCCAACCCTTACAAACTGATGTTTGTGTAGTAGAATCTTTACAGAACTGTCGAGATATGTGAACCAGACGTGCAATGGCACGTGTGCTGGACTTCCAAGTGGAGAACTTGGAGAAGCGTTGTGCTCCAAGACTTTTACTTATCAGTGTAGTATTCAATGTGTAGACCTCAAGACGTACCTCTGCATCTGAAGAAGGACTCACAAGCTCATATGTGTTCTCTTTGTGTTGTTCAATGTTGGGGTTGTTCAACAGAAACTTTGGTCCACAAAGCCAACTGGTGTCTTGGAGATGAGCAGCCGTGACGGACCTTGTTGCAATATCTGCTGAGTTCTCGGCTGTGTGCACATACTTCCACTGATTTGGATGAGAAGACTTGCGAATCCGGAGGACTCGATTGCTGACATATACGCAGAAGCGTCGTGTCTCATTATGTATATAGCCTAGCACCTTGCTACCAGTAAAGTAAGTAGTGCCATCCAAGCACATGTCCAATTCTGAAGTAATGAACTACTGCCAAATTCTACTGCTAATTCTACTGCCAAAACTGCAGCACACAACTCTAGACGGGGACTGTTTGCTCTGGGCTGAGTTTTGCCTTACCCATGATGAAACCAACATGACTGATTCCACATGAATCTGTCAATCTAAGGTAGGCAACTGCCGCTATTGCTTTTGTCGACGCATCTGAAAAGAGAATCAGCTCCCTTTTTTTAGCTGTTAAAGGTGATATATTTGTGTAGCATTTCGGAAAGTGGAGATTACTTAAAGCCTTAAGTGAATGTCGCCACATGTCCCATTTTTCCTCCATTATTTTGGGAAGAGGGACATCCCAATCGTCATTCTGGTTATTAAGCTCTCTTACGATCAATTTGCCCTGGATCGTAACTGGGGCAACTAAGCCAAGAGGATCAAAGATGCTGTTGACGGTGGATAAAACACTACGACGAGTAAAGGGTTTTGGTTCAGTATCTATTTCGAAAGAAAAGGTGTCCAATTTCAGACTCCAATTCAGTCCAAGACTACGCTGCATAGGAAGCATGTCAGAGCCACGATTCAAATCTTTAAGATCACTGGCATGATCTTGAGATGGGAATGCCTTTAACACTTCTTTGCTGTTTGAAGCTATTTTGTGAAGCCGTAAGTTGGAACTAGCGAGTGTCCTCTGCGTGTTTTTAAGCAGATCTACTGCTTCCTTTGCTGTAGAAAGAGACTTCAATACATCGTTGACATAAAAGTCACGGTTCACAAAATTCTTGACATCAGGGTCCCCATTTTTAACAGGCTGTCGCAGACAATAAATGGCAACAGCAGGGGAGGGACTGTTGCCAAATACATGAACTCGCATGCAATACTCAATAATGTCTTCAGATGGATCATTATTGCGGAACCACAGAAACCTTAGGAAATTGCGGTCCTCCTCTTTTATTAAGAAACAGTACAACATTTGTTCAATGTCAGCTATTATGGCCAGTGCTTCTTTGTGAAATCGCATAAACACCCCTAGAAGGGTGTTGTTCATGTCTGGGCCCGATAAAAGAACATCATTCAGTGAGACATCTTCATGGCGAGCGCTGGAATCAAAAACTACTCTTATTTTCCTGTTTTTTTTTTTGGGTAATACACCCCAAAGAGGGGCAAATACCAGCACTCTTCTCCTTCCTTCAGAGGGGGAGCTTCTTCAGCATGATTGTTACGAAAGACTTGGCCCATAAACGTGAAAAAGAGCTGTTTCATCTCTGGGTTTCGCTCTAGACTACTTTTCAAGATCACCAGCCTTTTCATGGCTTGACAACTGTTGTTAGGAAGTCTGCACCTTGGAGTTTTGAAAGGCAACGGAGCTACCCAGCTGTTGCTTTCATCCTTCTCCAGCTCTTGTTCCATGATCTGAAGGAACGACAAGTCATTAATAGATGGAGCCATTGCTCACCAATGTAGACTTGTGGAGACCATTCAGACAAACCTTGCCAACTATTACACATGCCAGGTCAAGCTTTTGTGCATAAGGAGCGTCATGAGGACCATTTACCTGGCTGCATACCTTATGTACTATAATAATGTCATGACCCAGAAGAATCATGATAGGAATGTATGGCTCTAACTCTGGTATGAATGAAGACATAGGTTTCAGATGTGAGTGATAGAGAGCAGCCTTAGGTGTGGGAATTTCCGCCCTATTGTCAGGAATGTTGTTGCACTCTAACAAACTTGGTAGGGAGAGGACTACCTTTCCATCTACGGACTCAATTTGGTACCCAGACGCTTTGCGATCCATTGTTTCCGTCTCTCCAGAGCAAGTTCTCAGGGTATATGGAGAAGCTGAGACATTTTCTTTAAAGGCATCAAAGAACTCAGAGCGAGCCAATGACCTATTGCTCTGCTCATCAAGGATCACATAGACTTTGATTGCTTTCTCAGGTTGACCTTTAGGATAGACTTTTGCCAAACTGATTTTTGAACATGACTTATTACTAAGGTCACCTCTGCAAACCTCAGTGCAGTGAGCTTCCACTTCTGTTGGTGGTGTGGAAACCTCCTTCCCGCCATGCTGTGGTAAGGAAGCAGCTTCTTGAGATTTTGAAAGTGGACCTGGATGTAGCGCAGATATATGTTTCTCACTTCCACACTCAGAACACTTAGTCACAAATTTACAGTTCTTAGCTATGTGTGTTGTGGCTAAGCAACACTTGAAACAGATTCTCTTTGCTTTCAAAAATGCTAAACGTTCATCCAAAGGCTTTTTACGAAAGGAACGACATTTCCTGAGTAAGTGAGGTCTTTTGTGAATGGGACAAAGCGTCTCAACATCCTCAGTTTTCCTCTCATCTGTATCTGTGTTTAAATGTAAAGGGGAAGAGACATTTATCTTATTAACTGATACTTCTCTTGACTTGCTTGGCTTCCAACTGGCTCTGTCTGTTCTGTAAAGTGAATCTGTTTGAGTGGAAAAGTTGAACCCTGGATCATTCCGTATTCTAGCTTGCTGACTAATGAAGTCAACCTAGGAAATGAAACACCATACCTCTACTTGTACCCAGCTCCATGTGACAGCCACTTTTCTTGCAGATTAAATAGCAGCTTCTGAACTATGTGTCATGCACACTCGTAACACGACCGGCACTAAGACCCGGAAGTAATACGGTCGGGTTTTCAGGAAGCATAAAAGGAGACAAAATGGCGCTTCACATTGCTCAGTCATTGAGTTCGCCCATGCCTTGTCTGACGCCTTGCCGACTATTCTGTGAGTACTCACCAATTCTGGTTGCTTCTTTGATTGAGTGTGTGTTGCTAGAATGTGGGTTTATTTGTGTAGATCCTTGCTCTTTGTGTAAGAGAGTTCTGAAACTAATCGCGTGGTATTCCTGCCTACTCGCGCTGCTTCCGTGTTTGGGTTTACCATCCATGCTACACGGGCTAACTGCTAAGGCTTTTCTGTTCATCCCTTGGTTGCTCGTGACACTATGGGATTGATGCCCCTTGCTGTGTCCAGATATGATAGGCCTGGAAGGTATCCCTCAGCTTTGGCTGAAGCTACTTCCATGAGAAGATCGCTCAATTCATGAAGCTTTGAGTAATCTTTGCTAGAAATCCTTGGAAAGCTTTCAACACGTTTAGAAAGTGCTCTTTCGATAACCTCTGGCGCACTGTAACACTCCTCCAATCTAGTCCATATCATGTTAAGACCCCTTGATGGCTGATTAATGTGTACTGACCTTATGCGTTTAGCATGTTCAGCAGATTCTTTCCCCAACCATTTAACTAACAGGTCCATTTATTCACTGGGTGTCAAATTCAAACCACTTACAGTATTCTTAAATGACCGTTGCCAGGCTCTGAAGCTTTCTGGTTGGTCACTGAACTGTGTCAAACCTGTGCTAACGAGTTCACGGCGAGCAAAATATCTGAGAAAGTCTGAAATGTCTGTTTTTATTTTGTTGAGAAGTTTGTGGTGTTTGACCAGTCATCGGGAATGGCAGTGAGCTGCTATGGTCAAAATGTATCTGCCGTCTACACTGGCTCTCACCTGGCGTATTACCAGAAGGATATCTGCTTGACTTAAATAGTGGTGGTTGAAAATCTCTATTTAGTTGCATGTGATAGAATTCAGAATCGTCTGAGCAACTCTCTGACTTGAAACGTGTAGCTGGTACAGAATTTTTGCAGTAACTCTGTTAGGCTGTACAGTCTCTTCCAAACGGAGTGGCTCTGCCTTTGATGCTGATTCTGTGACTGCATATAGATTCATCTGTTCCACATATTCACTTGTCCGCTGCATAACGTCCGCAGGAGCCATTTCCAGTTGAGGCTCGTGTTGGCTATCGACGCTGGTATCAACAGCTGCTTCTAGAGCCTCTGCTTCGGCCACGGCTGCAGCAGTTTCTCTCTCTAACACCACTTTATCCATTTTTGCCTCCAATTTGGTTTTTTCCACCTTTTATTTTTTCTTCCTCATCTGCAAACTTCAAACGTGCCTTAGCTGCCTCAGCTTTTGCTCTGGCCATAGCAGCTGCAGCACTTGTAGTGAAGCTGCCGGATTTTGAACAGGACAAACAGGATCTAGTCTTGAGTGAGTGTGTTGACTCCCTTGCACAAAATACCCTTTTCAGTTTACTTATATCTTCGTGACTGCTGCTGTGAATTTACTTGCAGCCACTTTTTCACTGTACTGTCCTCAACAAAGCTTTGGTGTTCGTATCGACAGTCAGATAAACTCCCCTCCCTCACACAAAACTGAAGACAAGAAGTTTGATTGTACACAGGTTTAATGGTCTTGGGTATGGAGTGAAACTACAAATAAATAAATAAACACATTAAATAATAAATTTCAGAAACTAACAAAATTACAATCATAACATTCTATGATACTAGGAAACATCCTTTCTATATGCAAATATACAGCTCAACTACATGACGCCAACACACAACGTGGCCAACTTAAGGAAAATTGCCTATTAATTAACTTTAACCACAATAGTTCACATTTATGCACAAATATAACAAACATTATTGTAAATGAAGAAAAACTTAAAAGCGATGCTGTTTTAATGTTAAAGATTACAGAGGTGCACAGAGATTAAGAGAGCCATAGTTATCGCTGCCCGCATGTAGCTCTTTCTCTTTTTTTCTGAATCACGTGAACACCTGAAATTGCAGTTTAAAACGCTAAACTTGCCACTAGATGGGGCTGTAAACCATTAATAAAGTCAAGAGGAAAATTACTGCCATTAATAAATTGTACTTAATAAACAATTAAAACCCTTATCAAATTAAGCACTAAACATGAAATCTGTTCAAATTAAACTTGTTCCATCACAGTATATATACATACTATATTGTGTGTCTGTGTCCAGTAAGCCAATTTGTGTTTTATTTTTTTTTAGCAAAGAGAGAGATAAGAGAGAACTAGCCAAACATGTTGATCAAAAAATTTGCATCATATATCGACCACTGGTTGCCCTGATTTCTAAAGATCGCAATTGGCCATTGAAAAACCCATACTGATTGACCACTACTTCTAACTTCTAAAACAAATAAACAAAAACCCTTATGGCTCCTGAAATATTCAGCCAAAATCAGCACAGTCACTATCATATTTAAGGCAATGGAAGATAAGACAGCCGGGCCAAACCACATAGTAATAGCAGTTGTAGTAGCAAAAGTTCTCTGTAAGTTCAGCCAGAAGCCATCTCATAATTTTTATGAAACTTCACACACTGATAGAGGGTAACGCCAAATTTTTAGTCCCACTATCATTCTCTCTACCATGAAATTTCACCATGAAAGTCCTGTTGGAGTCCCTGCTTGTGTAAATATACATTGACCCTATACATTATATGACTGTAAGTATACCTAAATGTTCTCTCTCTTTCTCTCACACACACACACACACACACACACACAGTCCCTCTGTAGAAACGAACATGGCACTGTGTGTGATTCTGTGCCCTTTTGCCCCCCCCCAGACCTGTCTGACGCATCCTGGTGCTTCAATTCTGGTTGGAGATTTCATCTCATGGAGGACTCTGGCTCGCTGCTGAGGATGGGCCTGTGTAGCTGCTTAGTGTGTGTATGGTGATTAAAGTCAGTTCCACTTGACCATCAAGTTGGTCTTAGACTCAGCTGATGCAGATTGCACTCTGTTAATTGTTTTGTACCTGAGTCGCCATCAATGAAAGTGGACTACATATTAAACACTTTTCCTGTTATACTGAACTTTTGACCTCATAGCGCACAGTATGACCACAAAACAATTCCTGCCCATCTGTTATCACCCAAATGAGGATGGGTTCCCTATTCAGTCTTCCTCTCAAGATTTCTTCCTATTGTCATCTCAGGGAGTTTTTCCTTGCCACCGTCACCCTTGTCTCATACGGGACAAACTATTAATTATAAGATACATATTTCCTCACTTTTTAAAACTTATTTACATATTCTTTTATTCTGCTATGCGGTGATGACCTTTGTTCTGTCTAAATATAATTTAATTTAACTTGAATCAAAGGTTCAGTACATGTTAACAAGTTGCAATTGTCTGACTAATCAAAGTTAAAACGTGAACTAGTTTTTTATCACAATAGTCCACTGGGGGGGTGCTACAGTGAGCTGATGAATTTTGGATTTTCAAATGTATGTATCTTCATGTTGGTTTAAGCTACAATCATGAGACTTAAACCAAATTATGCCTGTGTCCCTCATTACAAACTTTCCCTTTGCGTCCATGTCGTCTGATATTTCGTTATTCTGTCATCCTTCAGCACCTTCATAAAAGTCTTCTCACATCTCCTCCTATAAACTTTGTCCAAATTGACCAGATTTCATAGCAAACATCTACAGACCAAAAAAAGCTATCACTTTGTATTTTGATTTGTTACACAGTGCTTAACTCTATGATCACCTGGCCCTGACAGTACATGAGAGATTTTGTACAATTCTAGCACTTGGTGACACTATGTCAAATTCCACATTGCGTTTGTAAGTGTGAGGTGGACGAGTGCCAACTGCTATTGCAAATGCTAAACAGGACGTTGCTTAGCGTTTTGATGTGAGCATGTACCAACATACTGTTTTTAATTACTTCAAGACAGTGAGTCATAACATCAGTGTTTTTCTCCTAAAAAAAAAAACATGATTTCTCCTCTGAAATCATCTGGCTCCCACATATCTACTAAATACCCTTTAGTCTTATCCATTTGTTTATGAATTTTAATATGAGTTTTAAAAATATTTAGTATGTATCTTATTCTTTATTGATTTGCATTAACTCCACCCTGAATCATGTTGAGGTCAAAACATCCCACAGCACATATTAGTGAAAGTATTTCAGTTTCTCTAACATTGTAACAGTAGAACAGTTATATTCAGCTTTACTTACATTGCTTTTCTGGATGCCAGAATCACAAGCATCAGCTTCAGAAGAACATCATGTGTTATCTTATCTGGACTGAAATATTTATTCAGGTCAAACTCTTCCAGCTCCTGTGCTGATGTCAGTAACACAAACACCAGAGCAGACCACTGTGATGAAGAGAGTTCACTTTGTTTTCCAGATTTCAGATAGTGTTGGATTTCCTCCACTAGAGAATTATCACCCAGTTCATTCAGACAGTGGAACAGATTGATGGATTTCTCTGTAAAATGCTCTTCACTGATCCTCATCTTAATGTACTGAACTGTTTCCTCTCTGCTCTGGGAGCCACTTCCTGTCTGTGTTACTAAGACCTGTAAGAGTTTCTGATTGGACTCCAGTGAGAGACCCAGAAGAAAGCGAAGGAAAAGATCCAGATGTCCAGTCTGACTTTTTAAAGTTTCATGTACAGCACACTTGTGGAAATCTAAAAGTGTATTTTTTTCCTTCTTCTGTTGTGAAGCTCGACTCTTTCTAAGAACATTTCTCTTCTTCATCCTGAACATCAGGTGCACATACAGAGCTGCGAGATGTTCCTGAACGCTCAGATGAACAAAGCAGTACACTTTACTCTGGTGAAGCCCAAACTCCTCTCTGAAGATCTGCGTACACACACCTGAGTACACTGCTGCTTCTCTCACATCAATGCCACACTCTCTCAGGTCTTCCTCATAGAAGATCAGGTTCCCTTTCTTCAGCTGCTCAAAAGCCAGTTGTCCCAGTTTAAGAAGCATTTCTTCATCACTCTCCTGCTTCTTTGAGTACTTTTCTCTTATGATGTTTATCTGAATGATGAGGAAGTGTGTGTACATTTGAGTCAGAGTCTTGGGGATCTCTCCACTCTCTGCTTTACCCAACATTCTCTCTAGAACAGCGGCTGAAATCCAGCAGAAGACTGGGATGTGACACATGATGTAGAGGCTTCTTAATGACTTCAGGTGTGTGATGATGTTATTGGCCAGGCTCTGATCACTGATCCTCTTCCTGAAGTACTCCTCCTTCTGTGGGTCATTGAACCCTCGTACCTCTGTGACTCGATGGACACACTCAGAGGGGATTTGATCAGCTGCTGCAGGTCGGGAGGTGATCCAGATGAGAGCAGAGGGAAGCAGATTCCCTTTGATCAGGTTTATCAGCAGCACAGGCACTGATGCAGATTCAGTTACATCACACACTCTCACTGTGTTCTGGAAATCTAGAGGAAAACGATACTCGTCCAGTCCGTCAAAAATGAACAAAACCTTTTCCCAAATGGACATTTCAGTTTCTTTTGTTTCTTTAAAACAGACATGAAGGAGCTCCATCAGACTCAGTTTCTGGTCCTTCATCAAATTCAGCTCTCTGAAAGGAAGTGGAAATATGAGGTGGACGTCCTGATTTGCTTTCCCTTCAGCCCAGTCCACAATGAACTTCTGCACAGAGACTGTTTTTCCGATGCCAGCGACTCCCTTTGTCAGCACAGTTCTGATGGGTTTATCTTGTTCAGATAAGGGCTTAAAGATGTCATTGCATTTGATTGGTGTTTCCTCTGTTCTTCTCCTGGACGCTGCTTCGATCTGTCTCACCTCATGTTCATTATTAACGTCTCCACTGTCTCCCTCTGTGATGTAGAGCTCTGTGTAGATCTCATTCAGGAGTGTTTGGGTTCCCAGGTTTATTATCACTCCATTCAAGAACTGAAACTTCTCCATCAGATTTAATTTAAACTTTTTCTGGAAGTCTGGAACTTTTTCTGCAGCAGATTCTGGGTCCTGCCTGTAAGATGGTGAAGTAGAATGTGGTGAGACATGGGGTTCAATAATTAATCTTTAAGATTAATTTTTTTTTTCTTTCCTGTTATAACTGATATCTCTTCATAATATTCTCACTGTGTGTTTCTTTTATTCTACTGTATGTTTTCTATAATCTAATCAATCTTTAGATAACAGCAAAGATGTTTAACACTAGTATGTCAGTGTCAGTCATGTTGTTGGTTTTGATCTTACCCTGTATCTGTGATGATGCTCTTTGCTATTCTGTCTCCTGCATTCTGTAGATCACTGTGAACAAAAGTTGTAGTTGATGATTTTCACCATAATCTAAACATTAGACTTGAAGTCAGAATTAATTCAGAATTGAGGTGCATATAAGTACATTACAATAAGTCTTTAATGTAGATAAAAAAAATTTCCTGCTCTGCACACTGCCCATGAAGTTTGTCACCCAGATTAAATTAAGCGCAGGTAAAGTCCACAACCCTCGATCTTCATTTCAAAGTTTAGCTGAGATTCATATGAAATATGTTAATTTTATCTTGCTATATTGACAGATAATTTCACTTGTTTTAAGAAATTCATTTAACACTAGTAACATTATCTGTCCAGGCAGAAATAACATTTTACATGACAAGGAATCTTGTTCAGTCTCAAAATAAAAACAGCAGGTAGTGAGTCACATTTAAAACAAGATAATTAATGTCATATTGTCACAAACTGTAGGGTAGTCTGGGCTGTTGTTAACGCCAAGGGCTTAAATAAGGCAGGCATAAGCACAGAGTTGTTTAATCAAAAAAGTCTTTTAATAACTAAGACAAGACATGAGCAGAAAACAAATCAAACACAGAAACTCCTCAAACATAAAACAGTCTCTTACAAACAAAACATACAGGCTCTCCAGAGCATGACCCACTCTCGTCCCCGTGAGTGGCAGTACGCATACCCACTTGCATCCCCGTGTGCGACAATACGTGCACACACATGCTTAGAACAGGCACACACACACAGGCAGAGACACACACACGCACACACACACAATCACACACACAATCACTCAACTAAACTCAACTACCTCAAACATTGAGCCTGGACTGATTAATCAACACAAGCGCAAACACACTGATCTACACTACCAGACTATCGTACACACCGACCTGTAAATGCTCTTTTGCACAATATTCACTAAACCTGGATTACTTTTTGCACTAACTTTTTACATCCTTGCTGCTACATTAAGGAATGTTTACTGTTTCTCCACCACCTCAATTCACTACCTCAAGACCACTGAGTATTATGTTATGTCATGTTTGTCGCACTGTCACTTTGTTGCTCTTGTTTACATTTGCATGTGCACTTTATGTTGTCTGTTATGTGTATTTTTATATATATATCTATAAATAAAAAAACAGTAGATACTCTTCCTCTCTGGGTTGGCTAGTTAGTTTTTTGTTAATTTATGTTGTCTCTAGTTAACTAGTTTAGTCTTTCTGTTAATCTATGTTGTATGTAGCACCTTGGTCCTGGAGGAACGTTGTTTCGTTTCATTGTGTACTAACTGTATATGGTTGAAGTGACAATAAAGCCTACTTGAACTTGAACACAGGCAGACACACACACACACAGGCACACACACACACACACAGGCAGACACACACACACACACACACACACACACACACAGGCAGTTGTTTTAGGCATGGGTGAACTGGGCAGCCGCCCAGGGCGGCCTTTTTTCACGACTCCAGGGGGGCGGCACTTGGGGGAAATGCGCCGGCGTACCGCCAAACATTTTTTTTTAATATATATATGACTTTGGCGCGGCGGCGCCCCTGTGCACGTTTGCTGAAAAGGTGCCGCACAGAAGATGTGAGATGTGGAAAGGGCAGGGGAGGAAAATTCACCTCTGCCAAAAGGAGGGGAAATCCATCCAGTGGTGGCTAAACACCTGGACTTTCTTACAAATAGCGGCGCACATTTCATTTACAATATTATAAACACAGAGCAATAATTTATTTAATTTAGTTTTTTCAAAATTATGTGAAATGGCTAATAAAAATGGTAATAAAACGAATAAATGATTATGTGGAGGTGAATTGGTTTAGTCCTGACTCCTAGTTGTGAGTGACAGGAGGGGTGATGGGGAATTAGTTGATTGTCGATTTCAAAATAAATAGCGATGGAGAGAAAAAGGATAAAGCTGTCTTTCAAAGAGAAAAAAGAGGAGAAAGGAGCAAAAGATAAAGTATGACGTACAACGTTCTCTCTGTATGATTACTGTATCATGTCAATGAAGTTCTAATGATGATTAGTGTTATAACGTTAGGTTTGTTAGCCTTCTTGCTAGCCAAGTCTTGCAGATGAGGACCTGGCACAGAAATGCAATACACTAGTGTCACGGCGTGCGCCTGTGATGGGCGTGCGCCCAAATCTATTATCGCCCCTCGCTCACTTCGTAGGCTCCCTAGGTAGGCGGCACCCCTTCTGCAAGTGTGCAAAGGGACGGGGCCGCCTATGCGGGCCGGCTCGCAGTGATTAACGTTAATAGGATCTCGGGCTTGCTCCGCATTATAAAAGCAAGGCGCGGAGTTTAGTCCGGGGTCCGAGAAGAGCGTAACGCGGTGGCGCTCGAGAGTGGCATGGGAGTGGGGAAATGGAACGTGCCCCAGAGACTTAAAAAAAGGACATTGGATTTCCGGCCTTTGATCTCCGCGCTGAGGACAGCGCGGGAAAGAGCTGCACGAGCTCCCACTTCATCCTACGATCCCGCGTCGAGCCTCCTTCGCGTCCTCGCCCCCGAAGAGGAAAAGGCCGCGAGGAGGACAGCATTAAGGTCGCCGATCCCAGCCGGGAAAGCCGCCCAGCCGACGGACGTCCGAGCGAGACTCCCGCCTGAGGCCGCGCCCACAGAGAGCTGGGAGGGGCCAGGCCGGCCATCGACAGCGGGAAGAAACCGAGAGGGAGCGTGCAGGAGCGCTGCCTCACGTGCTCCGTTCGGCCACTCCGCCGCATGCCAGCTGGGCACTGCCTCGGACCATGCACGTGCACACTTGATTCCTTCCCTTTCTCTCCGTCCTCCCTCCTTTTTTCCCTTTCCTTCCCCTATTTATTCCAAATAAATTACCCTTTTCCTCTAAGATCTCGCCTTGTGTCTGTGTTTCATGGTGTTATAATTTCTGGAGTGTGATGTGCTTTTTAGATTTATTTATTTACACAATATTTAATTATTTTCAGTATTTTATTCTTAATAAAATTAATATGTAAAAGACAGTATATTTATGTTCCAAGATTTGTGATATTGTAAGTTGAGTGAATTGTGAAATAAAACATTGTTTCTGCAGTATTATGATGGAGTGTAATTTTTAGTGCATGAAGTTAGGGCAAAAAATAATTCTTGTTTAACCTTACTAGTTTACTTTTTCATGTAAGACTATTCATGCCCCATTTCCTTAAATATAACAAAAAGTAAAAAGACTATTGAATATTTTGGTCAATATAATTGGTCAGATTAGCTCTGCACTAACGTTCAAAAGTTTTAGATCTGTATTTTTTGTTTTTGAGTTTTATGTTAATCAATGCTACATTTATTTGATAAATATAAAATACTACATTTATTTGATATAGTAAAACTGGAATAAGATAAATGTTAGACTTCAAAATTTCTGTTGTCTACTGGAATGTACTGTACTTAAAACTGTAATTTATTGCTGTGACATTAAGCTGAATGTTCTGCATCATTACTCAAGTCTTTAGTGTCACATGGTCTTCAGAAATCCCTCTAATATGAGGATCTGATCATGGGAAAATTTCTTGATATTTGAGAATTATAGCTTTTTGCTAATTTTAATAATAATAATAAGAATGTTAGCCTATAAAAATGTCTAATACTGTCATTTAGTCCTGGGCGGGGGGGGGTGTATTGTTTCCACAAAACTCAATAAATGTTTCTTGATCATTATGAATGAATTAAAGAAATAGTGATTTCTGCGGATCATGTGACACTGAAGACTGGAGTAATGATGCAGAAAATACAGCTTTACATCACAGCAATAAATAAAACAATTTAAAAACATTCCAATGGAAAAAAGCTGCTATATTTCACATTATTCCTGTTGTACTGTATTTCTGATCAAATAAATGTAACCTTCATGAAAACTTGTGCGAGTTCAGTTAGATCTGCTCTGAAGCACAGTTCTTCTCTTGGAAAACATATAAGAAATAGAAAGATCGTATTTTGCCCCTTACAAAAATGTAGATTCAAGCTTTAGCAGCCACCAAAGATTGCAGATTAATGCATAAGGAATCAGAGAAAATCTTGAAAGAAACAGAACCTGAGCTGAACAGTGAACCTGAAGCTTGGAATTCACCTTGTTCACATGTACTGTACAGTCGTGGCCAAAAGTTTTGAGAATTACATAAATATTGGAAAAGTTGCTGCTTAGGTTTTTATAATAGCAATTTGCATATACTCCAGAATGTTATGAAGAGTGAGCAGATGAATTGCATAGTCCTTCTTTGCTTGAAAGAAAGCTTCTTTGCTGTCCTTGGGTGATGCTTGAAATCATTGTTCTTTTATTGTTAACCATGGTGACCTGCAAAGAAACGCGTGCAGCCATCATTATGTTGCATAAAAATGGCTTCACAGGCAAAGATATTGTGGCTACTAAGATTGCACCTAAATCAACAATTTATAGGATCATCAAGAACTTCAAGGAAAGAGGTTCAATTCTTGTTAAGAAGGCTTCAGGGCGTCCAAGAAAGTCCAGCAAGCGCCAGGATCGTCTCCTAAGGAGGATTCAGCTGCGGGATCGGAGCGCCACCAGTGCAGAGCTCAGAAATGGCAACAGGCAGGTGTGAGCGCATCTGCACGCACAGTGAGGCGAAGACTTTTGGAAGATGGTCTGGTGTCAAGAATCGCAGCAAAGAAGCCACTTCTCTTCAAAAAAAAACATCAGGGACAGATTGATCTTCTGCAAAAAGTATGGCGAATGGACTGCTGAGGACTGGGGCAAAGTCATATTCTCAGATGAAGCCTCTTTCCGATTGCTTGGGGCATCTGAAAAAAAGGCTTGTCCGTAGAAGAAAAGGTGACGCTACCATCAGTCCTGTGTCATGCCAACAGTAAAGCATCCTGAGACCATTCATGTGTGGGTTTGCTTCTCATCCAAGGGGGTGGGCTCACTCACAATTTTGCCCAAAAACACAGCCATGAATAAAGAATGGTACCAAAACACCCCCCAACAGCAACTTCTTCCAACAATCCAACAACAGTTTGGTGAAGAACAATGCATTTTCCAGCATGATGGAGCACCGTGCCATAAGGCAAAAGTGATAACTAAGTGGCTCGGAGACCAAAACGTTGAAATTTTTTGGTCCATGGCCTGGAAACTCCCCAGATCTTAATCCCATTGAGAACTTGTGGTCAATCCTCAAGAGTCAGGTGGACAAACAAAAACCCACTAATTCTGACAATCTCCAAGAAGTGATTATGAAAGAATGGGTTGCTATCAGTCAGGATTTGGCCCAGAAGTTGATTGAGAGCAGCTCAGTCGAATTGCAGAAGTCCTGAAAAAGAAGGGCCAACACTGCAAATGCTGACTCTTTGCATAAATGTCATGTAATTGTCGATAAAAAACCTTTGAAACGTATGAAGTGCTTGTAATTATATTTCAGTACATCACAAACAACTGAAACAAAGGTCTAAAAGCAGTTTAGCAGCAAACTTTGTGAAAACTAATATTTGTGTCATTCTCAAAACTTTTGGCCACGACTGTAGAATTGAGAGAACAGGACAGCGAAAAATTTGATGCTGAGACAATTGAGCACAAACCTGAACATCTTTTTTTTCCATGCAAACAGTATTGCATATTTCTAAATCTTTCTCTCATAATTAGATTCTCCCTAATGTTAAATGTTATGAATACCTGAAAGTTTATCAAAGGTGACAATGCATAACATTAGCGAACTTTTTTCAGACTTCAAATATTGTGGCTCACTGAATAAAAACTGTCCCGGAAGATCTCGATGTGTTTATCCGTGATGATCTGCACTATTCAGAATAGTCTGGTGAGTATGTTGCATTGATTCTCTGCAAGCACTTTGACAAAAATACGGCTGTTAATATTTGTGTTGACATTATTAAGATATTTAAATTCTTATTCATTTGAACTCCAGCTCTTATTTTACTGTATCTGATCATCTCAACTGATTTTAAGGATTTATGAGGTGTTTCTTTCTGTACATTTTGTCTACATTAATCTAGTAGGATCCAAAATGTTCATGGAACAAAAAGAAATATAAAAACATAGAAAAGATGGATGTCAAAAGTTATTTTTTGTTCTCTTTATTACATTAGGACAGTACTCTTGGTGGCGGACAGACCAGAGGGATGAAAGTGGGAGTTCCTATTGTGATTGAAGATGATGACTCCCCTACGACTTTGACCAGTGTCATAAACTTTACTCTTGTGTTGGAGGAAGGCATTGTCTTGCAAGATGCTCCAGAACAGTTTGGCCTTTGACCTGTTTGCCTTGGATTTCAGTACCAAAAAATCGGACACTTTTGAGGTGATTGAGAAGGTGTTCATGGAATTGGGCACGCACTGCTCTGCAAGGGTACAATCCCTTAAGACTTCACTTCTCCTATGACTTTGCTTTTGTGAGCTGTTTTCAGACTTCAAATTATTATTATTTTGTATTCTTTTCCTTGTTTTGTGAAGTTTAGATTGTAAAAGGCATTTTGCCATGTTTCTTTTTGTGTACTTTTATTTGAAAGACATGGAATGTGGTTGTAGTGTGTTCCTTTTGGTTTAAAATAAAATTTGGAAGAAACTTTCAAGCATTCAGTTATAGCTTTTTTCATTATATTGTATTACAAAAAACCTGCTTCAGTAAATTTAAACACATATTTTGAACCCAATACATGTGACAAGTTCACATTTATTAAATTACTAAGTCTTTGAAACTATCAAATCACTTAACATAACAAAAGAATATAAGTTGGGAGACCTTACTCAGTAAATTTAGTTAAGTCAACAACAAGTTGACTTAACTCAATTTCAAGGCAACTTGCTGCACAGCTTTTTTGTGTTAAGTCAACAAGTTGGGTTAAAAGTGGAGTTAACTCAAAAAAGCTGTGCAGCAAGTTGCCTTGAAATTTTGAGTTAAGTCAAGATTTTATTTTTTACAGTGTTCCCTTTCTTTCCCTCCTCCCTCCTTTAACCCTTTCCTTCCCATTATTCCTAAATAAATTACCCTTTTTTCTGTAAGACCTCACCTTATGTCTGTGCTTTATGGTGCCACCCGTGCAAAAAAAGGGTCGAACGACTTGGAGGAGACTCATGGGGAGAACCGTTCAATTCTCTTTCCTGTGTACTGCACAGGAAGCGTCTATGGGTGTCACATGACAAAAGAACGAACGATTTGGACCAAAAGACTCAAATGTAACTACTCAATTCTGTTTCCTGTACCCTATGGAGGTTTTGCGATGCTTTGTGCATGAGTGCCCGGTAGAAAATGAACGAATCACTCTGTGAGACTACTCGTTCTTCAGAGTCATGTTAAAGACTCATTAAAAAAGAATTAATCGTCCCATTACTACCCGCTGGCATGCAACTTATTAAGCTTTTCAACCCTGGTTTCATTTAGGTTGACAGCTGACTGCACGCTCCAGTACACGCAATGAAAGGATGATGACCCATGGACACAGACAGCATTTTTGGTTTGCTGCAGATGGATACTTTAAGTTCAGCTTTTTATTTCATAAATATGAGGAGGACTCAAATAGACATTAAGTATTTTATTTGAAAGTAACCTTCAACCCAGCATCTTTTTTTTTTTTTTTTTTTGAGTTTAAAATGTTTTTGTTGCATGCAGAAATAAAATTTTGTTTTCTCTGTCACAGTTCATTGATTTCATAAATGCAATACAGTATCATTTTTTATACATAGAATAAAGGTAAAAAACTGCAAATATGCAGTGTAATCCTCATTTTAAATGTTAAAAGTAAATACACTGTATGGAAATTGTGATATACAACATTGTAATTCACCTTCACTTGAACCAAGAGACCAAAACCTGTTTCAGCATGACAATGCCGCTGTGGTCAAAGTGAGCTTCATGAAAACATGTGGTGCCAAGGTTGAAGTAAAAGAACTTGCATGTCCTGCAGTGAGTCCTGACCTCAAGCCTACTAGACACTTTTATGATGAACTAGAACACTGACTGCACCCAGGCCTCCTCACCCAATATCAGTGCCTGACCTCACTAATGTTTTTGTAGATAAACGAGCACAAATACCCACAGCTACACACCAAACTCATAGAAGAGTGGAGATTATTTTAAACTGTAAAGTGAGACTAACTCAGGAATGAGAAAGCACATATGAGTGTGATAGTGAGGTGTCACAAACTGTTGTCCATGAAATGTATTCAAGTTTTAAACAATTCATGGCCAAAATAGGGAAATAGGAGACTGACATGGTATACACAGCGAGATGAAACAAGCTGTGCTGTATTGTGTGTTTTTACACTTTTCATAGCAAGTACGAACTTTTTTTTAGCAAATTTTAATACAGTGTCATTTGTGCAATTGGTCCGGACGGACCAGACTTCGCTCCCCATGCACATCACTGATTCTTGGGTAACCTTTTCCTTCAGATTATTGCATTACTTGGATTACATGTCTTAATTATGTTAATTAAGTGGTGGTCTAACCTGTGATGACATACATCTGGCAAAAATGTTTTTGGAAATTAAGCCATACTTAGAAACATAATTTACCCTCATAACAAAATAGCATGTGCAGTCAACTGCCATTTATTTTAAAGATACCACGAACACATTTTAAAGAAAAAAAAAATCTAATTAAGACAAAAAAAAAAAAAAATTGGACACTTAATAGTGGCTTCATTGAAGATAACAGATATAGTGTTTTAGTATTTAGTTTGCCCTCCTGTTTAGATCCAGATCAGTGGTCAGCAATGATATATGCATTGTTATCTTCATTTTAGATTTCAATAGAGTTTTGAAACTGGTCCAAATGGCTCTTAGAGTGTTTAAGGTTGCCGACCCCTGATCTAGATGAATTTTCCTTCAACTGTGACATTAACAGTGAGGAGACGTTACCTGTGTAGAGGTGAGGAGTCTCCAGCTATAAACTTAATAGGAGGATCCATAGACCGATCACTCTTCATGGAGATACAGCTGGGTGCTGCTGATTCTGATCTCTCTCCCTGGAGTTTACTGCACAACATTATTTGAACTTGTTAATTTAATGAGAGATAAATTTTACTTGCAGTTAACAGAATCAATTTATGATGACTGTTAGTTTGTGAATAATAGTGAAACACTTTACTGTGTACACTTTTAAATTCCTTATTTCATATGAGCTCATTAGTAATTTGGATATGAATATTTAATGACTGAAATACCAAGATATAGTAGGTGATTGTTTTTCAGAGAGTGGGGACACGTTATCAGTGTCCAGATCAGGAGTCTCCATCTTTGAATATTCGTGTCCACAAACTAGCAGTTGAGATCCTGAAAAGTCTGATCTTGGTGGATTACACTCCTGGAAACCACAAAAACAAACATGTAGTTAAACTTCCACACAATAATTTTCACATCTTTGAATGGCCATCCTTTGGTTTAAAAAAGAAATCTGTCTTACAGAATTGAGTGAACAGCCTGGACATGATCGATTGATCGATCAATCATTAGATAGATAAATCGATAGATAAAGTACTTAATTAATCCCAAAATGAAATTGTATCGTTACAGTTGCCAGTTCACGTATTATACAAGTACAGTAAGCAACAAGCAATAACTGCAGTGAGGAAAAAGGAAAAGTTAAAAAACGCTGTTTGTACAGGTGGGAATAAAACAGTACATAAGGTGCACCAGCAAGTAGTAATAGAATGAACCAGCAATATAACCAGCAAATACTAATAAAAGAGATGATGCAATAAATGAAGGGTGTGACTATAGTGCAATGAAGACAATAAAAATATATAGAAGGAATTTAAAAAAATATTCTTATACTACTTATATTCTTATGCTGGAGATAAAAAAAAAAGGTCGACCCTAGGTTAAAAAGCAATTGCCACTAAACATACTAATTGGTTGTGCCACCCTTAGCATGCTTCACTTTGTCAGACAGCTTCTATTTACATGATTTCTTAATTTAACAGGTCTGGCAGTAATCAGGCCTGGGTGTGGCAAGTGAAATTTAACTCAGCTTTCCAAAAGTCACTGTTCATTCATGATTTAGCAATTACTTTTTCACATAGGGCCAGGCAGATTTGGAGAAGATTTCCCTTAATAAAAAAAAAATATTTTTAATTTACTTTGGGTTATCTTTGTGTAATATACAAATTTATTTGATGATCTCAACCATTTAAGTGTGACAAATATGCAAAAATTTAAATTCAGGAAAGGGGCAAATGCGTTTTTTTTTTTTATTATTTTTTTTTTTACAGCACTGCATGTCTTAAAATAGTCAAACATATCTGTATATATCCTAATGTCAAAAAAATAAACTTTTTAAATTGATATATTTGCTTGAAAATATTATACCAGTTGCCAAGATTATACTTTCATTTCAATAACATTATGTAAGATATTGCTTTTAAATCTGCTGTAAAATGTGTGGCTACATGTCCTGCAGAGGGCGCACTTTTATATGGAATAGCATTACTTTCAGATATATTTCGAATTTTAATAGAAATTTAATATTTTTACTTACTTTAAATTGGTTCTTTTGAGAAATATTAAACATAAACATTGCCATTATATGCACAGATTTTTTTGCAGAGTTACATTACAGCTAATTCGCATCGTAGTGTTTTATTTTTAAACTGTAGGAAGTGCAACTATTACGTATTACGTTTATTATGCTATCCATGACCGCTAGAGGGCGCCTCGCAGCCATGAACGTGTGTGTGTGTTTAACTTCCTTTCCCAGAGTGAACTTCACTTTGCTCTCGTATCTGTTGTTATTTTCCTAGAAAATTGAACGATCCCGGTTTATCAGGTTGTTTATGATTGTTTATCATTAAACGTTAGTAACGAACACACCGTGGCTACGAACACACTTTCCAACCTTACAGTCGTAATACAGATTTCCTACATCTGTTTAACACGAGTTTTATTCATAATATGTCCGCATTGTTCTTATATAAAATCGTTAGTAATAAATAAATCACTCACCTTTAGTCACCGGCCCTGTTGTGTTACATTGATATCTCGGTTTCTGCTTTAAAGCAGCTTGCCTTGATATAAGAACGTTGTATTTTAACTTTTCAAACACTTCCACATAACGGAGTCAAGGCTGAAACACTTTCACTTTCACAAAAGGATTCGTCACAGGTGATGGCTGTGTTCCATTACGAGGTGTACTTCAAAGGGTGCTCCCTACTCCCTGCTCCGTGTGCAGTGAATATCTGTTAAGAGAACTGGTAACATTGAATACCTGTCACTGCTCCTGATGGATATGATATTGACTTATTCTAAATATATTTAAGATTTTACTTTGTAACTGATTATAGTATGTAACTCAAGGGTAGAGTGTCTACTCGTGATAGTTAGTAACTGCTAACCACGATACTCTGTTTTACCCGCTCACACATCCAGTTCTATTAAACTATCTGGTGTACATATCAAACACACAGTACAGTGATTATAGGACACCACACTCAGTTATTCATGTGTAACTACCTATCTGAATTACTTTCAGCCATCACATGTACATCTACACCCACATAAGATGATCCTGAAATCCATGATATACTGGTTACCCATGATAAAACAGACAGACATAATTGGCACAGCACATATTATAATAGTATTTTTACATTAAATAGTGTATCTGCATGATTCTTTTCATTTAATTTCACAAAGTATGAAAGCTTGAAATTTATTACATATGTTAACTGAGAGAATTGATTTCCTGGAGTCTTGTTTATATTACAGTGTTTAAAAAACCCCATCTCATTGTATTACCTAAGCACACATGTCTCTGGGTCAATTTCAGACATCCCTGATACTTCCACAGCCAGTAAGGAGGGGAAACAGATTTTCCTGATTCCCAGGAAAATGTGTTTCCCATACTTCAATTTAAAAAACATTGTTTTTTTAAATATTATGATCACATGAGGATGGCTTCTACAACAGGACAATGATCCTAAACATACCAAAATCCACTATGGAATACCTGAAAAGACGCAAGCTGAAGGTTTTGGAATGGCCATCACAGTCCCCTGATTTAAACATCATTGAAAAGTATTACAGAACTAGAAGCCTTTTGTGAGGACGAATGGGAGAAAACCCCAAGTACAAGAACTGAAAGACTTTTAGCTGGCTATAAAAAGCATTTTTCAAGCTGTGAGTTAACACCTTTTCAATTAAAAAATTTATTGTAATAATATTTATCAAGTGCTGTAGAAACTTTTGCATAAGACTTTACATATGTGTGTATATATATACACATATACTGTACATACACACACAATAAAATAATGTTTCAAAAGTACTGTCTTTCAAATTGAAATGTGGGGATCATATTTTCCTGGCCATCAGGAAAATCTGTTTCCCCCTTCCTACTGGCCATGGAAGTATCAGGGATGTCTGAAATTGCCTCAGAGACGTGTACATTGGGTAAAAGTAACACAATGCACAGAATGTTTTTAAAAACATTGTCTTTTAAATTGAAGTAGGGGAAACTTATTTTCCTGAGCATCAGGAAAATATGTTTCCCCCTTCCTACTGGCTGCGGACGTATCAGGGATGTCTGAAACTGACTCAGAGATATGTGTGCCTGTAGCAAAGATAAAATAGTGATCATAATGTTTAAAAAAAAAAACACTGTCTTTGGAATTGAATTATGGAAAACATATTTTCCTGGGCATCAGGGCTCCTTACTGGCTGTGAAGTATCAGAGATGTCTGAAATAGACCCAGAGACATGTGTGCATAGATAATACAATGAGATGGGGACTCCAGGAAATCAATTCCCCCCGTTAACATATATAATAAATTTCAAGCTTTCATCCTTTGTGAAATTAAAGGAAAAGGATCATTCAGATACACTATTTAATGTAAAAATACTATTATAATATGTGCTGTGCCAATTATGTATGTCTGTTTTAACATGGATAACCATACAGTATATCATAGATTCCAGGATATCATGTTTCCTCATCATATGTCGGTGTAGAAGTACATGTGATGGCTGAAAGTAATTCAGATAGGTAGTTACACATGAATAACTGTGGTGTGGTGTCCTATAATCTCTGTACTGTGTGTTTGATATGTACACCAGATAGTTTAATAGAACTGGATGTCTGAGTGGGTAAAACAGAGTATCGTGGTTAGCAGTTACTAACTATCACGAGTAGACACTCTACCCTTTGAGTTACATGCTATAATCAGTTACAAAGTATAACCTTAAATATATTTAGAATAAGTCAATATCACATCCATCATCACACAGCTAATGTACGGGAATTAAAATTAGTCGCGATGTCAGTACTCGCTCAGTAAACCAACCTTTTGCAGCGGGTTAAAACGTCTGAATTATCTACAAATATAAAAAATAGCAAAAAGACACTCGACTATTTTGCATATGTTGTTTGTTTAATTCAAAAAGTCCGTTAAAACAATTTAAAACGAGAGAAGATTCCTCATCCCAAAATCCTCATCCCTCTCGGCACTAGGTGGTGAGTGACGCCATGATTGCATCGGCGCACGACTGGGAACACATAGGGACACTTAAGAGAGTCAATCAAAGATGGTGGAGTGAGTAGCAAGTTTGTTGCAGGCTCCGGAACTTTTTTGTTGTTTTTTCCTGGTATTGTGACTTTAAAAAGAAAAAGAGCGATAACACAATATTTGTGGTTGTAAACTAATACCAGAATAACCAACTGGTCACCAAATTCGCCTTAATTATTCTGTCTTTTCTGATACTTGCCTTGCAAACAAAATGGATCATGACTACAACTTGTCGGTGCCGAGAGAGGAGTGTGACGATGATGATATTGAGGATTTGGAAGTAGAAGATAAGACCTCCAAAGACGACAAAATCAACTGGGCTCACACTCCAACAAAAAGTCCGGACCCGAAGAAAGTAAGAGTGGCACGAGCCCGGTCACTGGAAGATGAGGACACCGCTGCTGCTATCCTGCAAGCAGTCAACGCCTTAACGCAGAAGATGGATGAACAGACGACGCTGCTGTGAAAGTTTGAAAAGCATATTGATAGAAATACAACAGAAATAAGGAAGAATAAAGAAGGTATAACAGAACTCCAGGAGAAAGTTATTGAGCTGCAGAAAGAAAACAAATCCCTGCGCCACTCCTGTGAGGAACATACTCGATACAAGAGGAGGTGGAACCTGAGGCTGACTGGTCTTCCTGAGAAAGACGATAAAAACACAAGAGAGACGGTCATTGGGATTCTCACCAGAGTTGTACCCATGTCTGTGGATAGATTGAGAGAAACTGTTTTCTTCTGCGGGAGTGATGATTTTATTTAACAGGTTTCCGGGTAATGTCATAGACTGTAAAAGTGATTCTGATGGTCATTGGCTGATGGAGGTGTCAGAGATTAATGGTTCAAACTACATTATGTTATGCGTGTATGGGTATACCAATAGAGCTCAGAACAAAAAACTTCTATCTTTCCTCTGTGATAAATTGGAGCAATGGAAGTTAAGCTATTTAGTTGATAAGGTTATTGTGGGTGGAGACGTTAATGTTGTTCCTGATCCTTTTTAGACCGTTTTCCATCTAGGGCATCGTGTCACATTTATGATGATACTATTCTAAATATGGTTACCAAAGTCAGTCTGTGTGACTATTGGAGACTGGAAAATCCTTCTACGACTCGGTATACTTGGCTAAGTTCATCTAACAACGGTCAATGTTCCAGGATTGATTATTGGTTAATTTCAAACAACTTGATCAATGATATCTCCAAGTGTGAAATTTCAGCTTCTCCTCTAACTGATCACTGTTTGATTTCTTTGTCCATTTCACTAAGTAAAGAGGGACATCGGACTCTTATTTGGAAATTCAATAACAGCCTTCTGCATAATGACAACCTCTGTACTGAAGTAAAAAATCTAATTGTGGAAATTAACCAACTTGAAATGTCATGTTTGAGCAAATGGGAATGGTTCAAATTCAATGTTAAACAGATGGCAATTCAAATAAGCAAATCTTCCAATAAAAGGAAAAAGCAGGAGCATCAAAACATTGTTGAGGGCATAAACAAACTGTGCTGCAAAGAGGATTTATCAATAGACGAACAAATACAATTACACAATTTTCAATCTCAATTGGACAAACTTTTTGGAGAAAGCAAACGGTGCATATGTTTGTTCTAAAGCCAGATGGATTGAGGAAGGGGAGAAATACTCTTCCTACTTCTTTAATTTAGAGAAGCAGAGACAAGCTAAAAAGAAGATTCAATCACTGAATATCGAGGGGCTTACAACCGATGACCAAGACCAAGTAAATGAGGAAATATTACGGTTTTACAGTAATCAGTCAAACTATTCAGCAGGGAACGGTATTGCTTTTTTTTGAGAGACTTAGACGTTCTATTAGAACATTGGATGAAGATTTGAAGGATCTTATGGAGGGTGAACTTGCGATTGAAGAGCTGGATGAGGCAATCAAACGGATGCCCATGGGTAAATCACCAGGAATTTATGGTTTAACGGTGGAATTTTACTCCTTTTTCTGGCAAGACATTAGATCAGTGCTCTTCAAGGTGTATCTAGAATGTATCTCATCAAATAATTTTTCACCCACAATGAAACAAGGTCTCATCACTTTAATCCCAAAAGCCCAACAAAGGCAAACTTCTATTGGATAATTGGAGACCCATAACCCTTCTGTGCAATGATTATAAATTATTGGCTCATGTTTATGCGAACCGTTTAAATGAGTGTTTAACACATTTAGTGGATGAGTGTCAGTTGGCATTTATAAAAGGAAGAAATGTGCATAATCATATTAGACTGATTCTTGATATGCTTGATTATCGTCACTTAATCAAGACTGAAAGTTTGGTGTTGTTTTTGGACTTTTATAAGGCCTTTGATACTGTTGAACAGCCCTTTTTGCTTAATGCTTTACATTACCTGGGTTTTGGGACAAACTTTTGTAATGTGATCAAAATGTTTTACTGTAATATCTAAAGCTCTGTTTCTCTTAACCCTGGAATGGCATCTAGGTTTGAGGTGCAGCGAGGTATTTGTCAGGGTTGTCCCATTTCCCCAAAACTGTTCATCCTGACCACTCAATTGCTGGCGGTGATCATCCAAAATGACTCTGATCTGCAAGGTATAAACATTTTTGATAAAGAATTTGTCATGCACACTTGCACCGCGACCAGCACGAGGACCCGGAAGAAGTCGCGTTTTCAGGAAGCATAAAAGAAAGAAACAAGATGGCGCTTCACATCGCTCAGTCATTGAGTTCATCTATGCCTTCGCTTTCGCTTCGCCGACTATTTCGTGAGTACTCACATATTCAGGTTGCTTCCTTGATTGAGTGTGTGTTGCTAGAATGCGGGTTTATTTGTGTAGATCCTTGCTCTTTGTGTAAGAGAGTTCTAAGAGTAAACGCGTGGTTATCCTGCCGACTCACGCTACTTCCGTGTTTGGGTTTACCATCCACACAACACGGGCTAACTGCTAAGGCTACTGTGTTCGTCTCTCTTGGTTGCTCGTGACAGAATTCAGAATAAGTCAATTTGCGGATGATACAGATCTGTTTTAAGAGATAAATCCATGGTAGTTATGGCTCTCAACATTATCTCACTCTTCTCCCAGGCTTCAGGTCTGTGTCTGAATGTTAAAAAATTTGAATCGCTACCTATTCACACATGTTCTGATTCTAATATAGCTTCAATAAGAGTAGAACCAGAAGTGAAATATTTAGGTTTAGTGATATCTAAAAACATGATTAGAAGAGAAGATAATAACATCTGTAGTCGTATTGTTGACATGAAGAGATCTCTTAGTCGTTGGCTGACTAGAGATATCACTATATTTGGTAGAGTCATTCATTCTAAAGCCGAAGGTCTTTCTAAATTAATTTACCCATGTCACTCTCTGTATATTTCTCCCAAAAACATTAAGAAAGCCAACTCAGTTATTTTTCAATTCCTGTGGAAAAACAAAACCCACTATATTAAAAGATAAAATTTGGTGAAAAATTATGTTAAGGGTGGTGTTAGAGCCTTAGACTTTGAATCAATGGTAGGAACTTTTAAGATTAACTGGCTCAGAGCTTGTTTATCTCAACCTGATTCCATGTGGTTTCATATACCCAGATCTTTATTTAAGGAATTAGGAGGAATTGATTTGTTATTAAAATGTGACTTTGAGATCAGTAAAATTCCTGTTAAATTATAAAAATTTTCACAAACAGATCCTTTCTTTCTGGAAAATGTTGTTTACACACAACTTCTCTCCTCACATGTCAACACTATGGAACAATAGAGTGATAACTGTTAACAGAAAGTCAATGTTCATTAGAAATTGGTGTGAGAATGGTATTTTGTTTGTGACTGACTTGTTGGACTACGATGGTACTCTGTTGAATTATGTATACTTTTTGAAGAAATATAATTTAGGTTGTCCGCAGAAAGAATACAGGAAGGTTTGTCGTGCTATCCCATTGGTTTTAAGGCAGCTAATATGCAACATAATGTTATATATGGAAATCAAACCAGTGTTGCCAAATTTAAAAATTGGTAATTGTAATCTATATGATAGCAAATGTAACAATAAGGTTATTAGTGTAAATTATTTTCCATGATTTTGACTCAGGTAGGCATTTGCAGGCTTTTAATGGGGATCAGTCACTCATGGAAAAGGCGTTTTCTAAATTTGTAAAGTGGCCTGTGTGGTGGAAATTCTGTAAATATTATAAAGACAAGCAATTCATACACAGGGTAAGAGAAAGTCACAAAGGTTTTATTTTAAACTTCTGCAGAAGGACCAGTCTCGTACAACAAACAATTGCAGCATGGAGAAAGGTGATCTTTTTCTCTCAGCTGTCCCATTTTATACACAAACATCTCTGCTAACATAATCAACGCCCCGTACATGAAGTTCCTCACAACTCTTTATCTGACCCAGACCAGATGTCCTCGCCTTATCATTTATTCAGGGACAATTACAATCAGGTTGTTTCTGTACTATTCTCAGCCTTGTATTTCTAAGTTTCGGCAAACACGTTTAAAGCTTCTATAGTCTACATGGCACAATTACAAATTAATACATAATTAAAATGCAATATTTCCATTACACCTCAAAGCTATATTTAACAAAATCTATAGAAATACTAACTTTAACTGAGTTGATGCTTTATCACTTATGCTAATGAGTTATAACATGAAAACTAACAGAAACACGCATATAACCTACATAAAATGCTTATGAGTCAACCCATGCCTCTGCTTTATTGCAGAGGCCCCTCAATGCAAATGAGGAAACTAACTGCAATATATGACGCAATCTATGTGCAGGATTGAGGAGGCAGATGAGGAGAGAGACGCTCCATGCCCAGTTGTTCCAGGAGACCTGATGTATCTGCACATGTTCAGAAGGAAGTGGCACGAACCCAGGAGGGGTGGGACCTACAAAGTCAAAGCAGTAACTCCAACAGCGGTTCAGGTGGAAGGCAGAACCACATGGTATCATTTGAACCATGAGAGTCCCCTAAAAAGGTACGGGAAAACAAGGAGAGAAATCGCAGACAGAGAAAGAGGAACGAAGAGTGGAGAACTCAACTTCTGATGGTAACAAAGTACTAAGAGATCAAATCCTTATTGGAAAATACTATAACTACTAATGGCACAAGTTGACTGCTCCGCTGCCCCAAAATGTGCTCATGACAAAGCAACATCATAATCTTGACACAGACAAAGAACTGACTTATTGACTTCAACCAGTATTCACCCTGACACACCTGACATGACAAATGTTTAACATTTAATGTTAATTTCCTGAACAGGAAAAGTGCACTGGAAGGAAGCAGGCTGTATAACAAATTATGACAATGTGTGATGCCATTAAACAAACTTTTTATTCCAGATACAGAAATTTCATTATACCAGCTGATAAAAGAGCCTACCAACCAGAGCCTAATGTATATTTGGACTCAACTGGGTAACCCAGGGGTATTTCAAATGAAAATCTTAAGATTTAAATCACGAGATAAAATTAAATCAGAATTTGAATCACTATTGGTCCAAGACCTGTCATGGTCCTGTCACATCAACACCGTGGTGAAAAAGGCTCGGCAGCGTCTCTACCACCTCAGATGCCTGAGAGACTTTAGAATGCCCTCTAAGGTGCTTAGGAACTTCTACTCTTGCACCATAGAGAGCATCCTGATGAGAAACATCATGAACTGGTTCGGGAACAGCACAATGCAGGACAGACGAGCTCTTCAGACGGTTGTGCGATCAGCGGAGCGCATCATCCACACCGAGCTCGCTGACCTGCACTTGATCTACAGCAAGCGGTGCTGGACCAAGGCCAGGAAAATCATGAAGGACCTCAGCCACCCCAGTAATGGACTGTTCTGAATGTGAGGTCAGAAAAGCGATTCCGCTCACTGAAGGCCAACACAGAGAGACTGAGGAGGAGCTTCTTCCCGCAGGCGATACGGTCTCTTAATCAGTACACCATGCAGTACTGATCCATTTTGCACATCCACACATGTTTCTGCACTCACTCCGGACATTCTTTACATTCACTGACACTAGTGGTCCCTGCACACCTGCACACTCATGGACATTATGCACATAAGACACTTTAAATATGCACACAAGCCACTTTAATACGTCACTTTACTGTATATTTTCACACCCCTGGACATTCCGTTCTTTATGTTCACCCCATTCCCACAATTCTAAATTTTGTATTGTACAGATAGGTTTTTCTTATAGTGTATATTTTGTATTTGTATTATAAAGATATTTTATTCTTTCTTAGTTATAAGACAAAGTGTCTATATATATATATATATATATATATATATATATATATATATATATATATATATATATATATATATATATATATATATAAAATAAATAAATAAATAAATAAATTACACATACCCATTATTTAAGAAGAATATCTATAGATATTCTTCTTAAATAAAGTAACTTAAGTCTTGTTTTAAGGTCAGGGCAGTCGCCTAAGCATTTCATTGCATATCGGACTGTGTATGACTGTGTATGTGACAAATAAAATTTGAATTTAAAAACACAGAATATGTCAATTATATTTACTATAATCAGCAAAGATTCATCAATTATACAGAAGATGCTATAACTGCGTTAGGAGAACAATGAGTTGCAACAAGTACAGTGACATGGCAGAATAAACAGGCTCTTGAATGGTTGTTAGCAGATAAAGGGGGTATGTGTAATTTGGTGACCAATGCTGCATGTATATCTCTAATAACACAGCTCCTGATGGTGCATTTATAAAAAACCATGCTTAAACTAAAAAAACACAACTAATGCTGGGAGAGACAATAAGATATGGGACTGGTTGGATCTGAAGCTTTGAAATTGGGAAGCACGGTTTGCTAAATTAGTTACGTCCTTAGTTATAAGAGCTACAGTTCTACAAATGGAGATATTAGGATGGTGAGACAAAAAACACCTCTAAACGATGATGGAGACATTTACAGCTCCGACTGTGATTCACAAGAATTGGAAGAGGATTCACACTCACACAGTATGACTGCAGATCAATCCCTACTATTCGTTTTACCCAGATGAGGATGGGTTCCCTGCTGAGTCTGGTTCCTCTCAGGGTTTCTTCCTATTACCATCTCAAGGAGTTTTTCCTTGCCTCTGTCGCCGTCGTCCTCGGCTTGCTCATCAGGGACAATCTTATCATTTTGATTCATATATGTTCATTTCTCATACAAACTTGTATAATTCTTTTGATTGTGTAAAGCTGCTTTGCGACAATGTCAGTTGTTACAAGTACTATACAAATAAAATTGAATTTAATTCAATTCAATTCAAGTACCTCGGAAGAGGACGAAGAAGATGATAAAGATAAGCCATGCCTTGGGTAAAAGCACTAGCCTGGCCTCTCTCCACTCTAAAAAAGTATCGGGTAGAAGATGTATTATACCACATCAAGAACGTTCAAAAATAATACTGACTTTTAATCTGTGTTAAGTTATGCATGTTCCATTTTATGTTCGATGTGAGCTAGTCATTTTGTGATAAAGATATTTAGTCAAAGTTGAGTTAAAATTGGGCTAGAGAGCATGAGACGCAGACTGATGTCTCTCTCTCACACACACACACGCACGCACAAGAGAGATACAAAGTGGTGGGCAAAAGTATTAGAATTAAGTAGTATTAGAATTTATTAGAATAGAAACATGGCGTAGAAATACGCCATGTTTTAGTTCTCTCTCTGTGCACAGAACAGTTGACATCACTAATTAGTTCAGTTCTGGGTGAAGAGTTGTTAATTATAATCAGCTTTAGTTAATTGATGGAACACTAAGTGGCAGGACTTTTACTTCCTGAAGCCGGGGCGTCCACCACTGCACAGAATCTTCAGGTTTAAAAGAAAATTACTTAATACTAAATACTGATGTCTTTATGTGCCATGATAACGGCAATTTAACCTGTAAAATTCCATGTGCAATTCAGAGCACATGAATTCAAAGATCCTGTTTTGTAAAGTAAAATGTTTCAGTTTAATAAATTCAGTAGTATTAACATTTCAAAACTAATGATTCAACAGTGATTAAATTTCAAAATGTTTTTCAAAGGCTGATATATTTGAAATCATGATTCTTCAATATACCCTAAACTATGTAAGTATATTTATATTATAAATATAATAATATTAGTTTTAGATGTTCAGAATAAGGATTATGTAAGACTTAATAACTTACCCATGGTAACAGCTTGAAGGATTCTTCTCCTCCATTCTGTGTTGAAGTCTCTGTGTTGTTCTGAGGAAAAGTTAAACTCCTCCCACTGTCCAGATTGAAATGATGGTCCACCGACTCATAGGTACACATCCTCTGCACACGGAGCAAGGAGTAGGGAGCACACTGTGAAGTACACTTCGGATTGGAACACAGCCATCGCCTGTAACGAATCAAAAGTGAAAGTGTTTCAGCCTAGTGTTTCCTCATTTTGCGGAAGTGTTAGAAAAGTTAAAACACGATGTTTATGTTTTATCAAGGAAAATGACTTTAAAACAGAAACTGAGATATAAATGTAACACAACAGGGCCGGGTGAATCGTTTAAGGTGAGTGATTTATTTATTACTAACAACTTTATATAAGAACAACGCAGATAATATTGTAAGTAAAACTCAGATGTAGGAAATGTGTAACACGTGAGGTACCGGTACAACCTGACACAGGTATTGGTCGGGTATTACTGTATAAGACCGATATTACTATATAGAGATTGTACAGGAGCTTTTTGTCATTCTGTATTTGGCAGATCATCTGTTTCTGTGAAAACAACAACGCCCTACTAGACGACTGTCAGGTTTGGAAGGATGGACGCAGACACGGCGTGTTCGTTACAGACATTAAGATGTTTAATGATAAACAACCTCGGTGGTGTAGTGGTTAGCACTGTCACCTTGCACTCCCAGGGTCCAGAGTCCAGAGTTGCTAATGCTCATCTACGAGTGTTATATCCGTTCACTTATCTGTATGAAAACCGAACAGAGTAAATTTAAAACATCACTTAACATCACAGAACATAGTAGTCCTGAGAATGACAAAGTAAAACCTGTTTGAATATGAAACAATGCAAAGCTTTAAAACATCATTAGAATTCCAGAAACAGTGTTTTACACTCTGGTGGTATATAGTCTTATCAATATATTTTACTTTTTATCATAACTAGATATTCAGTGAAATGTATCATCTTTGTCTTTACAAGACTCCTCTTGTTTGTTTATCCAGAGCTTTGCTGTGGAGGATTGGGGTCAGAGGGGCGACGGCTGGCCTTTTGGAGCTACTGGCGGAGCCTGAACAAGCATTTTGGAGGGGAATGAAGTGTTTGATGGCCTGTTGACATGCAGCAGCTTTAGGGGTGATGTTTGGTCAGGTCTGTGCTCTAAACATTGAATTCTAAAAGGATTGGACGAACACATATGAAGACTTCCGAACAATTACTATTGGACTTGGAGAGACGCGCTCCCCTCAGATTCACATGCTGACAAACGTACTATTGTTGCCATAGACTCATTTTTTGTGTCTGACACATTGGGGGGAAAGTCATATCTTTGCTAGTTTTAAAAAATGGGTATTATGTTGTACTGTAAAAGAATCCAGGTATTTTATTGACCTTTAAGCAACATAGAATGTGTATTCTCCTGTTTTATGCAGATCAGTGTTTTAACTTTGACTAGTTTGAAAGAATAAAGTAATGTTTGTGTGTTTTAATTGTCGGAGTATTGTTGGGCCAACATGTTCTTATAGACAAACAATCACTTTAACAAACTACATCAATGGGAGACAACTTATTTTTTTGAGTAGATGAAAAGTTGGGCCAAGTCAACCCTAGAGAAATATAATTAACTGAGCCCATAAACAATACTACTTGGGCTGACTTAAATATTTCAATTACAAGTTGAGTCAACTTAAGATTTTGAACTGGGTACACAATGTGTCAACTAAACAGCAATGGGAAATATTTTGTTTGGCCAGCAAACTTAAAAAAGCTGTGCAACTTATTACTATACTTTTTTACGTTAAGGCGGATTCTTTTTTTTTTATAGTGTACATAATTTTTAATTCAAAGTCAGTTCAGGTGTCTATGCTTATCACTCAGTACTGTAACACAGAATCTTTAACCAAAGGATGACCGTTGTTCTTCAGGTCAAAGATGTGAAAATTATTATGTGGAAGTTTAACTACATGTTTGTTTTTGTGTTTTTCAGTAGTGTAATTCACTGAGATCAGACTCTTCATAACTTAACGGCGAGTTTGTGAATACTCTGCTAATATTCAAAGATGGAGACTCCTGATGTGGACACTGTTAATGAGTCCACACTCTCTAATAAACGGTAACCTAACATATCTAGGCATTTCAGTCATTAAATATTCATATCCAAGTTATTAAGTGAGCACATATAAAATAAGTCATTTAAAAGTGTAAACAGTAGGGTGTTTCAGTATTATTCAGAAACTAACAGTCATAAAAAATTTATTCTGTTAACTGCAAGTAAAATTTGGCTTTCATTAAATTAACAAGTTCAGATAATGTTGTGCAGTAAACTCCAAGGAGAGAGATCAGAATCAGCAGCATCCAGCTGTATCTCCATGAAGAGTGATGTGTCTATGGATCATCGTATTAATTTTAAAGCTGGAGACTCCTCACCTCTACACAGGTAACGTCTCCTCACTGTTAATGTCACTGCTGAAGTCACAGTTAGGTCAGGGGTCGGCAAGCTTAAACACACAAAGAGCCATTTGGAGTCATTTCCCACAGAAAAGAAAACTGCGGGAGCCACAAAACTCTTTTGAAATCTAAAATGAAGATAACTGCATATATCGTTGAAGACCCCTGATCTACAGTCGTGGCCAAAAGTTTTGAGAATGACACAAATATTAGTTTTCACAAAGTTTGCTGCTAAACTGCTTTTAGATCTTTGTTTCAGTTGTTTCTGTGATGTACTGAAATATAATTACAAGCACTTCATATGTTTTCGACAATTACATGACATTTATGCAAAGAGTCAGTATTTGCAGTGTTGGCCCTTCTTTTTCAGGACCTCTGCAATTCGACTGGGCTGCTCTCAATCAACTTCTGGGCCAAATCCATTCTTTCATAATCACTTCTTGGAGTTTGTCAGAATTAGTGGGTTTTTGTTTGTCCACCTGCCTCTTGAGGATTGACCACAAGTTCTCAATGGGACTAAGATCTGGGGAGTTTCCAGGCCATGGACCCAAAATTTCAACGTTTTGGTCCCCGAGTTTGTTGTTAGTGTTATGACTTAGTGTTGTTGGATTGTTGGAAGAAGTTGCTGTTGGAGGGTGTTTTGGTACCATTCTTTATTCATGGCTGTGTTTTTGGGCAAAATTGTGAATGAGCCCACTCCCTTGGATGAGAATCAACCCCACACATGAATGGTCTCAGGATGCTTTACTGTTGGCATGACACAGGACTGATGGTAGCGTCACATTTTCTTCTCCGGACGAGCCTTTTTCCAGATGCCCCAAACAATCGGAAAGAGGCTTCATCTGAGAATATGACTTTGCCCCAGTCCTCAGCAGTCCATTCGCCATACTTTTTGCAGAAGATCAATCTGTCCCTGATGTTTTTTTTGGAGAGAAGTGGCTTCTTTGCTGCGATTCTTGACACCATGCCATCTTCCAAAAGTCTTCACCTCACTGTGCGTGCAGATGCGCTCACACCTGCCTGCTGCCATTCCTGAGGTCTGCACTGGTGGCACTCCGATCCCGCAGCTGAATCCTCTTTAGGAGACGATCCTGGCGCTTGCTGGACTTTCTTGGACGCCCTGAAGCCTTCTTAACAAGAATTGAACGTCTTTCCTTAAAGTTCTTGATGATCCTATAAATTGTTGATTTAGGTGCAATCTTAGTAGCCACAATATCTTTGCCTGTGAAGCCATTTTTATGCAACGCAATGATGGCTGCACGCGTTTCTTTGCAGGTCACCATGTTTAACAATGAAAGAACAATGATTTTCAGCATCACCCTCCGTTTATTATGTCAAGTCTGCCATTCTAACCCAATCAGCCTGACATAATGATCTCCAGCCTTGTGCTCTTCAACATTCTCACCTGAGTTAACAAGACGATTACTGAAATGATCTCAGCTGGTCCTTTTTTCGGGATTAATTTAATTTTCATGGCAAAGAAAGACTATTCATCTGCAATTCATCTGATCACTCTTCATAACATTCTGGAGTATATGCAAATTGCTATTATAAAAACTTAAGCAGCAACTTTTTCAATTTCCAATATTTATGTAAATCTCAAAACTTTTGGCCACGACTGTAGATGAACAGGATGGTAAACTAAATATTAAAACACAATATTTGTTATTTTCAATTATATATATAAGTTTTGTCTTAAGAATGTGTTATGAGGGTAAATTATTATGTTTTTAAGTACAGTGGAACCTCAGTTAGTGAGTAACGCGGTTTGCGAGCTTTCACAAGACAAGAAAAGATTTTTAATAAATTTTCACACGAGTGTCATGTATCACGCATGCGCTTCTTGTTTTGGCGCCGAGCATCACATGATCACAACTGAACCAATGGTTTTTCTCTCTCTATTGTGCTGTGGAATTGTGGGTAATCATTTCCCCTGCTGGGTCTTAATACTTGTCTCTCACTGATATAATCAACATCCGTGCACGCGTGTACTGTTTACTGTGTTAATTGTTCTGATAAAACAGTTCTTTCCGGTGTGTGTGTGTGTACGTGTGTACGTGTGTACGTGTGTACGTGTGTACGTGTGTGCGTGTGTGCGCGTGTGCGTGTGTGTGTATTTCCGGAATGAATTATTCTCGTAATCCGAAGTTCCACTGTATGGCTTAAATAAAAACATTTTTGCTCACTATATGTCATCGCAATCAGTAGTCCAATAATCTGAAGGAAATGGTTGGAAGTTTGGAATGGAAATGAGGAGCGAAGTTTGGTCCATCTGGTCCAATTGCACAGTTGCATTAAAAATAGCTAAAAATGTTAATACTTGCTACAATAGAAAAGTGTAATAACACACAATACATCATACTTGTTTAATTTCTCTAAGAAAATAATAATGTCCACCTGACTTAACTGTACATATAATCTTAATGTCCTATTTCCATGTCCAAAACTTACTGTAAATACACTTTATGGCTAACAGTTTGTGACATCTCACTATTACACTCATATGTGCTTTTGAACATCTCATCTCTGAGTTAGTCCCACTTTGCAGTTTAAAATAATCTTCTATGAGAGTTTCTCACTAGAGTTTGATGTGTATCTGTGGGGATTTGTGCTCATTTATCTACAAGAGCATTAGTGAGGTCAGGCACTGATATTGGGTGAGGAGGCCTGGGTCCAGTCAGTGTTCTAGTTCATCACAAAGGTGTCCAATGGGCTTGAGGTCAGGACTCGGTGCAGGACAGTCAAGTTCTTTCACTCCTACATTGGCACGGCAAGCTTTCATGAAGCTCACTTTGTGCACAGAGGCATTGTCATGCTGAAACAGGTTTTGGCCTCTTGGTTCTATAAGGGAAATTACAGTGTTGCATATTATAATATCCATATGGTGTATTTATTGAGAATACATAAAATCAAGAATTTGACTAAAGTTTTTAGTATTAACGAATGCTGTGAAAAACATTCACAACGTAGAATTGTTATAATTCATTCACTGTATTAACAGTTATGTCCTTATTAAATTATTATTTATTGAATAAGAAGTTACGTAAAATATTAAAGAGTGTATATAAATGAATACTGTCTGTAATGTTGTGCAGTAAACTCCAGGGAGAGAGATCAGAATCAGCAGCACCCAGCTGTATCTCCATGAAGAGTGACGTGTCTATGGATCTTCCTTTCAATTTTAAAGCTGGAGTCTCCTCACCTCTACACAGGTAACGTCTCCTCACTGTTAAGGGTCGGCAACCTTAAACACTCTAAGAGGCATTTGTACCCGTTTCCCACAGAAAAGAAAACACTGGAAGCCACAAACCGTTTTTAACATCCAAAATCAAGATAACATTGCATATGTCGTTCTTTTACCTTTATGCTACATATTATTTGCATTTATGAAAT
Source organism: Clarias magur (assembly GCA_013621035.1). Taxonomy (NCBI): domain Eukaryota; kingdom Metazoa; phylum Chordata; class Actinopteri; order Siluriformes; family Clariidae; genus Clarias; species Clarias magur. The sequence continues at coordinate 141,613 of QNUK01000867.1, read as the reverse complement.
CAATGAACTGCTACAGAGATAAAGAAATTTTATTTCTGCATACAACAAAAACATTCCTGAAAAAAAGATGCTGGGTTGAAGGTTACTTTCAAATTAAATACTCAATGTCTATTTGAGTCCTCCTCGTATTTATGAGATAAAATGCCAAACTTAAATTATTCACCTGCAGCAAACCAAAAATGCCATCTGTGTCCGAGTGCTGTCACCCTTTTATTGCTTGCATTGGAGCGTGGAGTCAGCTGTCGACCTGAATAAAAACCGGGGGTTGAATAATAAATCGCGTGGCGGCGGGTGTCGCACAACAGCGGTTGTGACGCATTATTTGAGCAACAAAAAATTAAACACGTTTTATTATAATGTTACAAGATCACCATAATCTTAAAATTTAGAATAGCATAAAAAACTAGCGGACTAAAATAAAATACATTTTAATTAAATACTCATTATTTATTTTCCAAAAAAATAGCGACCCGCAGCAGGGGGACGAAAGAATCACATTTGCCTCCGGAGCCACACTTTGCTGACCCCTGTTCTAGATAAAAGCAAGGCCTACCTTATGGAGGGCAGAAATATCATCAGTATTATCAGTGTGCTTGAGCTTAGCCATATGCCTATATAAAAGAGGACCCATTATAAGTAATGAAAATATACATATAAAAGGGGGCATAATAAAGACAGGAAGAGCCAAGATGGTGGAAAAATCCAGAGATAATGGGAAAGATTTCTGAGTTATATTGTGTTATAATTCAAAAATTTCTAAGATGATATGGACCAGGAAAGTAGTGAGCTGAAGAGGAAACCTATTTCACATCTCGGGGTTATCAGAGACATCCTGTAATTTTTTTTTTGTGCCTGCCAAGATTTTAAATCTCATAATGCAAACTTTTCTATGCTTGCCAAGATTTAAAATCTTGGACCTGGGTATGAGATTAAATATTTTGTTTTAAATGTTACTCACTATCTGCTGCTCTTATTTTGAGACTGAACACAATTAAAAAAAAAAGATTTCTTGTCTTGTAAAATTTTCTTTCTGCCTGGACAGATAATGATAACAAGTAGTGATAAGTGAATTTTTGTGTTAAGTGAAATTATCTGTTCATGTAGCAAGAAAAAAATTACATGATAATCGTGACTGCAGATTATCATACGAGTCTCAGCTGAATTTCGGAATGCATTTTTGCATGGAATGAGGGTTGTGGAATTTAGCTTTACTTTATTTACACTAAACTCTCTATCTGGTTGACAAACATCATGGGCAGTGTGCAAAGCAGGAAAATTTATAAGGACCTATCGTAATGTACTTACTGTATATGAACCTCGACTCTATTTAATTCTGACTCGAAAACACCCAAACTGATGTTTAGACTATAGTGAAAATGTTCACCTATAATTTTTGTTCACAGTGTTCTACAAAAGGCAGGAGACAGAATGGCAAAGTGCATCATCACAGATACAGGGTAAGATCAAAACCAACAACATGATTGTGACACTGACACACTGGTGTTATAAACATCTCTGCTGTTATTAACTACAGAGTGATTAGATTATAGAAAACATACAGTACATATATATATAGTACAGACCAAAAGTTTGGACACACTTTTTCATTCAAAGAGTTTTCTTTATTTTCATGACTATGAAAATTGTAGATTCACACTGAAGGCATCAAAACTATGAATTAACACATGTGGAATTATATACATAACAAAAAGTGTGAAACAACTGAAAATATGTCATATTCTAGGTTCTTCAAATTAGCCACCTTTTGCTTTGATTACTGCTTTGCACACTCTTGGCATTCTCTTGAGGAGTTTCAAGAGGTAGTCACCTGAAATGGTCTTCACTTCACAGGTGTGCCCTGTCAGGTTTAATAAGTGGGATTTCTTGCCTTATAAATGGGTTTGGGACCATCAGTTGTGTTGTGCAGAAGTCAGGTGGATACACAGCTGATAGTCCTACTGAATAGACTGTTAGAATTTGTATTATGGCAAGAAAAAAGCAGCTAAGTAAAGAAAAACGAGTGGCCATCATTACTTTAAGAAATGAAGGTCAGTCAGTCCGAAAAATTGGGAAAACTTGGGGAAAAAATTGGGAAGAGTGTCCCCAAGTGCAGTCACAAAAACCATCAAGCGCTACAAAGAAACTGGCTCACATGCGGACCGCCTCAAGAAAGGAAGACCGAGAGTCACCTCTGCTGTGGAGGATAAGTTCATCCGAGTCACCAGCCTCAGAAATCACAGGTTAACAGCAGCTCAGATCAGAGAGCAGGTCAATGCCACACAGAGTTCTAGCAGCAGACACATCTCTAGAACAACTATTAAGAGGCAACAAGCAGAAGAGACTTGTTTGGGCTAAAGAACACAAGGAATGGACATTAGACCAGTGGAAATCTGTGATTTGGTATGATGAGTCCAAATTTGAGATCTTTGGTTTCAACCACCGTGTTTTTGTGCGATGCAGAAAAGGTGAACGGATGGACTCTACATGCCTGGATCCCACCGTGAAGCATGGAGGAAGAGGTGTGATGGTGTGGGGGTGCCTTGCTGGTGACACTGTTGGGGATTTATTCAAAATTGAAGGCATACTGAACCAGCATGGCTACCACAGCATCTTGCAGTGGCATGCTATTTCATCCAGTTTGCGTTTAGTTGGACCATCATTTATTTTTCAACAGGACAATGACACCAAACACATCTCCAGGCTGTGTAAGGGCTATTTGACCAAGAAAGAGAGTGATGGGGTGCAGCGCCAGATGACCTGGCCTCCACAGTCATCGGACCTGAACCCACTCAAGATGTTTGGGGTGAGCTGGACCGCAGAGTGAAGGCAAAAGGGCCAACAAGTGCTAAGCATCTCTGGGAACTCGTTCAAGACTGTTGGAAGACCATTTCAGGTGACTTCCTCTTGAAGCTCATCAAGAGAATGCCAAGAGTGTGCAAAGCAGTAATCAAAGCAAAAGGTGGCTACTTTGAAGAACCTAGAATATGAAGAATATTTTCAGTTGTTTCACACTTTTTTGTTATGTATATAATTCCACATGTGTTAATTCATAGATTTGATGCCATCAGTGTGAATCTACAATTTGTAGATGAGTTTTTGAATGAGAAGGTGTGTCCAAACATTTGGTCTGTATTGTATGTATGTATGTATATATGTATATATATATATATATATATATATATATATATATATATATATATAGCTATATATATATATATATATATATATAATGACCATTGTCAGAAAAATAACATCTTAAAGATAAATTGGTCCCCATGTCTCAACAAATTCTACTTTACCATCTCACAGGCACGACTCAGAATCTGCTGCTGTAAATGAATCCCAGAAAAAGTTCAAATTAAATCTGATGAAGAAGTTCCAGTTCTTGAATGGAGTGATAATAAACCTGGGAACCCAAACACTCCTGAATGAGATCTACACAGAGCTCTACATCATAGAGGGAGACAGTGGAGACATCAATAATGAACATGAGGTGAGACAGATCGAAGCAGCATCCAGGAGAAGAACAACAGAGGAAACACCAATCAAATGCAACGACATCTTTAAGCCCTTATCTGAACAACACAAACCCATCAGATCTGTGCTGACAAAGGGAGTTGCTGGCATCGGAAAAACAGTCTCTGTGCAGAAGGTCATTCTGGACTGGGCTGAAGGGAAAGCAAATCAGGACGTCCACCTCATATTTCCACTTCCTTTCAGAGAGCTGAATTTGATGAAGGACCAGAAAGTGAGTCTGATGGAGCTCCTTCATGTTTGTTTTAAGGAAATAAAAGAAACAGAAATGTTCAGTTTGGAGAAGGTTCTGTTCATTTTTGATGGATTGGACGAGTGTCGTTTTCCTCTAGATTTCCAGAACACAGTGAGAGTGTGTGATGTAACTGAATCAGCATCAGTGCCTGTGCTGCTGATAAACCTGATCAAAGGGAATCTGCTTCCCTCTGCTCTCATCTGGATCACCTCCCGACCTGCAGCAGCTGATCAAATCCCCTCTGAGTGTGTCCATCGAGTCACAGAGGTACGAGGGTTCAATGACCCACAGAAGGAGGAGTACTTCAGGAAGAGGATCAGTGATCAGAGCCTGGCCAAGAACATCATCACACACCTGAAGTCATTAAGAAGCCTCTACATCATGTGTCACATCCCAGTCTTCTGCTGGATTTCAGCCGCTGTTCTAGAGAGAATGTTGTGTGAAGCAGAGAGTGGAGAGATCCCCAAGACTCTGACTCAAATGTATACACAATTCCTCAACATTCAGATAAACATCATAAGAGAAAAGTACTCAAAGAAGCAGAAGGGTGATGAAGAAATGCTTCTTAAACTGGGACAACTGGCTTTTGAGCAACTGGAGAAAGGGAACCTGATCTTCTATGAGGAAGACCTGAGAGAGTGTGGCATTGATGTGAGAGAAGCAGCAGTGTACTCAGGTGTGTGTACGCAGATCTTCAGAGAGGAGTTTGGGCTTCACCAGAGTAAAGTCTACTGCTTTGTTCATCTGAGCGTTCAGGAACATCTCGCAGCTCTGTATGTGCACCTGATGTTCAGTATGAAGAAGAGAAATGTTCTTACAAAGTGTCAAGCTTCAAAATTACAAATTACAATTTTAGATTTCCACAAGTGGGCTGTAGTTGAAGCTTTAAAAAGTAAGACTGGACATCTGGATCTTTTTGTTCGCTTTGTTCTGGGTCTCTCACTGAAGTCCAATCAAAATCTCTTACAGGCCTTAGTAACACAGACAGGAAGTAGCTCCCAGAACACACAGGAAACAGTTCAGTACATTAAGTGGAAGATCAGTGAAGAGCGTTCTACAGAGAAATCCATCAATCTGTTCCACTGTCTGAATGAACTGGGTGATAATTCTCTAGAGGAGGAAATCCAACGCTACCTGAAATCTGGAAAACAAAGTGAACTCTCTTTATCACAGTGGTCTGCTCTGGTGTTTGTGTTACTGACATCAGCACAGGAGCTGGAAGAGTTTGACCTGAATAAATATTTCAGTCCAGATAAGATAACAGCTGATGTTCTTCTGAAGCTGATGCCTGTGATTGCAGCATCCAGAAAAGCAATGTAAGTAAAGCTGAATATAACTGTTCTACTGTTACATTGTTAGAAAGAGAGAAGCTGAAAACATTTTTACAAATATGTGCTGTGGGATGTTTTGACCTCAACATTATTCAGGGTGTTAATGCAAATAAATAAAGAAAAAATATATAACGTGGAACATTGGATTACGAGCATAATTCGTTCCGGAAGCGGGCACGTATTCCAAAACACTTGTAAACCAAATTTTCCCATAAGAAATAATGGAAACTCAAATTATCCGTTCTACAGCCCAAAAAAAGAAACACATAAAAATAATTAATACAATATATAAAGTAAAAATTAACCTGCACTTTACCTTTAAAAAAGGAAAAAAAAAATCCAGACAGATAACTTTCCATTTATGCATGCAGGACGTGTGTGTGTGTGTGTGTGTGTGTGTGTGTGTGTGTGTGTGTGTGTGTGTGTGTGTGTGTGTGTGCGTGTGCGTGCGTGCGTGCGTGTGCGCGTGTGTGAAGCCCAGCATTGGCTCATTGTCTTTATCAGCCTGTGTGTGTTGTGTGTGTGTGTGCGCGTAATTTGACACCAAGCCTCTTCACACACTCTTTCTCTCTCTCACGCTCTTATTGCTCGCAGGTACTGTGTGTGTAAAGGCGACGCATAAAGGCGAGAGAGGGAGAGAGAGAGTGTGTGAAGGGGACCAGTGTCAAATTACACGCGCGCACACACAAAACACACATAGGCTGACAAGCACTAAGATCCAGGGGGAGACAATTACCCACAATTCTGCAGCAATTGTGATTCTAAAGAAATTGTCTTTACAATCAATGGGGACAACGGTACTGTATGGACATGTGAAATTGCTAATTTCGTGGTAGAGAGAGCAATATTGGGATTTAAAAAATGTTTGGCATTATCCTCTATCAGTGTGTGAAGTTTCATAAAAAGTATCAGAGGGTTTCTGGCTGAACTTACTATTACTACTACTACTATTTCTACTACAACTACAACTGCTATTACTACCTGGTTTGGCCTGGCTGTCTTATCTTCCATTGTCTTAAATCTGATAGTGACTGTACTGATTTTTGCTGGATATTTCAAGGGCCATGTTTGTTTGATTGTATTAGGACTTAGAAGTAGTGGTCTCTCAATATGTGTTTTTCAATGGCAGATTGCGATCTTTAGAAATCAGGGCAACCGTACGTATATACACACATACTGTACGTAGTTGTGTAGTGGTTAGCTCTGTTGCCTTACACCTCCAGGATCTGGGTTTGATTCCCAGCCAGGTTTGATTCCTTTCTCTGTGTGCATGGAGTTTGCAGGTTCTCCCCGTGCTTGGTGGATTTCTTCTGGGTACTCCGGTTTCCCCCCCCAGTCCAAAGACATACAGATTGGGCTAATTGGTGTTCTCAAAATTGCCTGTAGTGTGTGTGTGTGCCCTGTGATGAATTGGCACCCTGTTTAGGGTGTACCCCGCCTTGTGCTGTAAGTTTCCAGGGCCCCCGTGACCATGAATACAGGATAAAGCGATATAGACGATGAGTGAGTGCATGGAAAATGTGTAGGACAGGTGTCCTCCAGGACCAGGGTTGAGAACTGTTGGCCTATATGGACTGTGCTAGCTCTAGGTGAAGGGAGGATATTTGGTATTAGTGGGGTAGGCAAAGCATTTTTGCCTAGAAATGACTATGTATTAGACTCTGGAGACCCACATGAATGTCCAAAATTGATCAAATTGAAATTGAATTTTGATCACACATTCTTGTATGCGCCCACCATTTTTAACCTGGCAGCCCTGTGCTCGCTCTGATTGGTACAGCATGGCATGTGACAACAAACCCTAGAGAAAGTTGATTTAGATTAATTGTTTCAGATAATACAATAAATAGCCGTGAACACACACAGGCACACACACATGCCCACAATCAACTCCATGCTGCTGTTACTGAACTTGTATGGCATCGTACTGTGTTATATATTGTCTTTTGATTCCAATTCATAACACTGCATTGATTAGATTTTTGCTACTATCAGTCTGATTCCTAAATAAAGTTCTTGATATTTATTTCCAGATTTACCATTATCTAATAAAAACATTCATTGCCTCCACCCCCATTCCCCCTCATCCCCACACACATTTCCACCATAACTGTTGTACTTTATTTATTTTATTGTACTTGTTTTTTTTTTATTTAACTTGCATCCATCTCCAACATACGGTACATAATCAGATGCGTTTTCTCCTTAAATAAACCCAGGACTGTTTAAGAAACCTATCGACTTTTTTAGTGGCCCCACCTACACAGATCAAAATATTTTATATACAAGAATAAACCATTAATATTAAGTCATTACTATTAATAAAGTTTATTAATACTATTAATTATTCTGACATTTTTGTTTAAAATATTTGTGACTCAAAAGCACTATTTGGACGGGACTAGTTTTACTGGGGGGGACGTATGAGTTAGATTTTTTTTCAGCCTGTCATTTCATGTATGGATTCGGACGGGACTAACATCTCAGTGTTTACTACGGAGGTAGGCGTGTCTGTGTTTTACATGTGGGCGTTGCACAAGACCACGTGTTGAGGATGTGTGGATTGTGTATGGTACATACATGCTAGAGAGTGTGTCTGAAATTACTGTGAAATTTACTAAAACACTGTAACTAATCACACAAACTGCACCTGGGACACAAACTAAATGCACTGTGTGTGAGCTGTAGGGTTTAAAAGCAGCAGGGAAATGCAAATGAGAAACATTTTATTGGTCTTAAAGCTGAAATAATGTTTATTTTTCCAGTGAACATTCGTCTCCATGTAGCTGTTATAAAAAGGGTTGCCAGATCTGCATCATATACGCAGTATTAAAACCATGCAGTCTTTCTTAATAGTTCTCTCACTGAAATCTTAAACAGTCTTGTATTATTTCACATTCTGGCATGAATAAAGAAACCTATAAATAAACTCACTGACTGAAATACACTCATATACTAACACTGAGCTGAAGTTGAGAACAGGATCAATAGGTGTGTGTATGAGAGGAGATCACAGTGCATGATAACTACTGTATGTTTTAATATATAGAATGTGGAGTTACTTTGTTTTTTTTTTTTCTTTTTCATACCTCATTGCTTTTTAGGAAGTCACTGCCGTCTTTGGTTTTAATGCTGATTGGTTGCCATGGTGATTTCTGACACAGATGTGTTGAGATTGACACAGAGTTGAGAGCGGCTTGTTATTGTTCTTAGATTTGTGACATGGTGTTTACTTTCGAGATGAAGAAGAGTAAACCTAAAGAAAAGGGACCTTACTGGGAGAAGTTAAATGTCATGCAGAGATATTTTGAGGGAGAAAATTTTAAGAAATCAAAATCTTCTAACCGTGTGACCTGGTAGCTGAAGAAATGAAAGATGAAAGATCCAGACACACAACCCCTTCTCACACACCCTGACATTTTAATTACCTGATTGTGTGGCCTGACTGAGAAGCATAGGAGACACATAGGGTTCACTATTCATCGTCTCTCATCTGCATCATCATCACACTTTTCTTCTATCTGTAACTCCTCCTAAACCATCAATGAGAATTTGAATAAACCTTCACAGATCCTTTATTAGGAAGCATAGATGTGCCCTAGCTAATGAATTTTTAGGCGTGGCATGTTCAGCGGACAGGTGATATGTCTTCCTTGAAATACTTCTAGATTTTTTTGGAATAAGTTCTTACACTTTACAAAAGTTCAAAAACTAGAAGTTCATGAACAATTCTGCAGATCTACTGATCCACAAACCACTGAAATGTGAGAGCACAGTCGTACTTGCTAAGGTAAGGTGACACTCTGTTTCTGAACAGGACTATTTGGATTTATCAATCCAAACAGAAATGCAAACATGTAGAAAATATAGTTAACGGATTTTTAAGGGTGTTTAAATAATCATGTGACTTGCTATGACAGTATTTCCGATGCAGCAGTTTTGTCCTGACATAGCGACGTTGTTTATCAAAATCAAGCTACTTAACGATTCTAACCAACAATGCCACTGACAAATAAATCAAATTAAATTTTAATTTGACACGTACACAGCCATAAAGTCTATGATATACTGTGAAATGTTTAAATGAAGTGCAACGTGATGTTATGTAATGTTTAAAATTATCCTCCAAATTGTTGTTTAGTACGAGTTAAAAGAAGAAGAATTATTGCTTTTGTGTCCGTCACACCGCGATACACTACCAGCTGACCCTGACCTGGGGAAGAAAGACACACACACACACACACACAATATGTGTCTGAAGTTCTCTGTTGATTATCAGCAAAGACAGTATATTGAAGCTTTTGGCCAGGTGTCCTCTGTCATGTACATCCCAAACCACAAAAGTCATTAATATGTAAGTCATATGGAGACCTAGAAGTATTAGCTTATAAGGAAAGAGGACAATCAGGGGGTGTTTTATAGACCTCAAGGCATTGGAAAGTTCAGAAAATATCAGAAAACGTTATTTTCATTAAATTAAATTCTGACAAGTCCTCTACAAATACTACAGTTCCTCTAGATGTACACAAAACTGCCTAAAATATTCCATTTTCTGTTCTGTCACTCCAGATTTCTGGTTTGTAACACTCGAACAACACGTAGGAACATCAGCTAGGCCAAGTCAATACCAGCCCACAGCAGAACAATGCAACACCGCCCCCTACTGGACACGAATGTCAATGCTTAGCATGGGAGTCCTCCTGTTACAACTAGTCAAATACGTAGTAAAATGAGAATATCATCCACACACTCATTTATGTCTTTATTGTCTCTGGTGATGACTGTTATTTTGAAAGTTGCATTTTAACTGATTCCATTAGAAGTTTTAATTTTATTTGGGACATTTAACTTTATAGACTGTAATATAGACATATAGACTTCCAGAGTGATAAAACAATAAAAGCATGTGTTCTGTAATCTACAATAAAGCCAAACCTTGCCCCAAGTCCCTAGAGGAAAAACCTTACTGACTTTAGGCCTAATCGCAGAGGATTAGTATTACTAACCTCTAGTCATTTGTAGTAATTGCAAATCAGCATGAATCAGCATGTCTGTGATTTGGCCAAGATGGTCAAGATTTTTGAAAGAATACACACACAACATAATATGCAGTAATAATTAACCTGTTCCACGTTGGGATCTTACCTTTAGATGCAGAATAAACTGTAGGATGCACATTGAACATTGAGCTGGACATCTGGGTGTAACTTTGCTTTAAAATTTTGACCATCAGTTAGTGCTTCAGCTCTCTGACCCATCTATTATAAAACACCATGCAGACAGCTTCTTCTTCTTTGAGATATTTTTGTTGGCTTATAGGGGCATTACCTGCTTGACTTTAGTGTGTAACATCAGATATTGCATGTAACAGCACAAGCAAAAAAAAAAGTAGAAGAAGGAGATTTTAGAAACTGTTATATTTTATGTTTCTTTTGCTTATTATATATTTTCCAGGTCATTTCTCAATAGTATATTTGCTACTTTACCTGTTTCTTCATTTCCTTTTACTCCTACAGTACATGGCTGTGCTGCTATAGCCAAACCTTTGGTCACTCATGCCAAACGTTGTTTTCAATGGTGCCAGCAGCGAAAATCTTGGGCTGTAGACAATGTGAAACATGTATTGTTCTCTGATGAGGCCACCTTCACTGTTGCATGCGCAGAGTGAAGCATGGGGGTGGATCAGTGATGGTTTGGGCTGCAGTATCATGGCATTCTTTAGGCCAAATACTTGTGCTAGATGGGCGCGTCACTGCCAAGGACTACCGAACCATTCTGGAGGACCATGTGCACCCAGTGGTTCAAATATCGTATTACTAAGGTGGTGCCGTGTATCAGGATGATCATTCACCAATACACAGCAAGACTGGTGACAGCAAGAGTGGTTTGATGAACATGAAAGTGAAGTTGAACATCTCCTATGGCCTGCACAGTCACTAGATCTAAATAGTATTGAGTCACTTTGGGGTGTTTTGGCGGAGTGAGGCAGGAAATGCTCAGGAAACACTTTTCCTCCACCAGAATCACCTAGTGACCTGGCCACTATTCTGCATGACTTGTATTTGTCATTCCCAAGATGAATTGATGCTGTATTGGCTGCAAAAGAAGGCCCTACACCATACTAATGAATTATTGTCGTCTAATTTTCTAACCCCTGTCTATTATGGTTATGGTTTTGGATTATTATCCAGCTTGTAATGTGTGATGAGTTGTCTGTTATTTTTTGTTTTAGACACGCATTTATTTGTGGAGTTATTAGTTATCATGGTAAGGTGCTGTATAGTGGCACAGTGGGACTGATACACTATCAAGCTTCTGTAGTCCTAGACTTTTTGCTTTTTGATTTGTTATGTCCCAGAACACTATGAAGATGGCCTTCATAGGGTACTCTGTGTTATACCATTGCAGATTTACCCAGTATGCCAACAATAGCTTTATTCTTCTGATTCTTAATGGCATTTGTCCAACTTCTACATGTACAGTACAGCTGCTACTGGAGATGTTTTGAAGGCCACACAACAGACTCTCAGGGTCTGAGATTACATTATGTCGAATTGCTTTAGGATAAACTCTGCTGCAGAGATACAATATACGCTATGCAACCATAATCTAGGGTTGCTCCTATGAGTGTAAAATAAACATTCCAAGGTACTTAACATGCCGACAGAGGGTCAGCACCTGCGTCTAGTAACCCATGGTTAGTAACCCATTCGACACATTATGTCGAATTGCTTTAGGATAAACTCTGCTGCAGAGATACAATATACGCTATGCAACCATAATCTAGGGTTGCTCTTATGAGTGTAAAATAAACATTCCAAGGTATTTAACATGCCGACAGAGGGTCAGCACCTGCGTCTAGTAACCCATGGCAACAGTTGACTCAAGTTGATGATGTAGTTAGTTCTTCTTATTCTTGGTGTTTACTGGTGTTTGGCATCAACTATGTTGCATTACCACGACATTCTGGTCTTAATCTCCCTCCTCTTCCTTTCATTGAAAATCATCTTTTCTAGTCCCATCGCCATTAATAAACCCATCAAATACTTTCTTCTCTTTCTCTTTCTCCAATTTTCTAAAATAATTTTCACAGTGTACTTAACCTTTCCAAATTCCCTCAGCTCTACCCCTGAAGGTTGGGGTGGAGCTCTCTTAAGCGTTCTATGTTTTCATTTTGTGTTGAGGAAAAAGCTACCATTTGGTTACAGTTGAATCAAATTAAACCTAATTTTCCAAAATCACTCTCACCAAAGCCATTTTATTTCAAGAGGTTAGATTTAATTTAAAATGTGAAATGAGACAGAAACAAATTAATTTAAACATATATATATATATATATATATATATATATATATATATATATATATATATATATATATATATATTCTAATTACAAGTAAAAAAAAAAACAATATAAAGTATATTAAATCCTAGTATGCCAAAGCATACTTAAGTATGAGCCAGACTAATGACTAGTATACGTGAAGTTATATTGCTATAATATACAGTATATGTTTATACTTAATTTGGGATGGCTAATTTTGTACCAAGTGTATTTATGATGTAACTAAATTATACAAAAGCCTTATTTACATACACAGACCATACGTAGTTCTCAAAATTTACATTTGTAGGATTGAACTGTTTGCTATAGTGACTATTTTCTTTTCTTCATTTTAACAAATACAATGTGTTCTATAAACATTGAAATAATTGAACACAGACAAGGCTGGTCCTGTGTACACGCCCATCTTTGGCAGGTGCTAACAAATATTAATGAGTATGCAAATGTGACAAGGTGTCAAAACAAACAAGATATCGGAAACCCAAACAAGTGAAGATTTTTCTTGGCAGATTCTGTAAAACGTTGCCAACTTTTTTGCAAATTGATGGTTGTTTTGAAGAAAATTATAATGAGATCACGTGATCTCATTGCCATGAAAGGGAGGTTAGGCTTAATTAGCATACAAAAAATACAGGCGGCACAATTTTTTTTATTTTTGTATGCATAAATGCGCAAGGCCAAGACAATGGCCCTTTTTCTTATTTATAGTGTGCTCATATAGTCAGAATCAATCTTTAAAGTATATGGATGTGTAATGTACATACCTGACACAGTAATTAAGGAAATTAAAGTGTACAGTGGAACCTTGGAATACGAGCATAATTCATTCTGTAAGTGTGTTCGTACATCAAAACACTTGTAAATCAAAGCGAATTTCCCCCAAAAGAAATAATGAAAACTCAGATTATTCGTTCCACAACCCAAAAAAATTAAATACATAAAAATAATGAATACAAAATTGAAAGTAAAAATAAAACAAATTAACCTGCACTTTACCTTTGAAAAAAATAAAAATAAATCCTGACAGATGTGTTTTCATTAGTGTTTGTGTGTGTGTGTATGTGTGTGTGTATGCGCGCAAGCACTGTGTATGTGTGTGTGTGTGTTTGTGCAACACCCTCTCCCTCTTTTCATCTTACCATTTTAGTCACCATTTATCCTTTCTTATTTGTGTGGGACGACTTACGCACACAGACACACACACACACACAGACACACACACACACACACACACACACACACACACACACACACACACACACACACACTGACGGAAACACTGCCTCATCCGGAAAATTAAGAAGAAACATCTCTGACACTCGAGTGAGCGCACACTAAAGGAATCACTGCTGTAAAATAATGAAAATGAAAATAAAACTGATCTGCACTTTACCTTTAAAAAGAATCGCGACCGAGCAGTGTTTCCATTAGAGAGAGTGTGTGTGTGTGTGTGTGTGTGTGTGTGTGTGTGTGTGCGAGAGGAGCAGCGGTGTGTTTGAGTGAAGGAGAGAGGAGGGCTGAAGAGAGAGAAAATTCATTGGTTACGTTGTGATCATGTAACGCTCGATGTCAAAACAAGGAGCTCATGCGTGATACATGATACTCGGTACTCGTAAACCAAGACTTGACTTGCGTAAGTCAAAACTTAATCTTTGCTCATCTTGTGAAACGCTTGCAAACCTCGTTACTCACAATCTGAGGTTCCACTGTATCTGTAGTGTAGTGTACTGTAAGTACAATACAGCAATTTTTACTGTGTTACAAATCAATGAGTAATATACCATTAATATATTCTTATTGCAGCAGAAGCATGCTGTTATACTTTTGGGCAATTCCAAATACTACGGGTAATAACTTTGTTATATCACATAGTACACACAGTCTTCTATACTGCTGTATTTTAAATGTGCTATCAGTACACTAAAGGAGTTTAGGACTACACTATACACTAAACAATATACTGTAAATATACACACATATGCTGAGAAAAACTATATAAGTATGATAATTTTAAATTACATTCTTAATTAGAATAAACAGGTGAATTTTACAAACGCATCAGTTTTAAATTAAGTCTTAAATGAAGATAAAAATCTGGTGATGAAGAGTGTGTCATTGTGTCTCTCTACAGGTTGTGTGAGTGTGGTGTCTCAGATGAAGACTGTGCTGCTCTGACTTCAGCTCTGAGATCAAACCCCTCACACCTGAGAGAACTGGATCTGTCTAGGAATAAAGTAGGAGACTCAGGAGTGAAGTGTCTCTGTGCTGTACTGGAGAATCCTCACTGTAAACTGGAGATACTGTGGTAAGATCATCTCTCTGAGAGTCACATTACCTGCTCCTCAGTAAGACATATTCTCTAATAGTGAGACTGAAGCAGAGGTTTTAGGTTCATCATCAATATCCTAAGGAGGAAGATTGTTTTTCACTGCATACTAATGATTTGTCACTAATGAGTCTTTGGGTCAGATGTACGTATGTGAGAAGATGCAGAGCAAAACATGACTTAATATGACTGCAGTGTGTCTGAAATTACTGTGAAATTTACTAAATTGTAATCTAATCAAACTGCACCTGGGACACAAACTAAATGCACTGTGTACTGTAGGGTTTAATAGCATCAGGGAAATGCAAATGAGAAACATTCTTAAAGTGAATTTTTTTATATTTTGTCAGTGAACATTCGTCTCCATCTAGCTGCTATAAAAAGGGTTGCCAGATCTGCATCATAGAAGCAGTATTAATACCATACGGTCTCATAGTTCTTTCACTGAGATCTTAAATAGTCTTGTATTATTTCACATTTTGTCATAAATAAAGAATATCTATCAATAAACTCACTGACTGAAATGCACTTATTCAATAACACAGAGCTGAAGTTGAGAACAGGATCAACAGGTGTGTGTATGAGAGGAGATCACAGTGCGTGATCACTAATGTATATTTTAATATAGAGAATGTGGAGTTACACCACACTGTTTTCATACCGCATTGCTTTTTGGGAAGTCACTGCCATCTTTGGTTTTAATACTGATCGGTTGCCATGGTGATTTTTGACACAGTTGTGTTGAGAGTGACACAGAGTCGAGAGCGGCTTGTTATTGTTCTTAGATTTGTCACATGGTGTTTACTTTCGAGATGAAGAAGAGTAAATCTAAAAAAATGGACCTTACTGGGAGAAGTTAAATGTCAGTGCCAAGCAGAGATATTTTGAGGAACTTGTAGAGATCTAAACCATCCTGGTAGCTGAAGAGTGGATGAAAGACCCAGACACACAACCCCTTCTCACACACGCTGACCATGGGTGAAGTAGTGAAGGGTTTGAGTTGGGATATATGGAATACCGGATGGGTCCGGAGCACTGCAGGCAGCTGGAGCCGGTAGGTGACAGGGTTAATCCGGAGGTTGATGCAGTATGATCCGATGAATCTTGGTGACAACTTTCTTGATTCTGTCTGCAGGTGTAGGTTTTTTGTTGATAGCCATACCTTGTCACCTACTTGGTACATTTGTCCCGGGGGGTGTCGACGGCAATGTTGCAGAGTGTAGCGGCTGTTAGCCTGTTGAATGGTGTCATTTGCTTGGCTCCAGACCTGTCGACACCGGCAAACCAACTGTTGGGCCGATGGTACTTCCACCTCCGGTTCTTGATGGTTGAACATCGGAGGTTGGAAGCCGTAGCATACCTCGAATGGACTTAGGTTGGTGACAGAGGAGGTGTGGAGGTTGTGGGACAGCTCAGCCCAAATGAGGTAGCGGGCCCAGGAGCACTGGCGATCAGCAATAAAGCATCTCAGGTAGCGCTCCAGTTGTTGGTTGGTTCGCTCCGTCTGACCGCTCCGTCTGTGGATGTTAACCGGAGGACAGACTGGTCAGAGTGGAATTGATCAGAAGGCCTTCCAGAACCGGGACGTGAACTGGGGCCCCCTGTCCGGGACGATGTCCTTTACGAACCCAAGCAGGCGGACTACATGCTCTAATATCAGCTCGGCTATCCTTTTAGCTGACGGGAGACCGGAGAGGGCCACCAGGTGAACAGCTTTGGAGAACCGGTCGATGATGGTGAGGATGGTGTCTTTTCCTTCAGAAACCGGCAGGCCCGTGATGAAGTCAACGGCAATATGTGTCCAGGGCCGGCGGAGAACTGGGAGTGGTTGGAGTTCCCCTGGCGATGGTCGGTTGCTGTCCTTGGACCTGGCACACACTGGGCACGCCTGGATGAACTCGTCAATGTCCTTTCTCATATTGTGCCAAAAGAAGGCACGTTGGATAAAAAGTAGTATGCGCCGCTTCCCGGGGTGTCCAGCAAGTGGGGAGGAGTGGAGTACTTCGGCCCTGATGGCGTCAGGTACATAGAGTCGGCCAGGCGGCACACCTGCCGGTTCGGTTTCCGTAGCTTGTGACTGGTGAACCCTCGTTTCCAAGTTCCAACTGAGTGGTGCGAGGATCTTGGTAGGTGGCAGGACAGGTGCGGGGACGTCTTCCTCGTGCTGTCGGAAGAGGGTGTCGGCTTTGGCATTCTTGGACCCCGGGCGGTATGACAGGTGGAAATTATAATTCTCAAAAAACAGTGCCCACTGCGGCTGTCTGGAGTTGAGTTGTTTTAAGCTGCAGATAGTGATGAGGTTTTGATGGTCGGTCCAGATGATGAACGGCTCTCTGGCGCCCTGGAGCCAGTGTCGCTATTCCTACAAGGCCCACTTTAAGAGTTTAAGAGTCTTGGGTAGGGGGCAATGACTCACAACTTCCAGTTTCTGCGGGTCCATGGCCACACCCTGGGACGAGATGACAAGCCCACTTCTCCAACTTACAGTACAGCTGGTGGGCGAGCAATCGTGCTGGATATGTTTGTTGACGGTTCGTGAGTAGATGAGGATGTCGTCGAGGTAGAGGAACACCCAGCGGCCTAACATGTCTCTGAGGACATCATTGATGAACTGTTGAAATGCAGCAGGTGCGTTGCAGAGACCAAAGGGGATGACCAGACTCTTGTAGTGTCCTGTAGGGGTGATGAAGGACGTCTTCCACTTATCGCCCTCTCTGAGCCAGAGCCTCTTCAGCCAGGTCCCGGTAGTCTAGCGAGATGTTGTCTGTGTCGACATTGGGGGCCTCAGACTCCCTAGAGCACGTCCCAGCCTCAGCCCGTAGGCAGAGCTCGGAGCAGGTCGGTCCCCACTGTAGAATCCGATTTTGGGTCCATGATATGAGTGGGTCATGACGTAGCAGCCAATGGTGTCCGAGGATGATGGGTGGTGATGAAATGGTGGTGGTGTAAAACTGAATCTGTTCCTGATGCTGGCTGATGATGAGGGTGATGGGTTGGGTTTGAAAGGTGATGGGGCTGGAGGAAAGGGGCCGACCGTCGACTGATGTAATCGTTACAGGCTGGGATAACGCCTCGATTTTTACCAGTTTTTTGGCGTATGAAGAGTCAATGAAGTTACCTGCGGCCCGGGAGTCGTTGAACGCGGTACTTCCGACCCGTTTGTGGCCAAACTGGAGGTGACTTTTACCGTGAGACGGGAATCATTAGTCAGGGTGGTGGAGAGGGAGATGGAACCCGGTGAGCTACTCTCATCTCTCACCAGGACTGCGCGTTTCCCGGCCGTAGAGGACAGATGAGTCGATGGTGTGCGGCAGATCCACAATACGCGCAGAGCCCCTCCCTAAAACGGCGTTCCCGTTCTGCAGTGGTTAAGGAGGCGCGCCCTAATTGCATGGGTTCCGAACGAGGAGTGGACTTCTGGAACCGGAGCGTGGGAGAAGAAGGGCGTGGTATGAGGTAGTGATGTTGTGATGGGTGGCAGGGTACGGGGAGCTGGCTTGGGGCGAGCGAGCAGGCGTTGGTTGATCTGGAGGGCGAGTTGGATTAAGCCCTCCAAGGTCGCTGGGAGCTTTCGTCCAGCAAGCTCGTCCTTTATGCGCGAAACCAGTCCCTCGTAGTAAGCCATCCGGAGGGTGGAGTCTCCCCAGTTGGTCTGCACGGCGAGAGTACGATACTCCGTGGTGTAACAGCCCACGGATGACCCTCCCTGCCGTAGATGGTATAGCTTAGAATCGGTCTCCACCTCAGCAGCCGGATGCTCAAAGGTGAGTTTAAGCTGACGGGTGAATTCTGTGTATGAGTAGGCGACGTCTGAATCTGAACAAAGAACCGGCATGGCCCACTCAGCTGCCTGCCCGGATAGCAACGAGACGAGAAGAGCAATGCGCAGTCGGTCTGTGGAGTATCTGGTGGAATTAAACTCAAACACAAGATCCAACGCTGTTAGAAAAACATTGCACTTCCCATCCGTGCCATCCCATTTATCCGGTAAAGCTAGAAAATCTTCAGAAGATGGGGAGGGGGCTGCGATGGGCGTGGCAACAGCCAGCTGAGCGGCCACCCCGCGGAGGGTTGCATTCTCCTGTCGCAGATCCGCCACCTTACGGCGCAAGACCGAGACGTCTTGGAGCTCCTTGCGGAGAGATGTGACTTCAACACGGAGCTGATCGATCAACTTAGCATGCTGGTCAACCACATCGCAGAGGTGAGCAAACTTCGCTGGGTTTACTGCTGATGGCTCAGTCATTCTGTCAAAAACTAACAGGAGATGAACCAGAAGACTAGCAGTTAGCCCTGTAGCATGGAAGGTAAACCCAAAAGCAGAAGTAGCACGAGCAGGCAGGATAACCGCGCTGGGTATTATTAGAACTCTCTGAAGCAAGAGCAAGAGTTTACACAAATAAACCCGCGTTCTAAATACACACACCCAATCGGAAGCGATAACCCAAGAAAGTGAGTACTCAAGTTTAGACGGGCGAAGCATCGGCGCTAGCATGGGCAAAACTCAATGACTGAGCAAGTGTAAAGTGCCATCTTGTTTCCTTTTATGCTTCCTAAGACGTGACCGTACTACTTCCGGGTCCTCGTGCCGGTTGCGTTAGGAGTGCGCATGACAAGGGGGGGGGGGGATCCAGAATGGATTTTTAATCCTGTGAAGAGCTTAATGAGTCTCACTGGCTTGTGACAGTACCCCCTCTCCTATGGACCCGACCTGGTGTTCTGGCTGGTGCGTTGCCGGTGGAAATCGTCAACGAGGGCTGGGTCCAAAATGAATCTAGAAGGGATCCAGCTTCTTTCCTCTGGGCCGTAACACTCCCAATTTACCAGGTATTGGATGCTTCTGATTCGTCGTCTGGCTTTCAAAAGCTTCGCTTCCATCGATAAGTCGGGGAGAAGGACCTTGGAGGGTGGGTGGGTGTAATCAGTGAAAATAAGACCAAAGGTTTTATTTGTGAAACATGGAAGCAGGGATTTATCCAGTGCATGGTGGATGGCAGAAGAAGTCGGATGGTACAGGGGTTGATGATTTTAGTGATAGTGAATGGGCTAATGAACCTGGGAGAAAGCTTGTGGGAGGTTTTTTTGAGGAGAATTTAGTGAGAAGATAACATAACATTTTGGCCCACACGGTATGGCAGTGCTCTGTAGCAACGCCGGTCGGATTGTAGCTTTAAGGCCGAAACGGCTTGGCAGACCCTAGACCTTGCATTCAGCCATGTCTTTCTGCAACAACGAATGAAAGCTTGGGCGGAGGGAACCGAGACCACCACCTCCTGAGAGAGAAACAGAGGAGGCTGGTATCCAAGGCAACATTGGAAGGAAGAGAGACCCGTGGCAGATGTGGGCAAGTAATTGTGGGCATACTCAATCCATGGTAGCATCCTGCTCCAGGAATTGTCATCACTAGAGGTCATGCACCGGATGGACATCTTGAGGTGCTGATAGGTCCTCTCCACCTGGCAGTTTGTCTGAGGGTGGTAACTTGACAAATAAACTTGAGGTAGCTCTAATCAGCTAGCAGAAGGCAGACCAAAATTGGGCCATGGATTGGGGACCTCGGTCTGATGTGATGTCCGTTGGGAGTCCATGCAGCCGAAAAACATGTATGATTAAGAGTTCAGCGGTTTTGTTGGCCGTAGGGAGGCCAGATAAGGGGACGAAATAGGCAGCCTTGGAAAAGTGAGAAACTATTGTGAGAACGCATGTATTACCCTCAGAGTCGGGGAGTCCACTGACGAAATCAACGGCGATGTGGGACCAGGGCCTGTGATGGATCAGGAGAGGTCTGAGAGAACCAGCGGGGGAGTTTGTTGCTGGTCTTGCTCCTAACACAAGTGTCACACACTCTTATGAAGCAGCATGTGTGGGTCACCAAAACCGCTGCTGGACCAGGGCTATATGTTCGTGCAAACAGACCTTCAGGGTAAAACAGTGGAAACAGGAACATTGCACTATGAAGATGGGTGCTAGGTTTGTAAAAGCCCACATTTACACCGTATACACAGTCATACATCTTTGTGCCTCTCTCGAAAAGCAGTTCTTGTTTTACTCAAGACACAAGTGAACATCGCATACCTGGCATTGCCATTGTGTTTATGCCTGCTTACCAGATTTGCAATTCACACAGACCCTGTGACCAGAAGTGGTAACATTCCTGGCAACTGATGTCAGTCAACGTGCTGGTTGTATGCAGTCACAGATGAAGCCTTATCGTGTAGTCAACCGCTTAAAAAAATACAAGAGATCTGTCCCGAATCCAGACCCCAGTCGTGGTGGAGGTTCTCATGACATAGTGATAGTCTGTTTGTATTTTGCCTGGTTGTTTGCATTTGGTCTCTATAAAACAAGTGGCTGATCATTTTCATGGTCACAACGGTTTATAAAAATGGAAAAATAAAAATAAACATGATGATAATAAAATTACTCTCAATAATCATGAATAATTATTGACCATGCATAAAGACAACACAAACCTTTGCAATGTTTAGGCAACAGAAGCTAAAGTATTTGTGCTAAATAACATTATAGATAATAAGCTAACAAAAATGTAATAAGCTAACCAAAAACTGAACCAAATAGCTACCATAACATGAAGCTATCCAAAACGGGGTGAATATATTATAAACATTTGCAGTCACATTCTGTAGAGCTTCAGAAACCTGTACAGCGCCTAACATCTTCCACACGCGGAGGAAGATTATCGGATCTACTGTGTGTGTGTGTGTGTGTATGTATGTGTTTGGGGACGTGGCATTGTATGTAGATTACCCTGACTGTTTCCCTTGTCACGATCCGGGCAGGCGTGGTGGATCCAAGCGCAGAGCGCATGTGGAATATAGCGCCGATTATCCTGTGATGAACGCGCTGTTTGTTTCGTGAATGAAAACTCCCGCTGTGCAGAAATGCGGCGGCACGGCGCGAGTCTCGCGTAGAGAATGCGGAAGTGAAGAGCCACTGTGTGCTGAACGCAACTCTGATCCGTGGGGAATAATCGTGGGCGTGAGCGTGCTTGGTTCGAGGTCGTGAAATTAAATGTTCGTGATCCAGTATCGTGATCGTGAAACAAGGGCAAGGGTTCGAGATACAGAAATCTAGTAAAGCAATAATCCTAATCGTGAGACGTGAGCGAGATCCGAAAGTCAAGGCAAACAAGGAATCTAGAAAATTGGGCATGAGAGCACTCAATAATCTGGCAATGAATGGTGGTTCGTGAGAGGGTTATATAGAGAGGAAATGATTAATGGGATGAGAAACACGTGTGCTCATGCCGGTGAATGAGGCGGTAAAACAGATGCAGTGAACTGGAGCGTGGAACGGATTCTTGGGTGATCAAGGCTTGGGTCGCGATTTGGGCATGACCTAGCTAGGATCTACAAAAATAAATCCGCATTCTAGCAACACACACTCAATCAAAGAAGCAATCCGAATCGGTGAGTCCTCACTGAATAGTCAGCGAAGCGTCAGACAAGGCATGGGCGAACTCAATGACTGAGCGCCATCTTGTTTCCTTTTATGCTTCCTTACTCGTGACCGTATTACTTCCATGCGCATGACAGTTTTGGAGTGCTTGTGGCTGACTTGAGTTGGCAGGGGGAATGCTTCGAAGCTGTGGCGTGAATGCGGAAGTGCGCAGAGCTGGCGTGTACAGTAACCCAAGATTTATGCTGGCGCGAGAAGCCTGAGCCATGAAGTGAAGCCGGAGCGTGCAGAACCGGCGTGGGGAAGACAGGGTAAGCTCGGCGAGGAGTGAGAATTAATCATGGTCGTAAAACAGGCGAGGGCGCCATGGTGGCGTCAGAGCCTGGCTTAAATGGGTATGCGAATTAATCAGTGTTAGACTACAGGTTGGGAGAGTGGGAAGTGGGCGGTGAGATGAAAGGAGTGGGTGGGAGCATGGAATGGGATTGCCGAGTGTCACGTGACGTGACTGTGTCATTGTGTCTCTCTACAGGTTATATGATTGTGGTGTCTCAGGTGAAGGCTGTGCTGCTCTAACTTCAGCTTTGAGATCAAATCCCTCACACCTGAGAGTACTGGATCTGTCCTGGAATGAAGTAGGAGACTCAGGAGAGAAGCTGCTCTTTGCTCTTAAGGATGATGAACATTACAAACTACAGACACTGGGGTGAGTAATGAACGTTTTTGTACTATTGTTTCTGCCTAACAATATGCTTTAATATTTTGTGTTCAGTAAAGTTGATTTTAAATCCATGTGAAGGCAGAAGACAGGGAGTCAGTCAGAGTCTACAAAATGTCACAAATGAGTGCATGAGAGTGATTGTAAATGAACACCTCGTCTCCTTGTGACACCCTGCTATCTCTGACTTCATACTGCTGCTTTTGTCTCAACAAGATGATCTCTACTTTTTCCTTTCTGGAAGCTAACTTAATTCTCACCGTTCATATATCATATTAAAAATTATCTTTTATTCCAGAAATATAGTATTTAAGCAGCCACTTTGCTCACTCTGCACTTCTTCCAGCACCCGACCTCCACACCGTGTCTTCTGTCATTCCTGTAAAATTCCCCTCAGCTTGTTCTTAAAGTCTGCACTTAAATATAAATGTAGAACAAGAGCTAAATGACTCAGTAGTTTTGATTATTTAAAAAGCTCCAAAGCCTGTAATTGGATAAGAGCAGTGATGTGATGAGTAAATATCTGCTCATGTTCCTGTTATAACACAGATGTTACTAAGAATGAAGAAATGTTGAATGATTAATTATAAACAGGAGATGATGATGTTTCCCTTGAAGGAGAGATGTTTACATGCTGTTGATCATGAAGTAACACAGTCCAGTTTATGGTTATTAATACACATTTTTTCTTTTATATTTAGGTTGTGATGAACATCTTTGTGTGATGAAGACTTCGGTGTTCCTGCATTTCCATGTTGGTGATAGAGAACATGCTCATAAACACATCATTCATTTAGTTATAACACATTAAACAGACTCAGAGACGTGAGAAGTGTGTGTTCATCGTGCACAGTGAATCACAGACTGAGTGAACACAGACAAGTGGAGTGACACAAGTCATCAAATCTGACAGTTCTGTTATGAAATATTTGAAACATCATATATTGTTGTGGTCGCTGCTTGTTCAAACACATTCATGGACCAAACAGAATTGTTGTATGATGCAGGTTGATGGGTTTAATGTGATTATTCTGTTTTTGATTATTGATTTTTATTAAAATATGTTTTTATTTTCTTATGCATGCTTTTTTATTGCTGTTTTGTTGCTTCACAATTAAAATGACATTCTATTTAAGTGCTTACAGTGTCCATAATTTAATCAAATACATAAAAAATAATGCCATGTATGTCATTATTTCTGTTTAAAATGACTTTCATATGTAACAAGCTTTGTATCAATATGTTTGTAACATTTTTTTAAAGATATTTTATGTCTAAAAACAAAAGATATTGTTACAATACACTTAAAAAATTTATTATTTAAATATAATTTACTTTGCTGACATTTGCTATGTAAAATCTCTCATTAGATGTAACACCACTTCGTCTTTTAACAGACAGTGAAGCGTGTTTATCCATTTTGCATGTGGACGTGGATCTGTTGTTGCTAGCAGGAGGGGTTAGCACCTCTGTGTTGTCTTCTCCCAGATTCACAGGTTCTGGAACACATTTGCAGGGGCTGGTGTGGATCCACTTCACACTTTCTGCTACCTTGACTGCTGTCTGTGTCACGAGGAGCACCTGGAACGTCCCAATCACCTCCTGACCTTCCGCTTCTTTCTCCTGAGGTCCTTCACCACCACACAGTCTCCTGGTTGCAGGTCATGAACTTTCCCTCTGCTGGTTGTGTAAAGACCTCCTTCACTTGGGCCTAAACTCGAGATAAAACCTGCGTGTGTGTGATCTGAGTGTGAAAAAGTGGATTTTGTGAAATCATTATTTTTCATGTGAATTATGAGAGGAAACAAAAAGGAACAAGCAAACAGGGTGAAATTATTTATTTGTTTTTAATTAACTCCTGACAGATGGTTTATTTTAATATTGTATTATGTTTAAAGAAAATTTTGAAAGTATTGTATGTGTGTCTGTGTGTGTGTGTCTGGTAGGCGGTAAACAAAGTAATTAATATGTTTACTGATGTGTGTGTAACATAAGTTCCCTTTCAAAAGCTACACTCAATGCTGCGTGAAAACGCTATGGCAACATCTCTTTGTTGCCCGGTTGTGAAGCCTGTGCATGTCAAACCCGCCGAATACCTTCGGCTTATAACCTGTGCCAGGCATGACGTCACCGAATAAGGTGCACCTGCAGGTTATAAATAGGAGTGAACCGGAAACATCCTCAGATCTTTTTGTCTTTGGGACCGCTTTGTGTTTGCGTGTGCATGTACAAGCCGTAACAAAAGAAAAATAAAAATAACAGCATTAACTCACCGATATGGTGGAGTTGCTTAAGAGATGCGTGCCTCCGTGCGATAGATCTCTTTCGGAGGGCGATTTTCACGAGTTTAGTCTCGAGTGCTTGGGGGAAGAACACTCTCGCCTCGTGCTTCAGGGTGAATGTGAGTACTGTGATCTTCTCCCTATTAAGGTGCTTCGCGCGCGGCTCGCTTTCTTTAAAGAGAAACTGCGAGCCGCGGCGCATTCCTGGGGCTCGCGTGCTGATCTGGCAGACGCGCACGAGATGGAATTTCCGATTTCTTTCTCGCTCTCTCCGGATCAGGAAGTTTTAGCTTCCGCTTCGCAAGCGCGCTCCGGCGCTTCTTGTGAAGGAGCGGAAGAATCTTCCTCTCTCACTTCCTTCGAAGTAGCCTCCTCACAACGCTCTTCCAGTGCTGACAGAGCTTTTGAGGAATTATTAGAGGTTATAACGTTTGCATATCGATTGGCCGCAGCAGCGAGATTCCCCCAAGCATTCGAGATTGAACGACAGGTTTCTGTCGGGTGGCCGGGGGGAGGAGCCTCAACGTCTCTCCCTCCCCTTCTTTGGTGACATCCATGATGAATTAACTCTTTCATGGAGCAAGCCGTATTCATTGCGTGTTTTTGTGCCTTCGACTTATTCAAATATCATTGATGCGAAAGCACGCGGTTATATGATGATGCCCCAGATAGAAAAGACGCTTGCGGGCTATCTCTCTCCTGGGACATCATCGTCCCTGAAAAAGCCTAGTCTCCCCTCCAAGCCGTGCAGATTGACATCTGCTTTGGTGGGTAAAGCTTTTCAGGCAGCAGGACAGGCTGGTGCTTCACTGCACACCATGGCGGTTTTGCAGGTTTACCAGGCTGACCTGCTGAAGGACCTGAGCAGCAGCGGGGTTATTGATGACAGGGCATTTGCAGAGCTGCGCCGAGCCACAGACCTGTCTCTCCGTGCAACCAAGCGGACGGCCCGTGCTGTGGGCCGTTCTATGGCTGCCATGGTATCCACGGAGAGGCATCTGTGGCTGAACCTCACGGGCATCAAGGATAAGGATCGTGCTGTCCTCCTCGATGCCCCCGTGTCGATTTCTGGCCTTTTTGGCGACGGTGTTGATTCCGTCGCCACTAGGTTTCGGGAGGCGAAGCTATATGAACAGGCCTTTGGGAGGTTCCTTCCCCGCCGTGCTCAAGAACTGGGACCGTCGGTCACCCGGCCCCGGCGAGGTCTGGCCCCTATCAGACGTGAGGTGCAGAATGAGAGCGTGACCAGCCGCGCACCCCCCCCGTAAAGACCGGGGTGGGGCTCGCCGCTCTTCTCAAAAATCTGCTTTGAAAAGACCGGATCTGAGGAGCTTCCTCTCTTCAAAGAAGAAGCCCTGAGGTTCGTGCGCCTGGGGCCGTGGGGGTGTCTCCCCCCGGGGAGGGGCGCCTGGATTTTAATCACAAAACAGGGCCTCCTCCCTGGCACTCCCGGGAGGCCGGTGTTCAATCCCCGCCACCACTGGTGTTTCGGGGAGCGCCGGTCTCCAATGAAAAGTTGGGTGTTCAGGCATCTCCTGCCCCCCACCCCCAAGATCTTGGATCTTCGCGGCTTGAACCGCTATCTCAGAAATCCAGATTCAAAATGTTGACTGTCAAAATGATTGTTTCTCAAATCCAACTAGAGGATTGGTTTGTGACAAACGATCTCAAGGACGCCTATTTCCATATAGAAATATTGCCACAGCACAGGAAGTTCCTGAGGTTCGCTTTTGGGGGCAAAGCTTACCAGTATTGGGTCCTTCCATTTGGCCTAGCTCTGTCACCCCGCACATATACAAAATGCATGGATGCAGCTCTGGCTCCTTTATGACTCCAGGGCATCCGTATTTCGAATTACATAAACGACTGGCTGATTCTGGCCCAGTCTCAGGAGCTAGTGCTTCGACATCGGATGTTGTCCTAGCCCATCTTCATTCTTTAGGATTGAGACTCAACGCCACAAAAAGCGTTCTCCTTCCTGTTCAGAGGACAACATATTTGGGTGTCACATGGGATTCGGTCACAATGCGGGCACAGTTGTCCCCTGCTCGTGTCGAATCCATTCTCAACACCCTGAAGGAAATCAAGCTAGGCCAGAAGGTCACTGTTCATCACTTTCAGAAATCTTTAGGCCTCATGGCAGCTGCGTCCACGGTGATACTTTTGGGCCTTCTGCACATGAGAGCGTTTCAGCTGTGGCTAAGAGCCAGGGGGTTTAATTCAAGGGCCAACCCCCAAAGGCTAATAAGGGTTAGGCGCCAGGGGCTTCGTACCCTTTCTATGTGGTTCAGACCCCGGTTTCTGACTTTGGGTCCCACTCTAGGTCCATCTTGCCGTCGCAAGATGCTAACGACAGACGCTTCCCTCACGGGCTGGGGTGCGGTCTTGGATGGCCGTCCAGCACAAGGGAGCTGGAGAGGTCATCTTCTCGCATGGCACATCAATTGCCTCGAAATGATGGCTCTGTTTCTGGCCCTGAAACACTTCCTCCAGCAGTTGAGAGGCTACCATGTCCTAGTGCAGCACTGCGGTAGTCTCCTACATAAATCGCCAGGGTGGACTGTGCTCGCGCTGCTTGAACAAGCTAGCGCACCAGGTTCTGCTTTGGGCACAGGACAAGTTCCTGTCGCTCAGGGCGATTTTAATCGAGCATATCAAGAAAAGAACACTGTCCCTACTGTGAAACATGGAGGAGGCTCTGTTATGTTCTGGGGCTGCTTTGCTGCATCTGGCACAGGGTGTCTTGAATCTGTGCAGGGTACAATGAAATCTCAAGACTATCAAGGGATTCTAGAGAGAAATGTGCTGGCCAGTGTCAGAAAGCTGGGTCTCAGTCGCAGGTCATGGGTCTTGCAACAGGACAATGACCCAAAACACAGCTAAAAACATCCAAGAATGGCTAAGAGGAAAACATTGGACTATTCTAAAGTGGCCTTCTATGAGCCCTGACCTCAATCCTATTGAGCATCTTTGGAAGAAGCTGAAACATGCTGTCTGGAAAAGGCACCCTTCAAATCGGAAACAACTGGAGCAGCTTGCTCATGAGGAGTGGGCCAAAATACCTGCAGAGAGGTGCAGAAGTCTCATTGACGGTTACAGGAATCATTTGATTGCAGTGATTGCCTCAAAAGGTTGTGCAACAAACTATTAAGTTAGGGGTACCATCATTTTTGTCCAGGCCTGTTCCATGAGTTCATTTTAATGGCCTGTTCCATGAGTTTTTATAATTCCGTTGAAGCATGATTGAAAAGCAATGTCTGACTTTCATTGGTTAACATTAATAGAATTCTTATTTATTATTACTTTTGTCAGATTAAAGTTATTTCTGTGACCTTTGTGAGTTTTTCTTTCATTGACCGAAGGGTACCAACAATTTTGTCCACGTGTGTAATTGGTTTGGGGCTTATAAGCCCCAGAGGGAGAAAATATGGTATGATTTTTAATTACCCTTAAGGAATAAAATGCACCCTACATTGATATAATCGGCATTAGCTAGTGAAACTGATATGTGTAACCTGATATGCTGTACGGTATACAATAAGGAAAGTGACTGTGTGCTGGGCTAATATAATGGGGGGAACTGACGAGAGAGTTAGTTGCTCCATAGACCAGCTCCGGCCATTATGAATGATACTGACCATACTGAACCATCTGTAATCTGATACTGACAACCATCTGTAAAGGCATTAGCTTAGCCCCCCTGAGCTAACATATTTAACAGTATTATCTACATTCTACCCTTATGGAAGCAATTAGTATCATAATTATTTGAATTATATCAGCCTTTGAAATTTTGTCACTGTTAAATCATTTCAGTTTTGAAATGTAATAGTGAATTTATTCAACTGAAATATTTTACTTAAAAAAAATTAAGATAAAAAAATCTGAATTTATGTGCTTTGAATTTCACATGAAATTTCTCAGTAGTACATTTCAAGCTTTGAAATTTCAAAGTATTTATTTCAATCCACATTTAATCAAATATTCTGAAATTCAGATAGAGAAGTTCAAGCGTGGAAATTCAAGGAGTAAAATTAAATACAGGAAAAGCAATCAAGCCAGAACCGAACGCGATCCTTCAGTCACGTGACCCAGGAAAGTGGGCGTCTTTGAGACCGGCTCCAAATGAGTCCAGCTAGAAGACAGAACAACACCTGCAGGAGAAAGTGCTTCGAAGAAAGTGATGGCAGAGGGCAGCGGCCTGGTCAGTGCACCTGCAGTGTGTTACACTAATTATATACTGTTGGATATTCTAGTCATGTTGTGATAAAAATATTTAGTCAAAGTGTCGTTAAAGTTGGGCTAGAGAGCATGAGGCCCAGAATGATGTTTATTACACACACACGCGAGAGATAGTGGTGGGCAAAAGTATTCGGACAGCATACTGTACACCATGTTTTAGTTCTCTCTCCGTGCACAGAACGGCTGATGTCACTAATTATTTCAGTTCTGGGTGAAAAGTTGTTAATTATAATCACCTGCTTTAGTTAATTGATGAAACACTAAGTGGCAGGACTTTTACTTACTGAAGCCGGGCGTCCACCACTGCACAGAATCTTCAAGTTTAGAAGAAAATTATTTCACATTAAGTACTGATAGCTGTATGGCAATTTAACCTGTGAAATTTCATCTGCAATTCAGAACACATCAATTCAAAGATGTTATTTTGTTAAGTAAACTACTAATTTACTATTACTAATAAACTATTGACTAATATAAATATAATAATATTAGTTCTAGATGATCAGAATAAGGATTATATAAGACTTAATAACTTACATATAGTTACAGCTTTCTGGATTCCCTCCTTCATTCTTTGTCGAAACCTCTGTGTTGTTTTGAGGAAAAGTTATACTCCTCCCACTGTCCAGAACATTCTGTAGAGCTCCAGAAACCTGTACAGCACGTGACATCTTCAAAACACGCAGAAAACTATGACGTTATATTCCTGTGCGCACGTACAATGGGGGCGTGGCTTTGCATATAGATTACCCAGACTGTTTTCCCTGTGAATAGCGTGTGGGCGTGTCCTGTTTGAGGTCATTATCAGATAAGGAAGTGCGACGGAAAAATTGTGCCTCTCCTTGGATTTATGCGGATTACATAAACTGAGAATATAATTTTTTTTTTACATATAATATAATATAATATTTAACTTGCTTTATTTAAACGTAGACCCTTAAAGTTATATATACATATCACGTGTCGGTATGTGCAGTATTCACGGAGTTTCGTTAATTTTAAGGACCCGTTTCACAAAGATATTCACAGAGACTGAACGCGCACCCTGTATATTGTCTTTAATTTAAAAAAGCACAATGTTTTGTTCATATTGAGTGTGCATGAATAAAAGTAGACCCTTTACAGATTGAAATGATGGTCCGCCGACTCATAGGTGCATATCCTACACAGGGAGTAGGGAGCACACTGTCAAGTACACTTCGGATTGGAACACAGCCATCGCCTGTAACGAATCGAAAGTGAAAATGTTTCAGAGTCGACACCACTTTGCGGAAGTGTTAGAAAAGTTATAACACAAGGTTGATGTTTTATCAAGGAAAATGTCTTTAAAGCAGAAACTGACATATAAATGTAACACAACAGCGCCGAGTGAATATTTTAAGGTGAGTGATTTATTTATAAACGCGGATAATATTGTAAGTAAAACTCAGATGTAGGAAATGTGTAATGCGTGTGGTACCGGTACAACCTGACACAGGTATTGGTCGGGTATTACTGTATAAGACCGATATTACTATATAGAGGTTGTACAGGAGCCTTGTGTCACTTTGCATTTGGCCGATCATCTGTTTCTGTGAAAGCAACAACGGCCTACTAGACGACTGTCCGGTTTGGAACGATGGACGCAGACACGGCGTGTTCGTTACAGATGTTATGACGTTTAATGATAAACAAACTTGAACAAAATATTTGGGTGATAAACAAATTTTCATGAAACTAAAAAGCAGATGCGAGATCAAGGTGCAGTGAATTTTGGCAAATGAAGAAAAAACACAAAACATGAGACAGAGTCCATTGCCGCAAGGCGCCCTCTAGGGGTTTTTCCCTGACAGGGACACAATGTGATGCACTTCTTATGGTAGTATTGAAAAGTAAAGATGAAAATTAGCTGTAAGGTAGCTCTGGAACAATATATAAAATGAACATTTATGTTTAATATTGCCCCAAAGAACAAATTTAATGTAAGTAAAAAAATTATATATATATATCTGAAAAATAATTATATTTAATATAAAAGTGCGCCCTCTGCAGGACATGTAGACACATTATACAACAGAGATTTGAAAGCAATATCTTACATGACCTGGATGTTATTGAAATAAAAATATAATATGTATATTAGAAATGTTAAATTGGCAACTGTTTTAACATAACTTTCAAGAAAATATATAAATTTAAAATAACTACTTGTTTGACATTAGGAAATAAAATAGTAAAATATATCTGTTTAAGACATACAGTGCTGTGAAAAGTATTTGATCCCCTCTCTAAATGATAATTTTCCATATTTGTCAATATAATGCAGAGTTAAATTTCACTTGTCACACCCAGGCCTGATTACTGCCAGTCCTGTTGAATAAAAAGAATCATGTAAATAGAAGCTGTCTGACAAAGTGAAGCACGCTGACGGTGACACAGCCTATTATTAGGTTTAGGGGCAATTACTTTTGCACCTAGGGCCGACTTTTCTTATTGCCAGCCTTCATAACACCTGTTGAGTATCCATCCCACAGAAGGACTTGATTCATTGTGTTTTGTCAGAGTTTAGTAGTAGAGTTTAGCCAAGTGTTGGAAGCTCTCACAATATAAGGATATTTTAAAAATTTCCTTCATTTTTTTATTTTAAAGGTCAGTCCTGGTGTCCAGGCTGATTGCTTAATTTTGTAACACAATTTATTTTTTTAACCAAAGGATGACCACTGTTCGTTAGGTAAAAAATGTGAAAATGATTGTGTGGAAGTTTAACTACACATTTGCTTTTGTGTTTTCCAGGAGTGTAATCCACAGAGATCAGACTTTTCAGGATCTCAAATGTTAGTTTGTAGATAAAATTTTCAAAGATGGAGACTCCTGATGTGGACACTGATAATGTGTCCCCACTCTCTAAAAAACGGTAACCCACCATATAAAGACATTTCAGTCATTAAATATTCGTATTCAAATTACTAATTGAGCATGTGTGAAATAAGTCATTTAAAAGTGTGAATAGTAAAGTGTTTCACTATTATTGACAAAATAACAGTCACCATAAAATGTATTTTGTTCAGTGCGAGTAAAATGTATCTCTCAAAAAATTAACAAGTTTAAATAATGTTGTGCAGTAAACTCCAGGGAGAGAGATCAGAATCAGCAGCACCCAGCTGTATCTCCATGAAGAGTGATGCGTCTATAGGTCGTCTTATTGATTTTAAAGCTGGAGACTCCTCACCTCTACACAGGTAACGTCTGCTCACTGTTAATGTCACTGCTGAAGTCACAGTTAAAAGGAAATTCATCTAGATAAACAGGATGGAAAATACTAAAACATACTAAAACACCATTAAGTGTCCAAATATTTTTTGTCTTATTTAGAATTTTTTAAAATGTGTTTGTGGTACCTATAAAAATTCAGTGGAATGACATTTTATTTGTAAAGTGTTTTTAACAATGGTTATGGTCACAAAGCAGCTTTAAATGTGTATAAATCATAATGATCAGATTGTCCCTCATGAACAAGCCGAGGGCGACGGTGGCAAAGACAAACTCTCTGAGATGACAGTAGGAAGGAACCTTGACTCCACAGGGAACCCATCTTCATTTGGGTGATAACAGAGAGCATTATTGTGCAGTCATACTGTGTGTTAGGCAGCTAGATGTTCAAAATAAGTTAATATGGAGTCCAGTTCATTATTGGAGGCTCAGGTAGTCTGTAGGAATTTCCAGTCCTGACAATTGAGTCCACAACTGTCTGCATCAAATATTTTTTTCTTAGATTGTTTTTGCTTGAAAAATGTCAAAAGAATCTAGAGTTACTTAAGTATTCACCCAGGAAGGTCTGCTACACACGTGGACAAAATTGTTGGTACCCTTCGGTCAATGAAAGAAAAACTCACAATGGTCATATAAATAACTTTAATCTGACAAAAGTAATAATAAATAAGAATTCTATGAATGTTAACCAATGAAAGTCAGACATTGCTTTTCAACCATGCTTCAACGAAATTATTTTAAAAAATTAACTCATGGAACAGGCCTGGACAAAAATGATGGTACCCCTAACTTAATAGTTTGTTGCACAACCTTTTGAGGCAATCACTGCAATCAAACGTTTCCTGTAACTGTCAGTGAGACTTCTGCGCCTCTCTGCAGGTATTTTGGCCCACTCCTCATGAGCAAGCTGCTCCAGTTGTTTCCGGTTTGAAGGGTGCCTTTTCCAGACAGCATGTTTCAGCTCCTTCCAAAGACGCTCAATAGGATTGAGGTCAGGGCTCATAGAAGGCCACTTTAGAATAGTCCAATGTTTTCCTCTTAGCCTTTCTTGGGTGTTTTTAGCTGTGTGTTTTGGGTCATTGTCCTGTTGCAAGACCCATGACCTGCGACTGAGACCCAGCTTTCTGACACTGGCCAGCACATTTCTCTCTAGAATCCCTTGATAGTCTTGAGATTTCATTGTACCCTGCACAGATTCAAGACACCCTGTGCCAGATGCAGCAAAGTAGCCCCAGAACATAACAGAGCCTCCTCCATGTTTCACAGTAGGGACAGTGTTCTTTTCTTGATATGCTTCATTTTTGCGTCTGTGAACATAGAGCTGATGTGCTTTGGCAAAAAGTTCCATTTTTGTCTCATCTGTGCATAGGACATTCTCCCAGAAGCTTTGTGGCTTGTCAACATGTAGTTTGGCATATTCCAGTCTGGCTTTTTTTCTGATTTGTTTTCAACAATAGTGTCCTCCTTGGTTGTCTCCCATGTAGTCCACTTTGGCTGAAACAACGATGGATGGTGCGATCTGACACTGATGTTACTTGAGCATGAAGTTGACCTTGGATCTCTTTATAAGTCTTTCTGGGCTCTTTTGTTACCATTGGGATTATCCGTGTCTTTGATTTGTCATGAATTTTCCTCCTGCGTCCACGTCCAGGGAGGTTGGCTACAGTCTCATGGATCTTAAATATCTGAATAATATGTGCAACTGTAGTCACAGGAACATCTACTGTAGCTGCTTGGAAATGGTCTTATAGCCTTTACCTTTAACATGCTTGTCTATAATTTTCTTTCGAATCTCCTGAGACAACTCTTTCCTTCGCTTCCTCTGGTCCATGTTGAGTGTGGTACATACCATGTCACCAAACAACACAGTGACGACCTGGAGCCCTATATATAGGCCCACTGACTGATTACAAGATTGTAGACACCTGTGATGCTAATTAGTGGACACACCTTGAATGAACATGTCCCTTTGGTCACATTATTTTCAGTATTTTCTAGGGGTACCAACATTTTTGTCCAGGCCTGTTCCATGAGTTTATTTTTTTAAATAATTCTGTTGAAGTATGGTTGAAAAGCAATGTCTGACTTTCATTGGTTAACATTCATAGAATTTTTTTTAATTATTACGTTTGTCAGATTAAAGTTATTTATGTGACCATTGTGAGTGTTTCTTTCATTGACCGAAGGGTGCCAACAATTTTGTCCACGTGTGTATGTGTAGTAGGAGTTACTGTAACTCAAAGGAATTCATCTGGAAAGAACGTTACAGAGTACAACACCCTAAATGGAGAAACACTGAATGAATAAAGGATTAATACTCTTAACTAATTAGGCAAGGCAAGGCAAGTTTATTTGTATAGCACATTTCATACACAATGGTAATTCAAAGTGCTTTACATAAAAGAGAAGAAAATAATGATTAAAAAAAACCCCAATAAAACTGTTAAAAATATTAAATAAACATAAAATAATGCAGTCAGTTCGGAAGTATAGTAGCACAGCGCTCATTCAATAAATGCACAGCTAAACAGATGAGTTTTAAGTTTAGATTTAAATGTGACTAGTGTTTTTGCACATCTGATATCATCTGGAAGCTGGTTCCAACTGCAGGCAGCATAATAGCTAAAAGCAGCTGTCTAATGGTCTTCTTGGGAAGGCCAGTGAGGAGACCATTACAATAATCCACCCTGCTGGTGATAAAGGCATGGACAAGTTTTTCCAAGTCATGATTGGAAACAAAACATCTAATTCTTGCAATGTTTTTGAGATGAGATGATAGTATGCTGATTTAGTTACTGAAACTAAGGTCTGTCTCCAGAATCACCCCAAGATTCTTAACTTGATTTTCAGTTGTTTGACCCCTAGAGTGAAGGTATGCATTCACCTTCAAAGCTTCATCTTTGTTTTCAAATGCAATGACTTCAGTTTTCTCCTTGTTTAACTGAAGAAAATTTTGGCACATCCAAATGTTAATTTCATCAAAGCATTGGCAGAGGGAGTCTACGGGGCTATAATCATTTGGAGATTAAGGCTAGGTAAAGCTGGGTATCATCAGCATAGCTGTGATAGGCAATTTGGTTCTTTCTCATTATTTGACTTAGTGGGAGCATATACAGGCTAAACAAGAGCGGCGCAAGAATTGAGCCTTGAGGGACTCCACATGTCATGGACGTCCACTTAGACTTATGCTCTCCTATACTCACATAATAACCTCTCCCTTCTAAGTATGACCTGAACCAATTGAGAGCCATCCCAGAAAGCCCGACCCAGTTTTCCAGTCTCTCTAGAAGAATGTTATGATCGACAGTGTCAAACGCAGCACTAAGATCTAGTAGTACCAGCACTGATATTTTGCCAGAATCAGAATTTAAGCGAATATCATTTATTATCTTAATGAGCGCTGTCTCTGTGCTGTGATGCGGTCGGAAACCAGATTGAAAATTGTCCAGGTATCCATTTGAGTTTAAGTAGTTGTTCAACTGATTGAAAACAACCTTTTCAATAATCTTGCCTATAAAAGGAAGGTTTGATATTGGTCTGTAGTTATTTAGTATGGAATTATCAAGATTATTCTTTTTCAGAAGTGGCTTAACAACTGCATTTTTCAAAGAGTTTGGAAAAGTCCCAGAGAGAAATGAGGTGTTCACCACTTCTAAAAGATCGGTTTCCAAACAGTCAAACACACTTTTGAAAAAAGATGTGGGAAGTGTGGCAAGGTTGCAGGTTGACGATTTGAGGTGCTGTACTATTTCTTCCAAGATTTTCCTATTAATTGCTTGAAAGACATAGTAACTGTTTGAGGTTGTGTTTGAGTTTTTCTGATCTCTGGACAACTTGATGTATTAATAGCCCTTCTAATATTACTGATTTTCTCAGAGAAGAAGGAAGCAAACTCATTGCATTTGCTGTCGGAGAGCATTTCAGTGGGAATCTGACTTGGTGGGTTTGTCAGTCTCTCAACAGTAGCAAAAAGAGTGCGAGTGTTGTTTAAGTTGCTGTTTATAATGTTTGAGAAAAAGGTCTGTCTAGCTGTGGCGAGTTCCACATTGAATGCACGAAGGCTGTCTTTATAGATGCTATAATGAATTTCAAGTTTCGTCTTCCGCCACATCAGCTCAGCTTTTCGGCATTGTCTTTTCATATTCTGAACTGCTGTTGATTTTCTCCATGATGATTTCTGTCTGCCCGCCTTTCTGAACTTTTCCGGAGCAATATCATCAATAACATTCTTAACTTTTAAGTTAAAGGAATCAAGGAGAAGATCAACAGTGTTTGCAGAAATGCTTGGTGTTAAGGAGATAGCCTTCATAAATAGTGCACTTGTGTTCTCAGTAATGCATCTTTTCCTGACAGACACAGATCTAGATTCAGTGGTAACAGAGATCAATATATCAAAGAAAATACAGAAGTGATCAGATAGTGCTACGTCCTTAATAACAATGGATGAGATGTTTAGACCCTTGAGTAAGTCTAGAGTGTGTCCACGATTATGTGTGGGCCCATGCACATGCTGAATCAGGTCAAAAGTGTTTAAAACACTCATCATTTCTTTTGTAATATTGATTTCTGCATTATCAATGTGAATATTAAAGTCCCCTGCTATGGCAAAACAGTCGAACTCTGAGGAAATCATTGATAGCAGTTCTATGAATTCTTCAATAAAGTCTGGAGAGTATTTTGGAGGTCTGTAAATAATGATGAACAGAATGCGTGGAGCACCTTTCAGCAAAATACCTAGATATTCAAAAGACAAAAACTGACCAAATGACACTTGCTTGCATTGATCGACATCTTTAAATAGAGCAGCTACACCTCCACCTCTCCTAACAGTTCTGCAGACACGCATGAAAGTAAAGTTAGGAAGGGCTGATTAATTTAGGACTGTTGCACTGCAGCTATCGTCTAACCAAGTTTCATTAAAGAACATAAAATCCAATTTGTTTGTGGTGATCAGATCATTGATTAAAAATTATTTATTTTTTAGTGAGCGAATATTTAAAAATGCTAACTTGATGGCATTTCTTTTTGTTCCCACAGTAATCTTAGTTTGATGCATAATAACTCGGAGATTAGATGGGTCAGCCGTGCGGCTTAAGAAGGCTTTGGGCTTTCTTTCACGTGATAAAACAGAGATAGAGAAAGCTACAGGCACACTGGGTTCCCGCTTCTGTAAAATGTTCTGTAAACATTTGTGAATGTTACTGCTATCGTAGCGGGGACCCGACACAGATCACTGAGAGCTGCTATCTGTTTGTTTTAATTCACCTAGACCAGATGTAGGAGGGGGGTTTGAGCCCTGGCGCTGTGGCAGCGGTCGGAGAGCTGGGGCCACAGGCCTTGGTGGTAGCGGAGCTCGCTGTTTTTTAGTTGGCATCTGGGGGCTTGCTGCAAAAGAGTGGGTGAGTTTGGTCCCAGTATACACCAGTTCCTCCATTTTCTGTGAGAAGCTTAGAAGTGGAGATTCTGGAGACAGGGATAATGTGTCTGATGAGATGGGCTCTGGCTCTGGTGTTTCCGGTGGCGTTAGTATATTGTCCTGAATTCCATGGCTATTTTCCAGAATATTATCTTGAAGCTGTTGTAGTATGTCACAATCTGTCTGTGATGAGCTCTGTGAGCAGGACTCAGCCGGGATGTCCATGAGCAGTGGTTGTTTTGACTGTGTGTTATCAGTGTCCTTGTGGGATTCTTTATCCACATGATGATTCGAAAGCTGTCTGTGGTCACTCATACTTTGTCCAAGCATGCATGTGCCATTCAGGTTAAGAGGATTGGCACACACTGCTGAAGGATGATGGAGGGAGAAATAGATATTTTCCTTTAGCACCCTTGCACCAAGTTTGTTTGGGTGGAGACCATCCAGTTTGAACAGTTGTCTATGGCCCCAGAAAAGATTGAAGTTGTCGATGAAGTTGACACCTTTTGAACTGCAGGTTCTTTGTAGCCATGTGTTCAGCCAAAGCAACCGTGAGAACATGTTAGTTCCCCTTGCTGGGAGTGTTCCACTGATGAACGACTGGACTTCAAGTCTTTGAAGTGTTTCAAAGAGTTCACTGAAATCCTTCTTTAGGAATTCTGACTGCTCTTCCCGAATGTCATTTTTCCCCACGTGGATAATGATTCGATTTGCAGTCTTGTGCTTTGTCAGAATGTTCCGAAGTTCCCTGTTCACATCAGAGATGGTAGCTTGAGGAAAGCAGCATGAAGTTGTTGTCCTGCCACTGATGTTTCTGATAGTGGAGTCCCCAATTATCAGAGTCCTGACCTTGGTGTCGCTGTGAGCTGAGTGCCGCTGTCTGCTCGACTTCGAGCGCCTGTTCATAGCGTCATAGTCACATTTTCCTCACCCACATTCATTAACGCTTTAAATCTGTTCTCAAGATGAATAGGGGGTGGCAAAATACCAGTGTTTGCAAGTCTTGTCATAGCCATATCTGGGGAAGAGGATGCTATTGCAGAAATATGAGATACTCGTGACAATCTGATGTCTCGAGTGCCTTTGGGTCTCACTCCCTGTTTGTGCCATCGATTAATCTGTCGATCAGTTTCGGCATGTTCCTTTACAGGGTATAAACTGTTGAAACTTGTTAGATTCACGAGACTCACCGGCTGTATGCTGAGGTTGTCCATCATGACGATTTGCTGAGTCTTCTGCCTGTTTTGGAGGTCCAGCAAGTAACTTTGTTTCAAGAACCTTTGTAGAAGTGTATGGCAGGTCATGCAGCAAGTAGATTCCACAAGAGACATTTTCTTTCTCGTCTGTTTGAAGTAGGCAGCTTTGTTTTCCCGTCTCTGGAATGTAAGCTGCGGGCAGCGGGAGGAGAAGTCCCTTTTTTCGTCCAATCACAAAAGTTTAAAATTTTAGTGTTTGTGCCAAAAATGTTTTTTTGAGCACTGTGCTGATCTGATGAAGTAAAAATCTTACAGAAATAAGAGAAAAGTGCAGATATAGAGAGCAAACGCAGAGCAGTAAGCAGGAACGTTCGAACGGTAGCGAAGCCGGAAGCGGATTAATTAATTCAATTATCTGCAGGAACAATCCCTCTGTTCAATTATGACTAGGCAGAAATACATAAACATTCACTTTGGAGGATTTCTATAAAACCAGTCACAGCTGAGTGTGTATGTACACCCACTACTACTCTCTCTCTCTCTCACACACACACACACACACACACACACACACACACACACACACACACAAAATCCCACTCTAAATCAAAATAAAATGTATTCTAATCTAAATCAATTAATATATGAGGGTGAGTCAAAAATTATATGCACTTTTAGAAAAGACAAATGCATTATTTTTTCGCCATAATCTGCTTACTTTTTATTACGCTTTGTCCATCTGTCAATAAGCTTTCGTATTCCCTCATAAAAAATGTTTTAGGCTGACCTGTGAGCCAAGCATTCACAGCTGTCTTCATTTCTCCATCAGAAGTTTTGTCCTTGCAGGACAGCTTCAGGGGACCAAACAGGTGAAAGTCTGATGTATCAAGATCAGGACTGTAGGGAGGATGCTTTAACACCACAAAACTAAGTCCGGGAGTATATGAGGATGTCGTCTAGGTAGACGAACACCCATCGACCTAACATGTCTCTTAGAACGTCATTAATGAATTGCTGGAAGACAGCAGGAGCATTGCAGAGTCCAAATGGTATTACCAAACTTTCATAATGGCCGGTAGGAGTGATGAAGGCCGTCTTCCACTCATCGCCCTCCCTGATGCGCACCAAGTTGTAGGCGCTCCGGAGGTCCAACTTAGTAAAAATGGTGGCACCAGAGAGGGCGTCCAGGCAATGGATGTCGGTTCTTGATGGTGATGTTGTTGAGCCCCCAATAATCGACACATGGGCGTAAGCTGCCATCGCGTTTCTTCATGAAGAAGAACCCCGCTTTGGCAGGTGAGGAGGAAGGCCGGATGGTACCTTGGCGCAGTCCACTGGAAACATATTCCTCCATCGCCTGCGTCTTGGTGGCAGATAATGAGTAGAGGTGGCCGCGGGGTGGCATGGAACCTGGCTGAAGGTCGATGGCAAGGTCATAGGGGTGATGAGGAGGTAGGTGGGTCGCCCGTCTTTTACAGAACACCTCAGCCAGGTCCCGGTAGGCACTCGAGATGTTGTCTGTGTCGACCTCGGGGGCCTCGGACTCCCTAGAACACGTCCCAGCCCGGGCCCGTAGGCAGAGTTCAGAACAAGTCGGCCCCCATTGTAAGATCCGACTTTGTGTCCAAGATATGAGTGGGTCATGGTGAAGTAACCAGGGGTGTCCAAGAATAAGAGGAGGCGAAGAGATGGGGGTGAGGTAGAAGTGAAGCTGTTCCTGATGTTGGCCGATTTTCATGGTGATGGGTTGGGTTTGGAAGGTGATGGGGCTGGAGGAGAGGGGCCGACCATCGACAGATGTAATATTTACGGGCTGGGATAACGCCTCGATCTTTACCCCCAGTTTCTTGGCATAAGAAGAGTCAATGAAGTTACCAGCCGCACCAGAGTCGATGAATGTGGTACTTCCGACCCGTTTGTGGCCAAACTGGAGGTGTACTCTTACCGTGAGACGGGAATCATTGGTCAGGGTGGTGGAGAGGGAGATGGAACCTCTCACTCCTCACCGGGGCTGCGCGTTTCCCGGGCGCAGAGGACAGATGGCTCGGTGGTGCGCTGCTGACCCGCAATATGCGCAGAGACCCTCTCTAAATCGGCGTTCCCGTTCTGCAGCGGTTAAGGAGGCGCGCCCTAATTGCATGGGTTCCCCGGCTGCGGTGTCAACCACGGCGGGAGGTGGAGAGCCGACGGGTCCGGTAGGTGCAGTAGAAAACGAGGAGCGAGCTTCCGGAACAGGCGTGTGAGAGAAGAAGGAGGGGGTTCGGGGCGTGAAATGAGGCAGTGATGGCGTGATGGGCGGCAGGGTGCAAGGGGCTGGCTTGGGTCGGGCGAGCAGACGCTGGTCGATCCGGAGGGCGAGTTGGATTAAGCCCTCCAATGTAGCTGGAAGTTCTCGTCCGGCGAGCTCGTCCTTGATGCGCGCAGCCAGTCCCTTGTAGTAGGCCGTCCGGAGGGCGGAGTCTCCCCAGTCGGTCTGGACGGCGAGTGTTCGGAAATCCGCCGTGTAGCGGCTCACGGATGAGCCTCCCTGCCGCAGATGATATAATTTGGAGTCGGTCTCCACCTCAGCAGCAGGATGTTCAAAGGTGAGTTTTAGCTGGCGGGTGAACTCTGTGTAGGAATAGGCTACATCTGAATCAGATCGCAGGACCGCCACTCCGCTGCCTGCCCGGATAGCAACGAGACGAGAAGAGCAACACGGCGCAGGGCCGCGATGTCTTGGATGCCTTGGCGGAGAATCGCGACTTCACTACGGAGCTGATTGATCAGCTTAGCATGTTGATCCACCACATTGCAGAGGTGAGCGTAATCCGCTGGGTTTACTGCTGATGGCTCAGTCATTCTGTCACAAACAAACGGAGACGGACCAGAAGACTAGCAGTTAGCCCTGTAGCGTGGATGGTAAACCCAAACGCGGAAGTAGCGCGAACAGGCAGGATAACCACGCTGTTTATTTTTAGAACTCTCTCGGCACGAGAGCAAGAGTTTACACAAATAAACCCGCGTTCTAATAACACACACTCAATCGAAAGCGAAACCCAAGAAAGTGAGTACTCACGATTAGACGGACAGAGCGTCGCGATAGCATGGGCAAACTCAATGACTGAGCAATGTGTGGAGCCATCTTGTCTCCTTTTATGCTTCCTGAATAGCGACCGTACTACTTCCAGGTCCTAGTGCCGGTCGTGTTAGGAGTGCGCATGACAGATATGCGCTGTGAAAACATGGTGTAAGAAAAAGGAATCTGTAAGCATATATTAATTAAATGTACTTGTGCATGCAACAATATGATAGAAAATATTAATCTTATTAAAAGAACATAGAGGAAAGGTGAGGAAACAGGGGTGAGCCAAGGACAATGTGATGTCACAGTAGCACACAATATGCAGTATTAACTCAAGTGAACTCTAGATAGGTAGCCACCTTAGATGTGAGATGCTTAGTGGACAGTGTGTACCCAACGGATCCTAGGCATAAGAGTACAGTAGTGAGGCATGAGATAATCAGTATACAGTTTGTACCCTAGAACACATGGTGTAATCTTTGTACACCGAGTATCCAAAAGCACCTGATAAGAATGATGTAATGTCATGATGTAATGTCAGCAGACTCATGGGGTGATCTTGACTCGGATGTCAAATTAAAGGAACACTGACAAATAACCAAAATGTAAGCGCCACCCCTATATTTATAATATAAACAAACCAAGTGTAAAGATAATGGAAAATAATTTGCAAGAAAAATTAATTACAATGGGAAGAAATATGGAGTCAGATGACGAGGTATATGACATAATGGAACAAGGTAGAAGAAAGTATGATTATAATGGGTTAATAATTTGGTAAGAGATGGGGAAAAAAAGTGTACGGAGGAGGGGGCTAGGTGAGCGCTCCTCCTCGTGCAAACTGTATAAAATAAGCTTGTATGTCACAGTCAGATCAGTCAGCTTTTGATAGTGCCCGAATTAACAACATGGGCCTTGCAAGGCTGGCTCACTTGGGTTTTGTTGCTGCAATAAATCCTGCCTTACTTCATCCAGATCTGCACGGAGTCCGGAGTCTTTCTTTGGTTCTTTTTCCTAAAGTTACAGTGTTTGTGTAATATTTGTAAGTATGGCAACAGTAACAAATGGAAGAGAAAAAAATCTCCCACAAATCCTATAAAAAGTATAGAGATTAATAAATATAAATTGTATTAGTAGCAGCTCCGAGACTCGTATCTGGTACACCTGACTACACACCAGTTACTCTAACCGCTACACCACAGACTGGAGGGCTTTTTCCCTGGCTTCATTAAAGACAGATTAGAGAAATACCAAGACTTATTTGTGAACTTGTCTTTGTTTTTCATTCTTAAAAATGGTGTTCGTGTAATCCTCCAACCTACACAAAGAATACAACATTTACAAGATAGAAGACGGTTAGAGATGTAAATGCGTGTCTATTCTTAGTGTGTGTAAAGCAAAGATTTTTTTGTTGCAGTGCATATGTGTGCGCGCATGTGTTTTTGTGCTTTAGGGTCCTAGGGCTGCCTTCTTCATCTGTAGTATCTGTATATCTGTATAAAAGCCAAGTTGTAAAATTCATGTTTGAGAAGAGACATTCTGTATCTGCAGTCAGGAAATTCTGTGGTCTAAACAGCTTTACGCTTGGAAGTGACATT
The DNA here is from genome assembly GCA_013621035.1 of Clarias magur. NCBI lineage: Eukaryota > Metazoa > Chordata > Actinopteri > Siluriformes > Clariidae > Clarias > Clarias magur. The sequence goes on along the minus strand of QNUK01000867.1, from coordinate 97,658 downwards.
ACGGAGCTCCACGGCCTTTATTAATTAATCTCAGGGAGTTTTTCCTTCCCCCCACGCTGCCCGCGTCTTGTTCATTAGAAACAACCTGATCATTTTGTTTCATACATATTTCCTCACACATGTCGTACTCATTTCACTAATTTTCTTTTGAATCGGTAAAGCTGCGACAGACAGGGATCTCCTCTATGACATGAATAGCCTACAATTTAAAGATGTGGGCGTTATGTGATAATAAATCATGTAGTAGAACAGTATCTGTAACATGCTGTGTACTACATGACATAAGCGCAATATATGAATTAAAGTTTACTGGCATTGTCAAGAAAGAAACTGGCGATCACCTGATTTGAATGCAACTGCCTTAACCATTTTACCACCTGGGAAGCTGTGGGATTTATTGGCTCAAATCTCATTTTTATTAAATAAATTGGCTATACATAATATTAGTTTTTATGTTGGTGAATCCCTACCAGTGTACATGAAGAATACACCATTTACCAGACAGAAGACAGCCATAAGTGTGAATGTGTGAGAAAATTAATTTCTTTGTCTACATATGTGACTTTGCCTAGTGTTAATATACGTCGATATACAGTGAGGTCAATAAGAAAAATCCAGAAATCACATTGTATGATTTTTTAACAATTTATTTGTGAATTACTGTGTCAAATAAGTATTTGATCACTTGCTTATCAGCCAGATTTCTGACCCTCAAAGACCTGTTATTTTGCTTTTAAATAGTCCAGCTACACTCTGCTCATGATTCAAAATCGTTAGCTGTCATAAAGACACTTGTGCACCCCACAATCAGTCAAAGTCTAAGTAGCAACATGGGCAAAACCAAAGAGCTGTCAAAAGACACAAGAGACAAAATTGTAGACCTTCACAAAGCTGGAAAGGGCTACGGGGCAATTGCCAAGCATCTTGGTGAAAAAAGAACAACTGTTGGAGCAATTGTCAGAAAATGGAAGAGGCTAATGATGACTGTCAATGTCCCTCGGACTGGGGCCCCACGGAAGATCTCTCCTCATGGGGTATCAATGATGCTAGGAATGGGGAAGAATCAGCCCAGAACTACACGACAGGAGCTGGTCAATGCCGTGAAGAGAGCTGGGACCATCGTTTCCAAGGCTACTATCAGTAATACACTAAGACGTCATGGTTTAAAATCTTGCATCGCACTGAAGGTTCCCCTGCTTAAGTCAGTCCATGTCCAGGCCCATTTGAAATTTTCCAGGGACCATCTGGATGATCCAGAGGAGTCATGGGAGAAAGTCCTGTGGTCAGATGAGACCAAAGTAGAACTTTTTGGTCTTAACTCCATTCGCCATGTTTGGAGGAAGAAGAATGAGGAGTATCATCCCAATAATACCATACCTACAGTAAAGCATGGGGCTGGAAGAATCATGCTCTGGGGGTGTTCTGGGGGTGGCTGGGTCTTCCAACATGACAATGACCCAAAGCACACAGCCAGGAAAACCAAGGAGTGGCCCCGTAAGAAGCATATCAAGGTTCTGGAGTGGCCTAGCCAGTCTCCAGACCTAAATCCAATAGAAAATCTTTGGAGGGAGCTGAAACTCCGTGTTGCTCAGCGACAGCCCCGAAACCTGACAGATCTAGAGAAGGTCTGTACGGAGGAGTGGGCCAAAACCCCTCCTGCAGTGTGTGCAAACCTGGTGAAGAACTACAGGAACCGTTTGACCTCTGTAATTGTTCTGTACCAATTTTTTTTTTTTTTTACTCAAGTGATCAAATACTTATTTGACACAGTAATTAACAAATAAATTGTTAAAAAATCATACAATGTGATTTCTGGATTTTTTTTTTCTTTTTAGATTCTGTCTCTCATAGGTGAAATGCACCTATGCTGAAAATTGTAGATCCCTCCATGATTTCTAAGTAAGAGAAATTGCAAAATCACAGAGTGATCAGATACTTATTGACCTCACTGTACATTGTAACACTAGGCATTAAATATAGTGCTTCTAGTTAATGACTGCTACTCACACACTGACACTGTTTTTATCGTCCAAGATGACAAGCTTGATTTAATTATGAAAATATGTGGACAATGCAAGAACTGTCAGTCACAGGTGTATAAGGCTGCCCCTGACACTGCACTTACCTGAAACAGTCACTGCTCCCCCTGGTGAGACAATACAGTATTACAACCTGTTTATTAGAACAATGCAAGAGGGTGTTAATGGGGTGGGGCTTCATTCACTGCGTCATCATGGGGGATCATGTTCCACGCATAGATCGGGCAGGGATTTGTCACGGATCTGGCAGGGTGACTGTTTAAATGAGCTACGACTATAACTTTTTAATTTTTGACTCTTACTACCAAGCCAACAACAAAGACAAATCTCATATGCATCTAATAACCTAAAGCAGCTCTGGAGCACCAACTGCTTCTCAGCAATGTGCTAGAAACTTCAGCAAGGGGCAGTATGTCATTCACAGAGGCACCAGGGTCATTATGGTAATCTTTAAAATAACAATTAACGGGAAAAAAACAGAAGCCATGCCACAGCGTGACTGATGATATTTAAATTCCACTCATGTAACTTGCCCTAATCCTGGCTCGAATGCAAATTGAGATGTCACCTAGAATTTAGTGCACATAGTCCATCAGACAGCACTCAGCAAATAAACAACCGCTTGATTATGAACCCATCACTGGTCAGAACACCGTTCCATGTCCTTTAAATAATGACATCACCTACAAGTTAATGCAGGTAGACTAATGCACATAAAGCACTCAGCCAATAAATCTCCTGTGCTGATGAATGTAAAACAAAATCACCCGTTAATCAAAGCTCTGACGTCTGCAGCATGTGACTTACACACCTTCAAAAACTAGCAAAAAAGTAGATGAAGTTTCAAACAAGAAAGCTGAAGCTTTTGTAACACCCATCTTTGTTCATTTGTTCATGTCATGCTCTGTATTAGATTAACATTAACTCCCAGTCAGGAAAAGGTCTAGAATCTGCTCTTTTGAAACTTCTGCAGTCCCACTTATCAAGTACAATTTTCTTGCCGGATGGACAGATAATTTCACTAGTGTTAAGTGAATTTCTTAAAACAAGAGAAATAAACTGTCCAGGCAGGAAAACTTTACTTGATAAGTGGGACTGCAAAAGTTTCATATGAGTCTTAGCTGAACTTTTGGAATGCATTTTTGCATAGAGGCTTGTGGAATTTAGCCCTGATTACTTACATTAAACTCACTCTCTGGGAGACAAACTTTATAGGCAGTGTACAGAGCAGGAAAACTTATTTTTATTAGGGCCCAAGCAGTATAGGTGCGCAGGACCCTCTTGTTTTCCTAAGGATTTTTTTTCCACCCTTTTGGACTTTTCGGGGGTCTTAACATGCTCGAAAACTCATGAAATTTGTCAGACAGGTTGGAATCTGCTGCCATCAGGATGCCTGAGAGTCTCGTGGCCCGGGGCCCCCAGGGGCCCCCACACGAGATTTTGCTGGATAGCTTATACACACTTTCACATAGGCACACGAAACTCGGTACACATTTAGAGCTCATTGAGCCGAACAACTTTCACACTGCATGTCCTGGGCTCAACTCAACAGGAGGCCGGTAATTTTGGGTCGTTCGCAAAAACGCACCCGATGGATTTTTATATACTCCTCCTAGGGAAATTATACGATCGTCACCAAAATGGCCCGATGTGATCTAAAGACATTGAGGATGCAAAATTGTAGAGGGATTTTTGATATCTCAAATGGGTCAGCCGTGATAATGCCTTAAACGTACACCGAAAAATGATTAATAACTTTCTTTGTGGCATTATATTGAGTGACATTATATTCAGTGACACGTTCAGTGACATCATGTTCAGTGACATCACACTGAGTGACATCATCATAGTATGATGCTTTTCTTCCAGCATCTGCGGCCTATTGAACACTCAACCATCACAAATGTTAACACACACATACACACAAACACATCTCTCTCTCACACACACACACTCACACACACACATGCATGCATGCACACACAAACACACTCATACATCACACACATGCACACACACATACACACACATTACAAATGTTAACACACACACACACACGCACCACTCTCACGACGCACACACACCTCTCTCACGACGCACACACATGCACTAACAAGTCACATGTCTCACACACACAAAATAACACACATATCACTCATGTTAACACAGACTCTCAGCCACATATTTACTCGTCACACACAGACTGACACATGCACACGTCACACACCTCTCTCCCTCACTCTCACAACCACACTAACTCTCTCTCACACACACACACACACACACACACACACACACACACACACACACACACACACACACACACACTAACGCACTCAACAAATATTTAGGGCCCAAACTGACATTAGCCCTGTATAGTGTGTGATGTGTGCAGGTTGTGCGATGCAACCGGGTGACGATGGCTTTTTCGAGGTCGTAACATGCTCAAATAACACACAAGTTGTGCGGTGCGCCCTATGTTGCAACTATATTTTTATTTTAATTTATAAAAATCTATGTACTTATATGCACCTAAATTCTGATTTAATACTGACTTGAAAACACCCAAACTATGTCTTTAAGGCTAATGTTTAAATTATTGTGGCAATTTCTTTTTTGTTCACAGTGTTCTACAGAAGGCAGGAGACAGATTAGCAAAGAGCATCATCACAGATACAGGGTAAGATCAAAACCAACAACATGACTGTGACTCTGACACACTGGTGTTATAAACATCTCTGCTGTTATTAACTACAGAGTGATTAGATTCTAGAAAACATACAGTAGAATAAAATAAAAACACATAGTGAGAACATTATAAAGAGCTATCAGTGATAACCAGGCAGAAAAATAAGATCTTAAAGATTAATTATTGGACCCGCATGTCTCATTTTATAGGCACGACCCAGAATCTGCTGCTGTAAATGAATTCCAGAAAAAGTTCCAATTAAATCTGATGAAGAAGTTTCAGTTTTTGAATGGAGTGATAATAAACCTGGGAACCCAAACACTCCTGAATGAGATCTACACAGAGCTCTACATCACAGAGGGAGACAGTGGAGACGTCAATAATGAACATGAGGTAAGACAGATTGAAGCAGCATCCAGGAGAAGAACAACAGAGGAAACACCAATCAAATGCAATGACATCTTTAAGCCCTTATCTGAACAAGACGAACCCATCAGATCTGTGCTGACAAAGGGAGTCGCTGGCATCGGAAAAACTGTCTCTGTGCAGAAGTTCATTGTGGACTGGGCTGAAGGGAAAGCAAATCAGGACGTCCACCTCATATTTCCACTTCCTTTCAGAGAGCTGAATTTGATGAAGGACCAGAAACTGAGTCTGATGGAGCTCCTTCATGTCTGTTTTAAAGAAACAAAAGAAACAGAAATGTCCAATTGGGAAAAAGTTCTGTTCATTTTTGACGGATTGGACGAGTGTTGTTTTCCTCTAGATTTCCAGAACACAGTGAGAGTGTGTGATGTAACTGAATCAGTATCAGTGCCTGTGCTGCTGATAAACCTGATCAAAGGGAATCTGCTTCCCTCTGCTCTCATCTGGATCACCTCCCGACCTGCAGCAGCTGATCAAATCCCCTCTGAGTGTGTCCATCGAGTCACAGAGGTACAAGGGTTCAATGACCCACAGAAGGAGGAGTACTTCAGGAAGAGGATCAGTGATCAGAGCCTGGCCAATAACATCATCACACACCTGAAGTCATTAAGAAGCCTCTACATCATGTGCCACATCCCAGTCTTCTGCTGGATTTCAGCCGCTGTTCTAGAGAGAATGTTGTGTGAAGCAGAGAGTGGAGAGATCCCCAAGACTCTGACTCAAATGTACACACACTTCCTCATCATTCAGATAAACATCATAAGAGAAAAGTACTCAAAGAAGCAGGAGAGTGATAAGAAAATGCTTCTTAAACTGGGACAACTGGCTTTTGAGCAGCTGGAGAAAGGGAACCTGATCTTCTATGAGGAAGACCTGAGAGAGTGTGGCATTGATGTGAGAGAAGCAGCAGTGTACTCAGGTGTGTGTACGCAGATCTTCAGAGAGGAGTTTGGGCTTCACCAGAGTAAAGTGTACTGCTTTGTTCATCTGAGCATTCAGGAACACCTCGCAGCTCTGTATGTGCACCTGATGTTCAGGACAGACAATAAAAATGTTCTTACAAAGAGTCGAGCTTCAAAACAGAAGCAGGAAGAAATTACAGTTTTAGATTTCCACAAGTGTGCTGTAGTTGAAGCTTTAAAAAGTCAGACTGGACATCTGGATCTTTTCCTTCGCTTTCTTCTGGGTCTCTCACTGGAGTCCAATCAGAAACTCTTACAGGCCTTAGTAACACAGACAGGAAGTAGCTCCCAGAGCACAGAGGAAATTGTTCTGTACATTAAGATGAAGATCAGTAGAGAGCGTTCTACAGAGAAATCCATCAATCTGTTCCACTGTCTGAATGAACTGGGTGATAATTCTCTAGAGGAGGAAATCCAACGCTACCTGAAATCTGGAAAACAAAGGAAACTCTCTTCTACACAGTTGTCTGCTCTGGTGTTTGTGTTACTGACATCAGCACAGGAGCTGGAAGAGTTTGACCTGAGTAAATATTTCAGTCCAGATAAGATAACAGATGATGTCCTTCTGAAGCTGATGCCTGTGATTGCAGCATCCAGAAAAGCAATGTAAGTAAAATTTAATATAACTGTTCTACTGTTACAGTGTTGGAAAGAGATCAACTGAAAACATTTTCACAAATGTGTGCTGTGGGATGTTTTGACCTCAACATGATTCAGGGTGGAGTTAATGCAAATAATTAAAGAATACATTTATGTTGACTCACTATCTTGAAATAATTAAAAAGTTCATGTTGAATATTTGGTGCATGTTTATTAAAACGCTAAGGTACGTCCTGTTTAGCACTTGCAATAGTAACACCAGTTGGTACTTACAAAAGCAATGTGGAATTGAACATAGTGTCACCAAGTGCCAGAATTGTACAAAATCAGGGCCAGGTGAGCATGGAGTTAAGCACTACATCCTGTTTGGCAAATCAAAACACAAATTGATAGCTTTTGTTGGTCTGTAGATGTCTCCTATGAAATTTGGTAAATTTGGAAAGTTTATAGGAGGAGATGTGAGAAGACTTTTATGAAGGTACTGCAGGATGACAGAAGAACAAAATATCAGACAACATGGATGCAAAAGAAAAATTTGTAAAGAGGGACACAGGCATGAATTGGTTTAAGTCTCATGATTGTACACTAAAAAATAATTCTTAAATTTTACAGTAAAAAACGGCAGCTGTGGTTGCCAGAATTTTACCGTAAAAAATACGGTAGCAACATGTTTGGTTATACAGGATTACACTGTATGTTCTATGGATTTTAATTGTTTCTTTTTTTCTGAGCCTGGCCAGGAATTGAACCCAGACCCTGTTGGTATAACGCGACAGTGCTAACCACTACACTACTGTGCTTGCTGCACAATTGTTGTTGTTGGACTTCCTCGGTTTCCCCACGTCCCGCACTCGACTTGCACTCCAACAACGACAACGTTTGTGTAGCAAGCACAGTAGTCTAGTGGTTAGCACTGTTGCCTTACCCTGCCAGGGTCTAGGTTCAATTCCCTGCCAGGCTTGAAAAAAAAAAAAAAAAAACAAGTAAAATGAGTGCAATTTCGTACAACCTAAAAACATTGCTACCATATTTTTCACAGTAAACTTCTGGCAACCACAGCTGCTGTATTTTTACCGTAAAATTTACGCTTTATTTTTTTATAGTGCAATAACGTATTTTTTACAGTAAAATTCTGGCAACCACAGCTGCCAGTTTTTTACCGTAAAATTTACGTTTAAAATTTTACGCCCCAGGAAAGGAAGACCGAGAGTCACCTCTGCTGCGGAGGATAAGTTCATCCGAGTCACCAGCCTCAGAAATCGCAGTTTAACAGCAGCTCAGATCAGAGAGCAGGTCAATGCCACACAGAGTTCTAGCAGCAGACACGTCTCTAGAACAACTGTTAAGAGGAGACTGTGTGAATCAGGCCTTCATGCTAGAATATCTGCTAGGAAACCACTGCTAAGGACAGGCAACAAGCAGAAGAGACGCGTTTGGGCTAAAGAACACAATAAAGAAAACTCTTTGAATGAGAAGGTGTGTCAAACTTTTGGTCTGTACTGCATATTTTAAAATCCAAAATTCATCAGCTCACTGTAGCGCCCCCCCAGTGGACTATTGTGATGACAGACTAGTTTTTTTTTTGGGGGGGTGGATTTTTCCCCGATTTTCTCCATAATTTAGTCGTGTCCAATTCCTCCCCGTCACTAGGGGCTACTACTACCACTCAGTCTGGAGGACCGAAGACCATCATGTGTTTCCTCCGAACCATGTGACGCCAGCCGACCGCATCGTTTCGAACTGCTCACTCACGCACCGTTGGGGGTGGCGTAACACACTCGGAGGACAGCACTATCCGCTTTTTCCGCTTACAGTGAGCTCACAGACGACCCTGATTGGCTGTAGAGCCATGTTTAATGTGGGAGCACTAAGTACCTCTCATCCCTCCCCTCTGAGAGAGCTCGGCCAGTCAGCTTTCTGTAGACCTCCGGCTGCAAGAGGTTACAGCATCACCCAGGAATCAAACTCATGATCTCCGGATGATAAGGCGAGCACTTTACCACTGCGCCACTCGGAGGCGACGAAAGACTAACATTTAGGTTTGATTGGAATCAGACAATTGCAACTTGTTAACATGTACTGAAACTTTGATTCAAGTCAGTTAAATTAAATTATATTTATATAGAACAATTAATAAAGGTCATTGTCGCAGAATAAAAAAAATTTAAATAAGTTTTAAAAAAGTGAGGAAATGTGTATAATTTATAAGTTACAATTTGTCCCTGATGAGCCAAGGGAGCCAAGACAATCAAATGAAATCTTGAGAGGAACCAGACCGAACAGGGAACCCATCCTCATTTGGGTGATGACAGATAGGCAGGAATTGTTTATTGGTCCTACTGTGTGCTCTGAGGCCAAAAGTTCAGCATAACAGTTAAAGTGTTTAATATGTAGTCCACTTTCATTGATGGAGACTCACAACAGTTAACAGAGTGCAGTCTTCATCAGCTGAACCTTCATGGTCAAGAGGAAAAGGAATCAGTCACTACACATATACTAAGCAGCGTACACAGGCCCATCCTCAGCAACGAGCCAGAGGCCTCCATGAGATGAAATCTCCAACCAGAAGTGAAGCACCAGGATGTGTCAGACAGGTGTGGGGGGGCAGAAGGGCACAGGATCACACAGTGCCGTGTGTGTTTCTACTGTGTGTGTGTGTGTGAGAGAGAGAGAGAGAGAGAGAGGGAGAGAAATAGAGAGAAAACATTTACAGTAGGTATACTTACAGTCACATAATGTATAGGGCCAGTGTATATTTAGTGCAGAGCACAAGCAGGGACTCCAACAGGACTGACTATAACAACATAAATAAAAGGAAACAACCATAAGGGCTTCCTGGGAAGTAAAGCAACCAGTCAGTTCGAAGTCAAAGATGTAGAGCATGAGCTACTAAAGAAATTGTCTTTAGAATCAATGGTGACAAAGGTATGGACATATAAAATTGCAAATTTCGTGGTAGAGGGAGCGATATCAGGACTAAAAAAATGTTTGCCATTACCCTCTATCAGTGTGTGTGAAGTTTCAGAAAAGGTATGAGATGGCTTCTGGCTGAACTTACAGAGGAATTACTACTACTACTATTGCTACTGCTACTACAACTGCTATTACTACAGTAAGTCATTCCAAGTTCATCATTCAAATGGCCATGAACACGCGATGTCACTTAACGAACGAGCAGCGCCACCTGGCCATGGCGCACATTCAGGTCGGTGGCAGGCAGTCAGATGTTGCTCGTGAACTTGGTGTGTCTCAAAGTGTCATCAGCAGACTTGCATCAAGACACAAAACTACTAGCAAAGTTCATGACAGACCCAGGAGTGGAGCCCCACGAGTGACAGACCACAACGATGACCAGTACCTAAGGACATATGCACTCAGACATTGTTATGCAACTGCCACATAGCTGCAGGCCCGTTTATGAGATGTGAGGGGTACTAGACAAACCATTCGCAACCGACTCCACCATTTTGGCTTGAATGCCAGACGACTCCACTGACACCGAGACACCGCCGTGAACGTTTGCAATGCAGACCTGGACAATGCAGCAGTGGTCTATCGTCCTGTTCACTGATGAGTGTTGGGTCACCGTTGCTGGAGAAGGCGAGGTGAGCGATACGCTGAGGTCAACCTGGTCCCCAGGTTTGCTTTGGTGTAGGAGGTGCAACAGTCTGGGCAGGCATCACAAAACAGATTTGGTTATTGTAGATGGCTCAGTCACTGCACGTTCTTACCTCAGAGACATCACAGAACCCATTATCATCCCCCAATTCCGCCAGCACACCCCCAACTTTCTGTTCATGGATGATAATGCTCCACCACATCGTGACAGAATTGTCACAGCTCGACCTCAGGAAGTTGGAGTGCCTCATATGGTATGGTCATCAATGTCCCCTGACCTGAACCCCATAGAGCACGTCTGGGACCAGTTGAAGCAGAGACTGGATGATCGTACCCCACCCCCACGTGACCTGGCAGAAGCACTTGTGGAAGAGTGGAACGCATTGCCTCAGAACAACATCATGAGGCTAGTGAGGAGCATGACAAGTCGCTGTTAAGCTGTCATTGTGGCAAATGGTGGAAACATCCGCTACTGACATTGTCAGTTTTTGTCATTTTGGGCTATCCTTTTTAATTGTCAAAAATTTTGGGGCAATAAATATTAAACTAATGAAAATGGTGTTTCTTCTTATACATTATTAGTGATATCAAAGGGAACTTTTACTTATTTCATTAAAATTCAGAGCAAATAGAAAAAGCACTCATGTAAATAACATCCCTAACTTATTGTGAGTAGTGTATATACACACACAAACACAGTAGCTGATGTTAAACAATTTATTGTATCCTAAATTTTCCAGAGGTATAGTGGTGTAGTGGTTAGCACTGTTTGCCTTGCACCTCCAGGGTCTGGGATTGATTCCCGTCCAGGGTCAATTCCCGCCTCTGTGTGCATGTGCAAGTTTCCATGTTCTCCCTGTGCTTGGTGGGTTTCCTCTGGGTACTCTGATTTCCTCCCATGGTCCAAAGACATGCATATTAGACTAATTGGTGTTCTCAAAATAGCCTGTAGTGTGTGAATGAATGTGTGTATGCCCTGTGATGGAATGGCACCCTGTCCAGGGTGTACCCCGCCTCGTGCCCTAAGTCTCCAGACCCCCCCGTGACCCTGAATACAGGATGTGAGTGAGTAAATTCTCCAGTTATCATCCCATTTTACATTAATAGCAGGGAAAACACTAAAATGTGCAGGACAGGTGGTCCTCCAGAACCAGGGTTGAGAACCGCTTGCCTATATGGATGTGCTAGCTTTAGGTGAAGGGAAGATATTTGACATTAGTGGGGTAGACAAAGCATTTGGGGACATAGCTCCTGCCTATGCATAGAAATGACTATGTCTACGTCTACGTGTATTAGAGACTGGGGACCCATGTGAATGTCCAAAATTGGTCAAAAAGTGAATTTTGCACACATTCTTTTATGCGCCTACCCTGTTAAACTTAGCAGCCCTGTGTTCGCTCTGATTGGTACAGCAAGCCATGTGACAACAAACAGAGACTGGAGAAAGTTGATTTAAATTAGTTGTTTCAGATAATACAATAAATAGCCATGAGCTCACACCAGCACACACACAAACATGCCCACAATGAACTCCATGCTGCTGTTACTGAACTTGTATTGCATCGTACTATGCCATATTGGCTTTTGATGCCAATTCATAACATTTATATTGATAAGATTTTTGCTTCCATCAGTCTGATTCCTAAATAAAATTCATGATATTTATTTCCGAATTTACCATTATCTAATAAACACCCTCTTCATTGCCTCTACAACATTCCCCTTCGTCCCCACTTACATTACCACCATAACTGTTGTACTTTATCACGCTAGCATCCACCTCCAAGATACATAATCAGGAGGGTTTTCTCCTTTATTAAACCCGGGACTGTTTAAGAACACTGTTTAAGAACATGTAGGGGCCATATCGACTTCTTTAGTGGCCCCCACCTACACCAATCAAAATATTTTACATACAAGAAGAAACAGAATCATTACTATTGATAAAGTTAATAACATGTTAATATTAATACTATGACTTATTCTGACAGTTGTGTTTAATCTATTTGTGACTCAAAGAAGCAATGCACAAAATATATTTTTCTCAGAACTGGTAAAATGATGTGATCTAATTTTATTGTCAAACTGTTCAACTTTATACACAGCTGAATACAATGATAGTTTAACACTGTGTAGATTATTGAATAAAATTGGGTTAGGTTGTTCTTTGTGTTTAAAAAAAAAATCCTTTCATAAACATATAATATTTATGATTTCTAAATACATAGAATATAAATATACAGAAGAAACTAATTTGTAGTTTAGACTATTATAAGTTGCACATTTAACATATTTATAGACTATAAACTTCAATATTTATGACATGAATCTGTTTGAAAATTATGACCTGCTGCATGCTCCACAGTAAACTGTACAGTTTGTATTGTATTCATTGTCAGGGACAAGACTGTATCCCATCTCACACCTGTCGTTACTGATTAAAAAATTAAAATTAAATTAAAACATTATAGTATTTACAAATTCTTATTGTCTCATATAAATATTCTTTTGTCCATGATCTAAAATTTGTCTGTAGACTGGTCAGAATTCTTTTTTAACTTTCTTTAAATGATAACTTGGAGGACCCAATACCAGTTTCAGAAAAAAGTTCTGTCTATCTGTCCGCAAAACCGACTGCACAGAATTTAATTAAACTTCATCAGTCCTTCTGTAAGTGTCTAAAGTTAAACTTGCACCTTAAATGAAATCAAAATGTTAAGTAGAAGGGACGTTATTGACACATCTCAGTCTTGGGGAATAAGATCTGGTTCACCGGATTACTGAGCCGGCCCTTTGTCCCCCCCTAGTATGTCTACGTGTGTACTTGTCTTTTTGTTAAACCAAATCAAGTTCACCTGTGTCTGCCCTGTGTGTGTCTATTTATTCCGCCCGAACTCGCAGCCCCTTGTCTGTTCTCTGTTGTGCACGTGTCCTAGTCTCTATGTTCATGAACTGTGTATTGTCTCGTCTCTCCGCCGAGGACTGAAAGGTATTTGTCTCAAGCGGCTGGAACAGCTGGTAACTAGGTCAAGGTCAAAGCTGAGGGATTCTCAGCTTCCGGTGGTTTTGTTGGCGATGAGAGTCGTCTTTCCTTTATTTTTGTGTTTTCATTCTACCAGTCCGGTGGAGTTATCCGCAGTGCAACTGTGTTTACTTTGGTTTATTTTTTGTTCGAGTTGTGAAAAATCAATAAAGAACTCTCAGTTACGTGACCCCTGCATCTGTGTCCACCCCAGTTTCTGCAGTCATGACAGTTATGAGCAGTTTAGTGCCAGAATATAAACAGAAAGTTTTGTCCCTTTGAGTCTATTGTCTAACTGGTGTTTGTACTTTTAGTATTTGTAAAATAAGAAGCTACAGTGAGAGATTTGAGGCCTTGTTTGATTATTTGCTCTAACTTTATTTCATTATGTATTATTTTATTTTCTTCAGTATCAAGTGTGATAAAGTTGGAGTGAACAGTTGGTCAGCTCTGGTCTCAGCACTCAACTCAGAAACCACCAATTTGATAGAACTGCATCTGACTGTGAAAACACTGGATCTGTCAGACAGTTCACTAGGAGACTCAGGAGTAAAGACTCTCTCTGCTGTACTGGAGAATCCTCATTGTAAAGTGGAAAGTCTGAGGTAAAATCATCTCTTTGATAGTCACAGTAACTATGGGTGTTGTCTTGTAGGGGTTTGGGGTTGTTGTAGCTAGGATAGTCATAGCAGCCCCAAAACTTTATTGTTTATTCAGAAAATTTAATTTTAAAATTCTAATTGAAAAATTAATTCAATAATAAAAACCAATTATTTTAATAAGTAATAAAAAATAAAAATTGTGATCTGATTCCAGTGGGTTTATCAAGTGCTGAACTTTTGACCTTTCTCTCATGTCCTGTTAGCCAATGTGCAATTTTTGTAATTTAGCATGAACATGCATTGATGATACCATAATGGATGTTATGATGTCTGTTGGTAAATGCATGATTTTTTTCTGCTCTGCTGCTTGTTATGAATTTCATACACTGGTGGTTGAAGAAGAAACTGTTGCTCCTCATGTGATGCTCATTCACATACCATGGGACTGTTTCTTATGAGCTTAATATTTTACCTGGTATTTAACACAGCTATGTAACTACAGCTACCAACTTTTCAGAAAAGTCTGGAGTGAGATTCAGGAAATAAGGGCATTTTTTCCCCACGCCGGATGCCCAGCCATTTTGTCTCCAAAAAAAACCCACACCTCACCCCACACGATTAAAGTTCTGTACATTTTAGTGTTGCACTGTTAAAGTGAAACAACAGATGCATGTGACTATATTTATTTCAATTTGTACAACTGACATTTGAAATATTCGCTAAAAAAAAAAAAAAAAAGAAAGAAAATCGGACGTACCTTACACACCAACCAAATCACCTACTGTACATGCTCTCCAGCAGCTAAATGTAGGGAAGCAGGTATGTAGCACAGAACTCTGGGGCAAAAACAATATATCACTGTTTTTATATTCAGAAGACCAATCAAACCTGATTAAAAGAGAATACACCAGATTGCACACAATATTATGTGAAATGCTACAGTCATGCAGGAGCCGTGAAACAAAGAGAATGAGTGTGTGAAACAGAGAGTGTGTGAGTCTTACACATAGTGTGTGAGAGTTTTCAGTTTTAATGTAACTGTCACAAAGCAGGTACTGCACACTGTAGTGTCAGGCGTGTGTTGCAAATGAAACACTTGTGCCAGCAGTTAATGAGAAACCGTACATTTCAGAGCTTCCTGGATGGAAAGCTAAGTGACCTTAGCAGAAATAAAAGAAAATCTCTTGCACCATCCCTGACACTTACTCACTAAAAGCAGGTGTACAGTGTTAGTGTTGTTTTTCACCTGAACAAGTATGACTCATATAATAAAAATATAGATATAAAAAATATATATATAGATATAAACATAAAAAATCATAAAGTACAAAAACAAAGATCTGTCTTAGACAAAAAGGTGCAATTTTTGATTTCATGTATTTGATTTATAAACTTTTAACTATTTACAATAAAACAAGCTTAGACAATCACACAACAAAATACAGTGGAACCTTGGATTGCGAGCATAATTTGCAAATTTCCCCATAAGAAATAATGGAAACTCAGATTATTTGTTCCACAACACACACACAAAGAAAATACATAAAAACAATTAATGCAAAAAATATAGTAAAAATAAAACAAATTAACCTGCACTTTACCTTTTGAAAAAAGTAAAAATAAATCCTGACAGATAAGTGTTTCCGTTTGTGTGCACAGACACTGTGTATGTGTGTGTGTGTGTGTGATCGACGAAAGCGAGATAGGAATGCGGAAGCGAAGGTCAATACCGGGAGATCAGTCAAAGCAGTGTCTAAGCCAAATCGCAAAACAAGAGCCGTAGTCAAAAGAGGAAGCATTAAATCCATAACCGGGAAATCAAGCAGCTGTCACGGGAATCGCCGGTTGTGAAGGATCCAAGTGCAGAGAAGGCGGTCCTGGGATTTTATTATGACAGTTACTAGTTAGGGGAACTTGAAACAGGCTGGGAAGTTGATGCAGGAACCTTAATGTGCTTGGTGCTGGAGTGCTTGTTGCACTGTGTAGTGAAGCTGTGTGTGCAGAGAGGGAGAGAGTTGCACTGGAACGCGGAAGTCGGCGCGAGAGCTCCGTGTGCAGCGTGAGTCTGGCAGGAATGCGGAAGTCGGCGCGAGAGCTCCGTGTGCAGCTTGAGTGTAGCAGGAATGCGGAAGTCGGCGCGAGAGCTCCGTTTGCAGCTTGAGTATAGCAGGAATGCGGAAGTCGGCGCGAGAGCTCCGTGTGCAGCTTGAGTGTAGCGCGGCTGGTGTAATGAGCCGGCAAGGGAGTCTTGTGAGCGGCGCGATCTGCGCAGGAGTGGGAGAGAGAATTCTGCGCTGACAGCCGGCGGGTGCGAGGTGAAATCGTGCAGGTTCGTGGCTGGTTTTGCGCTGCTTATCAGTGGTCGGGGGGAGCAGGTTTCAGAACCAGAGATATGCTAGAAAGAGTCCGTGATCCAAGTTCGTAGTCGACAAATAAATCCAGAGGTCGGTAATGCAAAAGTCCGTGAGCGTGGAAGTTAAAAACGTGAAGCAAGAGCGAGGTCGAGAAACCAAAGCGAGGTCGGTAACGTGAAAGCTAGGCATGAAAAAACGCTGGAATATTGGGAAGGCACTCAATAATCTGGCAATGTGGTGGTGTCAGTGTGTGGTTTAAATAAGGAATGGAGATGATTAATGATGACTCACAGGTGTGTGGAGGCGGTGGGATATAAGGGACGGTTGGGAATGTGGAACGGAATGCTCATATATTCATGGCAGAGCTGTGGCTTGGTGGGTCATGACAGCAGCGAAGCGAAAATGCAAAAAACTTAAAACAAAAGCCATGGTCAAAGACAGGAAGCGCGAGATCAAAGTCGGGAGATCAAACAGCGAGGCGAACAAATCCGAAACGTGAGGCAAAATGGGCTTGAGGCGAGACGGTTTAGCTGGGATACATGAAATGTGGGGTT
Organism: Clarias magur; assembly: GCA_013621035.1. NCBI lineage: Eukaryota > Metazoa > Chordata > Actinopteri > Siluriformes > Clariidae > Clarias > Clarias magur. Next base: position 80,792 of record QNUK01000867.1, on the reverse strand, counting down.
TATTCTTTGCATGGTTGAGGGGAGCAAGATTTTGACAGCACAGGGGTTGATGATCTTGGTAATCGTGAATGGGCCAACATATCGGGGAGAGAGTTTGTAGGTGATGGTCTTTAGTGGAATATGACTCTCTGACCCACCCTGTACCTTGGAGCTTGAGAACGCCTCCGATCCGCTTGTTTCTTGTAGGCCTTGCTGGATCGTAGTAACGTCCTTCTAGCTTGTAGCCAGGTCTTCTTACAGCGTCGGATGAAATGCTGCACTGATGGGACGTTAACTTCTAACTCCAGGGAAGGGAACAGAGGTGGTTGGGAGCCCAAGCAGCAGTGGAAGGGGGACAGGCCAGTGGCTGACGAAGTTTGAGAGTTGTGAGCATATTCCACCCAGGCCAGGAACCTGCTCCAGGAAGTGACATCCCGGGAGGTCATGCCATTTGTCCATTGGACTGAGGGTGAAATCCTGATGACAGGCTAAGGGTAGCTCCGATGAGCTTACAGAATGCCTTCCAGAACTGAGAAGTGAACTGCGGACCACGATCAGGGACGATATCCTTGGGGAGGCCGTGGAGCTTAAAAACGTGGAGGATCACGCATGAGTTACGCAGGGTCCTTGGCGGACGGGAGTTTTGGAAAGGGAATGAAGTGGGCTGCCTTGGAGAACTGATCCACCACGGTCATGATACAGGTGTGGCCATCGGAGGGAGTTAATCCTGTCACAAAATCAAGCGCAGTATTGGACCATGGGTGGTACGGGGTTGGTAAGGGTCTGAGGAGGCCTGCTGGGGCTGTGTTCACGTGTTTATATCGCTGACAAACATCACAAGCTGCCACAAAGCCGGAGACATCCTCTTTTATGGTTGGCCACCAAACCTTGAACTTGGGACAGGGTTCGGGCAGAGCCAGGGTGGCAAGAGAGCTTGGAGCAATGCGCCCATTCCAGGACCTGGGAGCGTAGAGTGCGTGGGACGAATAGACGGTTAAGGGGTCCATTACTGGGGCCTGGTTCGTGGGACAAGGCCTGCTTCACCTTTGTTTCTATATTTAGCTCAGCCACTGCAAGCGAGCAAGGCGAAGGGAGGATGGTGTTACTGGTGGTGGAGTTTTGGGTGGGGGCGAACTGCCTGGAAAGAGTTTAGTAGTCTTAGTACCTGGACGATAGTAGAGGGTGAAATTGAACTTGGCGAAGAATAGCGACCAATGGGCCTGGCATGAGTTGAGCCTCTTGGCACGTCGTAGGTACTCTAGGTTTTTGTGGTCGGTCCAGACCAGGAATGGAACTGCTGTTCCTTCTAGTCAATGTCTCCACTCCTCCAGGGCTAGCTTGATGGCCAGGAGCTCGTGATCTCCGATGCCATAGTTTCTTTCAGTGGGAGTTAAGTGGTGGGAGAAGAAGGAGCAGGGGTGCAGTTTGTTGTCATGGGCGGACCTCTGAGAGAGAATGCCTCCTACTCCAGTGCTGGAGGTGCCGACCTCCACAATGAACTGACGTGACAGGTCAGGGATGGTGAGGATAGGAGCGGACGTGAACAGCTTTTTACAGCCCTTGAACAGCTTTTGAACAGCCCTCTCAGATTCCTGGTTCCAAAAAAAGCGGATCTTGGGAGAGGTTAAGGCTGGTAGGGGGGGCAGCGATAGAGCTGTATCCTCGGATGAAACGGCGATAGAAGTTGGAGAACCGCAGGAACCTCTGGAGTTCCTTATGCGAGGTGGGCGTGGGCCAGTTCGTGACAGCTTGAAGCTTGGCGGGTTCCATCTGGATCCCTGAAGGCCCAATGCCAAATCCAAAGAACCTGGTGGACATTGTGTTGAATTTGCACTTCTCTGTTTCTTTCACAAACAGTTTATTCTCTAGAAGACTCTGTATCACCTGCCGAACATGGTGTTGATGCCTCTACAGGTCCCGAGAAAAGATCAGGATCTCATCGAGGTAGATAAACATTGATAAATTGAGAAAGGCTCTGAGTACATCGTTACTGAGTGCCTGGAAGACTGTGGGGCATTAGTGAGGCCAAACAGAACCACGAGGTATTCATAGTGCCCTGTAGGGGTGTTGAAGGCCGTTTTCCACTCGTCACCCTCTCGAATGCGGACTAGATGGTAAGCATTGTGTAGGTCAAGCTTGGTGAAAATCTTTCATTAGCGGGAGGGGATACCGGTACTTCACAGTGATCTCATTCAGGCCTCTATAATCTATGCTGGGATGAAGGGAACCATCTTTTTTGCCCACGAAGAAGAACCTGGCCCCTGCCGGAGAGGAGAAAGGATGAATGATCCCCGCTGCAAGGGATTCGGTGATGTAACAGTCCATGGCTTGGCGTTCCTTGGGTAACAATGAGTATAGACGGTCCTTGGGAGGAAAGGTGCCTGGGAGCAGATCAATGGTGCATGTGAGTGAGCTCTAGGGTTGGGTATCGTTTGGAATTTTTTTGATACCGGTGCCAAATCGATACTTTTAAACTGGTACCGGTGCCAAAATGGTGCCTGAACCGATACTTTGCAAAAGCCACAAAATGATGGTGGATGACTCAAGAATACATTTTTACTGAACAAAAAAAATTATGCTTAATTTGAACAATATATTAAAAGTTTAAGTACTAGCTGGAAAGCCATAATTATAAACCAAATCCATGTTACATTAGTATTTTACAAATGGTTTGACCATTTGAATGCAAGATTTGCATTTTGCAATTAACATTACATTAGCCTACTAACATTACATTAGTGTGCTCCCCACGCTTTCTGTGTGCTCCCCTAGTCCCTAGGATGGGCTCCTAGCCTCTAGTGTGTGGGAGTGTTCCCGTGTAGTCCTTAGTCTTCCAGTCCCATGTAGTCCTTAGTCTTCCATTCCTGTGTAGTCCTTAGTCTTCCAGTCCCATGTAGTCCTTAGTCTTCCAGTCCCGTGTAGTTCCTAGTCTTCCAGTCCCGTGTAGTCCCTAGTCTTCCAGTCCCGTGTAGTCCCTAGTCTTCCAGTCCCGTGTAGTCCCTAGTCTTCCAGTCCCATGTAGTCCCTAGTCTTCCAGTCCCGTGTAGTCCTTAGTCTTCCTGTCCCCGTGCAGTCTCTAGTCTTCCTGTCCCCGTGGAGTCTCTAGTCTTCCAGTCCCGTGTAGTCCTTAGTCTTCCAGTCCCATGTAGTCCCTAGTCCTCCAGTCCCGTGTAGTCCTTAGTCTTCCAGTCCCGTGCAGTCTCTAGTCTTCCTGTCCCCGTGCAGTCTCTAGTCTTCCTGTCCCCGTGCAGTCTCTAGTCTTCCTGTCCCCGTGCTGTCTCTAGTCTTCCAGTCCCGTGTAGTCCTTAGTCTTCCAGTCCCATGTAGTCCCTAGTCTTCCAGTCCCGTGTAGTCCTTAGTCTTCCTGTCCCGTGTAGTCCCTAGTCTTCCAGTCCCGTGTAGTCCTTAGTCTTCCAGTCCCGTGTAGTCCTTAGTCTTCCAGTCCCATGTAGTCCCTAGTCTTCCAGTCCCGTGTAGTCCTTAGTCTTCCTGTCCCCGTGCAGTCTCTAGTCTTCCTGTCCCCGTGCAGTCTCTAGTCTTCCTGTCCCCGTGCAGTCTCTAGTCTTCCAGTCCCGTGTAGTCCCTAGTCTTCCAGTCCCGTGTAGTCCCTAGTCTTCCAGTCCCGTGCAGTCCTAAGCCTTCGTGTCAGCCCCAAGCCTTCGTGTCAGTCCTAAGCCGTATAAAATGCTTAATGGTCTGAAATGCTCGCAATGGTCTGAAATGCTCGCAATGGTCTGAAATGCTTGCAATGGTCTGAAATGCTTATAATGGTCTGAAATGCTTGTAATCATGTGGACTGCCAAAAGAGACTGTGCTTGTATGTGTTCTGTTCCGAGTCCAAGTATGTTTTGTTCGTTCCTTTTTTGTTAATTAAAGACTTGTGTGTAAAAACAACCCCTCTGCACTTATGCTTGCTTTCTCTGCCCACGGCATTAACACCTGCCCGAACTGCAAGACATACTGGTTCGTGACAGATTGTGAGATTGGTTTCACATACTGTATGTGCCATTAGAATTCTAGTGACCTTCCTAGGGCGTGTTGGGAGTTGTAGTCTTTGGCTGCCATGTTTGCTGAGTTGCACTGATCGCGTTAGTTGCTGATGTCAGCCAGGATCTGAATGTAATCATGCATGTGTGTACACACTGATACAACGAAGTATATTTCTGTAGCTGTACTTCAAAATAATATTAATTAAGTAGGAGTAAAAAGTAGTCATCCACAACATTACTCAAGTAAGAGTAAGAAAAGTGTTTGGTGAATGTCTAATGTATTTTTTTTAGAAATTATAATAATTATTAGTATACACACATACAGTGTGTATATATACAGTATATTATATAATATATGTATATTATAGTATAATTATAATAATTATAAATGCCAAGATTGCAACATTCAGTGAAACAGATAAACCTACCGTGACATATTTCTTCAGGGTGATCACTACTGTATAGTTTAATATAGAGAATGTGTTAACACACAGAGAGCGCATAATCCACCAACTATGGTGCTGACACATAGATGACATGTGGCGTGATATTAACTTCACAAGCTCTGTACAGATATGATTAAAATAATGTATGTAAAAATTCTCCAACGTCAGTCCACAGCCAAAGATATTACTCCAGAAGTAGAACAATTCCTTATTAAAACCGTGGATCTGGCAACCGCTCCAACAACACTGTGCTAATTCACACCTGCTTCTGAGAGGAGGACAAAATAATGTGTAACACTGACGACTGTTAATCTCACATATTTTATTCAGTTAAAAAGAATATGTAACTTTTTTGCATGATCCTTCCTTCCGTACAGAAAAACCTCGGTACATCGGACCCTTTGTCTTTATGTCTTTCTATAGAATTTTTATTTACTGTGAATTTCACATCTTAAACCTGTAGAACCTGATCAATCAAATTTGTAGATATTTTTACTCTCCAGTCAAACATGATTAACACAGTGTGATCTGGTGATGAAGAGTGTGTCATTGTCTCTCTCTACAGGTTGTGTGATTGTGATGTCTCAGATGAAGGCTGTGCTGCTCTGACTTCAGCTCTGAGATCAAACCCCTCACACCTGAGAGAACTGAATGTGTCTGAGAATAAAGTAGGGGACTCCGGAGTGAAGTGTCTCTGTGCTGTACTGGAGAATCCTCACTGTAAACTGGAGAAACTGGGGTAAGATCATCTCTCTGAGAGTCACATGACCTGCTCCTCAGTAAGACACATTCTCTAATAGTGAGACTGAAGCAGAAGTTTTAGGTTCATCATCAATGTCCTGAGGAGGAAGATTGTTTCTTTTCACTGCACACTGATGATTTGTCACAGAGTCTTTGGATCAGATTTTTGTCAGTGAACATTCGTCTCCATCTATCGTCTATAAACAGGGTTGCCAGATCTGCATCATAGAAGCAGTATTAAAACTATGCAGTCTTGAATAGTTCTCTCACCGATCTCTTAATTAGGAGTCCACTGGCATTTTTTCCTGATAACCGTGAAAAGAATCCTCAGTCATGTTTGATCATAAACATAAGTGTAGTACATCATTTCAATCTGTTAAGGGTCTAATTTTGCTACTTTTACATTCCACAAAACATTGTATTTTTGTAAAATAAAGAAAATAAACAGGGTGTGCTTTCAGCCGTCTCAAGCTCTCTTAAAATATTTTTTTAACTCGTCGCTAAAATGAACTGAAACTCCACGAATACTTCACACGCCGACATTAGAAATATATCTACAGAAAGCTTAAAGAGTCTACTTTTAAATCATGTAAGTCACATTAAAAACATTCTCAGTTTATGTAATCTGTATGAAACCAAGGAGACGTGCAGAATTCCTGTAGCACTTCATTATCCGATAATGACCTGAGACCGGACACGCCCACGCACTAATCACAGGGAAAACAGGCTGGGTAATCTACAAGAACACGCCCCCAACAGCTTATACAGGTGAAAGGGTGGTATTATGTGCTCAGGCTGGTGTGATAACAGTGCCGTGGCAACGCACACAATCCTTTTTCTTCCCTTTCCCATGTGGTGATCAAATGGCAGCGGTTAGTTTACTTGCTTTTTGCAGTTCTTGGAGCGTGGCATACCTCCACCCGCATGCCGCTCTCGCCTTGAGTGTTCTCCACACAACATTAGTCTCTGAACCTTAAGCATCGCCTTTAAACTCTCACCGTTGTACTCTGGACTCTGGATACCGAATGAACTCTGCAGAAGGGGAGGCCTGTGCGAGGATTGAAAAGGTTTGTCCAAACGCTCGTCACGGGTTTTACCTTGTGACATTCCTAAATGATCATGTGACCTGCTATGGCAGTGTTTGATGCAGCAGCTTTGTTCTGGCATATCGATGTCATTCACCAAAATTGATCTGCTCAACAACTTCAAACACAGACAGAACACCTCATTGATCATCTAGGCCACCGGCATGTAAATCAGTTCTCTGTTTATTATCAGCAAAGAGAGTATATTTTAGCCTGGTGCTCTGTGTTACCTACATCCCATACCTCAAAAGAACAAAAGTCATTAATATGTAAGTTATATCTAGACCCGGCGGCAGACAGACGACAGGAAGCACATGAGCATTTTCCAGCTAGACAAAAGAGCTCTCGCAATTTAGATATGTATTCATCTGGACTTGGTCTACAGGAAGTAGTACCTTATAAGGAAAGAGGAAGCACTAGGAGAGGGTTGTTTTATGGACGTAGAGGCATGAGAAAGTTCACACAATATCAGAAAACCTTCTCATCTCCAGTCCTTCTGGTCTCTTATCAATAGAGTCTATTTAAAACCAGTCATCTAGACCTCAAAGTCAAACATGTCAAAGTACCAAAATGTACACAAACCTGCCCAAATATTTGGTCAATATTCAGTTTATTATTCTGTCACTCTAGATTTCTTGTTTGTAATGCTACAACCGCACATAAGAACATTGTACATCACCTAGGCCTGGTCATTACCAGAACACAGCAGAACAATGCAATACCACCCCCTACTGGACACAAATGTGAATGACAGCATTCATCATAGGAGTCCTCCAGTTACAACTGGACAAAGCTGTAGTAAAATGAGAATTTCACCCTCACACTCATTTATGACTTTATTGTGTCTGTCAGTTAAGATTGTTTTGAAACTTGCATTGAAACCAGTTCCATGATAAGTTTAATTTTATTTGGGACATTTAACTGTATAAACTGTAATGTTAATGGACAGATGTTGCTCCAGAGAGACAAAACAATGAAAGCGTGTGTACTGTCAGTAATGAACAATAAAGCCAAACCTTGCCCAAAGTCACTGGAGGAAAACCCTTACTGACTTAAGCTGAGACTAAACCTAATTAAAGGTAAAGAAACATATATTTATTTAATGATCGTCAACATAGAACATTTTCTTTCAGGAAGCAATAATTTGTCTCAAACAGGAAGCTAAACAAAACAATAACAAACAACCACTGGTCATAAAAACAGCTTATAAAGTGATAACATAATCAGTTCACCCACAAACAAAACACATTCACAGTGAATGATCAGACACTGTGTGAGCATATTTTAATTAAATATACTTGTGCATGCAACAATATGATAGAAACTATTGGTCTTAGTAAAAGAACATAGAGGTAAGGTAAGGAGACAGAGGTGAGCTAAGGACAGTGTGATGTCACAGCAGCATGAACTCAAATGAACTCTAGACAGGTAGCCATCTTGGATTTGAGATGCTTAGGGGACAGTGTGTACCAAACAGACCCTACAGATGATGTAATCTTTGTACCCTGAGCATCCAAAAGACCTAGACATTATGTAATGCCAATAGCCTCAGACATGAGGTAATCTCCTCAGACATGGGGTGATCTTAACTGTGATGTAACAGGGGCTGGATACATGTGCAGACATGTCAAATTTAAAGGGACACAGACAAATAACCAAAAGACACACACTCAGCTTAATGAATAATAAGTTTAATAAGAGTAGGCACAAAATAAAATGACATGTGCACCTACATAGTGAATAAAATAAAAATACAAAGTATAAGGCCCAACATATAAAAGTACAGTAAAATAGGGGGCCTGGGTAAGCATCAAATAACAAAAGGCATAAGAAATTAAATATCAAGCCTTCTCTGACCCAGAACCACATTGATGGGAAGATCAATGTGAGGAATAAAAACAGAAATACCACGATTCAAAAGTGGTGTAGGCGCTTCAGGAAAGTCAGTTTGGGTACCAACAGACACTTTAAAATCAGTCTGAGTACTGACACTTCTTAGACCAACAGGCCTTAAGAGAGACTGGGCTGGAGTACTAGACTCTGGTCGCACAGGCCTCAAAGAAAGTAAAGGAGAGCTAGGTGCCTCCGGACGTGGTCTCTTAGAAGGACCAGGCCTGGAGTCATCTTTCCTGGCATAAGTAAGACCGTTCTTATGAAGAAATTGTGTCAATGATCCATCAGACTCATTTTGGCAAAAACTCACTGAGGCTCGGTCAGCAACAGGTTCAGTAGGAGTGTAATCCTCGAAGGAGTTGTGCTCTGGACTGTCCTGGCTGTCCGAATCGTCCAAAGGGATGTATTCAGTGCTTGGGCAGTTGCGCTTAGCTATAACAATAAAATAAAATACGTAAATACAACAAATTAGGGAAATAAGACAAATAATTAAAATGAGTGCGAGAGAGATGCTTACCCATGGCCTGTCTGTCGAGAACTGTAGAGTAACCTGGAAGAACTAAGAATATATAGTAAAATAAGCGCCGCCCCTATATTTCTGAATAATAAACAAAATTAGTGTAAAGATAATGGAAAATTATTTGAAAGAAAAATAGACTATAATGGGGAAAAGATATGGAGTCAGATGACAAGGTATATGACGTAAGCAAACAAGATAAGAGAAAATGTAATTACAATGGGTGACAATACTTGGAAAAAGTTGGATTACAATGGGTTAATAATTTGATAAGAAATAAGAAAAAAATGTACAGAGGAGGGGGCTAGGTGAGCGCTCCTCCCCTTGAAAACTGTATAAAAGAAGTGCCCATGTCACAGGCACTTCAGTCAGATTTTGGAGATGCTTGGAACTACAACCTAGGCATTGCTAAGCTGGCTCACTTGGTTTTATTGCTGCAATAAATCATGCCTTACTTCATCCAGATCTACAAGGAGTCCGGAGTCTTTTCTTTGGTTCTTTTTAAAGTTAAAGTTTTTGTGTAACATTTGAAATTAAGGCAACTGTAACTAGTGTAGGAGAAAAATCTCCCACAACTGTCACACACAAAGATAATATTCAGTAATAATTAACCTGTTCCACTTTACAGGTTAATTATTACTGAATTATTACAGGATCAGGGGTAGCTCAGTGGTTAAGGCATTGGACTACGGTTTGGAAGGTCCCATGTTCAAGTCCCACGACCACCCTGTTGGGCCCTTGAGCAAGGCCCTTAACCCCAACTGTTCTGATGTATAATGAGATAAAAAAATGTAAGTCGCTCTGGATAAGGGCGTCTGCTAGATGTAGATGTACACATAGTGAGATCTTACCTTTAGATGCAGAACAAACTGTTAGATGAACATTGTACATCTGGCTGAAAAACACAGATGGACACTTGGGTGTATCTTTGCTTACTTCAACATTTTGACCGATAGTTAGTGCTGCAGCTCTCTGACTGATTTGTTATAAAACACCACACAGACAGCATCGTCTTCTTTGAGGTTTTTTGGCGGCTGCCAGCCAGTTTATAGACGCATTACCTGCTGGAGTGGAGTGTGGAACATCAGATCCTGTATAGTCCGTGTCTATATTCCTATGTGGAATGTATCTATATGATCTATATTAGACTCTATTTGTTAAACCCGTTTCCTTTAGATACTTTATCAGTTTGCTGTACATGTTCCAGGTCATTTTCCCTAGTTTTCAGTGGAACCTTGGATTGAGAGCAGAATTTGTTCCGGAAATTTGCTTCTATATTAAAACACTCATATATTAAAGCAATTTTCCCCTTAGAAATAATGAAACCTCTGATCATTTGTTCCACAAAATAAATATATAAAAATAATTAACACAAAATCTGAAGTAAAAATAAAACAAATTAACCTGCACTTTACCTTTGAAAAAAGTACAAATAAATTCTGACAGATAAGTGTGTTTGTGTGCACATGTGCTGTGTATGTGTGTGTGTTTGTGCATGCATGCCCTGTGTATATTTGTGCACGCACATGCGCCTATGTGTGTGCACACACGTGCTGTGTGTATGTGTATGATGCTAAAGTAAGAGAAGAGGATTAATAAACCGAAGAGAACAAATAGACATCAGAAATATTTTATTTGAACGTAAGATTTTGTTTTCTCTTTAGCAGTTCATAGATTTGAATGAGATGAAGAGATGAATGCAACAGACTGTAGTTTTTTGTACATGACCTAAAGGTAAAAAACAATACATGCAGTGTTATCTTTTTAGATGTCAAAAGGGTTTTGCCCTCCCGGTTTTTTCTTTCCTGTAGGAAACGGGTTCAAATGTCTCTTTGAGTGTTTAAGGTTTCTGACTCCTGGTCTGGAGTGATTGTGAGATTGGTTTCACATATGTGCCATTAGAATTCTAGTGACCGTGCTAGGCCGTGTTGGGAGTTGTAGTCCTTGCCTGCCATGTTTACTGAGTAGCATTGAGGGCGTTAGTTGCTGATGTCAGCCAGGATCTGAATGTAATCATGCATGTGTGTACACACCGCTAAAACTAAGTATATTTCACCCATTGGACAAGTCTGCCCAGTTCTTCACTTCCTCTTATAATCTCTGTAGACTAGAGGTGGGTAGAGTCGCCCAAAGATTTACTCAAGTAAAAGTAGCTGTACTTCAAAATAATATTAATTAAGTAGGAGTAAAAAGTAGTCATCCACAACATTACTCAAGTAAGAGTAAGAAAAGTGTTTGGTGAATGTCTAATGTATTTTTTTTTAGAAATTATAATAATTATATATTAGTATACACACATACAGTGTGTATATATACAGTATATTATATAATATATGTATATTATAGTATAATTATAATAATTATAAATGCCAAAATTGCAACATTCAGTGAAACAGATAAACCTACCGTGACATATTTCTTCAGGATGATCACTACTGTATGGTTTAATATAGAGAATGTGTTTTCATAACGTGTTGCTTTTTGGGAAAGCGTCCCCATCTTTGGTGGTAATACTAACCGGTTGCCATGGTGATTTCTGACCAAAATGTGTTGAGAGTGACAGAGTTGAGAGCGGCTTGTCATTGTTCTTATATTTGCAACATTGTGAAGCCTAAAGAAAAGGGATCTTACTGAAGGAAGTTAAATGCCAGAGCTAAGCAGCGATATTTTGAGGAACTTGTAGAGATCAAAAACATTGAGCTGTATGACGCAAGTCCTCCTAAACCATTCTTGGGAATTTGACCAAACCTTAGCTACGGCATAGATGTGCCCTTGCTTATTCATTTCTAGACACAGCACGTTCAGTGGGTCTTCCTTTTTTTTTTGTGGAATAAGTGCTTTTACTTTACAAGAGTTAAAAAAAAAAAACTACAAGTCACTGGAAGCTCATGAACAATGTGTTCAGTGTCTGGGTGTAAGGTCTACTGATCCACAAACCGTGGGAGCACAGTTGTAAGTTAAGGTGCCACTCCCCTTTTGAACTGGACTATTAGCTATCAAACCAAAAATTCATGGAAAAATGTGTAATATTGTGGATTGTTTACCAAAATCGAGCCACTCAACATCTAACACACAGAGAGCACATCATCCACCAACTATGGTGCTGACACATAGATGACATGTGGCGTGATATTAACTTCACAAGCTCTGTACAGATATGATTAAAATAATGTATGTAAAAATTCTCCAACGTCAGTCCACAGCCAGAGATATTACTCCAGAAGTAGAGCAATTCCTTATTAAAACCGTGGATCTGGCAACCGCTCCAACAACACTGTGCTAATTCACACCTGCTTCTGAGAGGAGGACAAAATAATGTGTATAGAATTTTTATTTACTGTGAATTTCACATCTTAAATCTGTAGAACCTGATCAATCAAATTTGTAGATATTTTTACTCTTCAGTCAAACATGATTAACACAGTGTGATCTGGTGATGAAGAGTGTGTCATTGTGTCTCTCTACAGGTTGTGTGATTGTGGTGTCTCAGATGAAGGCTGTGCTGCTCTGACTTCAGCTCTGAGATCAAACCCCTCACACCTGAGAGAACTGAATCTGACTAGAAATGAAGTAGGAGACTCAGGAGTGAAGTGTCTCTGTGCTGTACTGGAGAATCCTCACTGTAAACTGGAGAAACTGGGGTAAGATCATCTCTCTGAGGTCTTGAGGTTTTGTACACTGGAGTACCTGAAACCAGTCTCAGAAAATTTTCTGTCTGTCTGTGCAGTCAATGTTGTCATTGCAAAAGACGTTTTAAGCATTACTACTACTGCAGGTATTTGGTATAAAATGCCCCCCTGGCAAGGATTGAACACACAGTTATGTGCTGGATTTAATAATCTACTTCACATTTCTCAATGTAAACAAAAATCCATTTACATTTGTGGTTGTACCGTAACAAAATGTGGAAATGTTCGAGGGGTGTGAATACTTTTGCAATGCACTGTAGATATTAATGAGAAAAGCAGAATATTTTTACTGGGATTATTTCATATTTTCACAGCTGAAATAACGGCGCTGAAGTGGTATAAGTCAACTTTAATGCCCTGGAGTCGTTTTAACAAAAAACTAAATCTTTATCTGATCCACTTTTTTGATTTCTCATCTGTAATTCACTCTCTGATTACTGAACAGGGAGTGTATTTGACTGACGATGAAAGAAGTACAACTTAGTGTATACAAGGCGTAAGAAACTCAATCTTACAACAACTTTATAACTTTATTTCTCTGTATTAATAAGTTAGACAGAAAGTTCTGCAGTACAGGAAGACAGACAGACATGTACGTGGACTTCAACCTGAAATAATAATATCACTGATTACATTAAAGCTGATCAGATTATTTTTAGCTTTAACCTTTTAACTCTTTCTACAAACTCTTTTCCTGTCAATAACTCGTCCTTACGCTAGTCTACTGTAAATATACACACATTTGCTGAGAGAAACAAAATGTAAAACTCAGTAAAGACTTTTTACATCAGCTTTAAAGTAAGTCTTATATGAAGATTAAAATCTGCTGATGAAGAGTGTGTCATTGTGTCTCTCTACAGGTTGTACTGGTGTGATGTCTCAGATAAATACTGCGCAGCTCTGACATCAGTTCTGAGATCAAAACCCTCAGACCTGAGAGAACTGAATCTGTCCCATAAAAAATTAGGAGACTCCGGAGTGAAATTTCTCTGTGCTGTACTGGAGAATCCTCACTGTAAACTGGAGACACTGAGGTAAGATCATCTCTCTGAGAGTCACATGACCTGCTCCTCAGTAAGACACATTCTCTAATAGTGAGACTGAAGCAGAAGTTTTAGGTTCATCATCAATGTCCTGAGGAGGAAGATTGTTTCTTTTCACTGCACACTGATGATTTGTCACAGAGTCTTTGGATCAGATTTTTGTCAGTGAACATTCGTCTCCATCTGTCGTCTATAAACAGGGTTGCCAGATCTGCATCATAGAAGCAGTATTAAAACTATGCAGTCTTGAATAGTTCTCTCACCGATCTCTTAATTAGGAGTCCACTGGCATTTTTTCCTGATAACCGTGAAAAGAATCCTCAGTCATGTTTGATCATAAACATAAGTGTAGTACATCATTTCAATCTGTTAAGGGTCTAATTTTGCTACTTTTACACTCACAATATCCACAAAACATTGTATTTTTGTAAAATAAAGAAAATAAACAGGGTGTGCTTTCAGCCGTCTCAGGCTCTGTTAAAATATTTTTTTAACTCGTCGCTAAAATGCACTGAAACTCCACGAATACTTCACATGCCGACATTAGAAATATATCTATAGAAAGCTTAAAGAGTCTACTTTTAAATCATGTAAGTCACATTAAAAACATTCTCAGTTTATGTAATCTGTATGAATCCAAGGAGACGTGCAGAATTCCTGTAGCACTTCATTATCCGATAATGATCTGAGACCGGACACGCCCACGCACTAATCACAGGGAAAACAGGCTGGACAATCTACAAGAACACGCCCCAACATCCATGCAAACCATCGCAGAGCACACACACACACACACGCACTCAGATTCAGTTACTTTTCTGCGTGTTTGGAAGATGGCACGTGCCGTACAGTTGAGGAAGCTCTTCAATGTTCTGGACGGTGAGGAAGAATTTATTAGTGATGTCCAGATGAAACCTCATTTAGGTGTCGAGGCTTCCCAGCCAATAGAGTCACCAAAAGCTTCATTCAAGGGCTCATTGTACCGCCATCTAGTGGACTCATTTTGTGTAGCAACTAAATTGTAACATTGCAAGCAGCACAATTAATATGTACATGCAGCTGCACTATGTTTATGGACAGTTTATGGAGAGTTATTTTCTCCAAAATACAAACCTGTGCATACATGCTGTAGCGCAGTTTGTGCTGAATACAGTGGAATCAGACTTCTGATATTTATATGTTTATAAGTGTCATGATTCATGCCCTGTCTGCCCGTTTTTCCCACACTGTCATTTGCCCCATGTGCCTATGTTTACCCTAGTCCATCATGTGTTCTTTCCCACGCCCCTTTTCCACCCCATCTGCACACCGGTTTCTCATTTCTCCACTGATTACTCCAGCCTTTAAGCACGCTCTGTGGCTTCGACGCTGCGCTTCCATGACAACTTCCGTTTAAGGTTGCGATCTTCATCTGCGCTTGGATTCACCTCGTTCTGCTTCGCCGCGTGACAATAAGTAGCTGAAAAATACACAAATGTCAGAACTTTCTCAAAACACCTGCAGATTCCTAAGGGTTAACATAGTCTTGTATAATTTCATATTTTCTCATGAATAAAGAATGTGTGTATGAGAGAAGATCACAATGCATGCTCACTGTATTTTAATGTGGAGTTACATCACATTGTTTTCGTACTGCATTACTTTTTTTGTTGCCGTGGTGATTTCTGCCACCCGTGTGTGACAGTGTTTTCAGTTGAAGTGAAGACGGGTAAGCATAAAGAAAAGTGATCTTACTGGGAGAAGTTAACTGCCATTGCTAAGCAGCGATATTCTGAGGAACTCGTAGAGATCAAAAGCATTGAGCAATTGCTGATTAAAATTTACCTTTACCAATCCTGACATGGTAGTTGCAGAGTGGATGAAAGACCCTGATGCACAACCCCTTCTCATATACCCTGACATTTTTAATTACCTGGTTGTGTAACTCCCCTTTTGGACAAGTCCATTAGCTACCAAACCAAAACAGAAATGTGGAATATGAAGTGAGATTATTGTTTTAGATTGTTTAGATTGCTTTTATAGTTATAGCTAGGCAGTGTGTTGGGTGATAGGAGCTTCTAGGTGTGTGTGTGCCAGGTTGTTAAAAGTGAGAATGCACTACCAACAGGTTGGCCACTGTGATGCTATTAATCATCATGTCTATTTTCAACAAAAAAGGTATGATGAGTGGCGAGTGTTGGCAGTGAAGGAGTGACAGGGTGCACCCACGTCGGCAGCGGCTCCTGCTCACAGTTCGATGCAGCTTCAGACAGGCTCAGCCGGCCTCGCCCAGCCCTCTGTTGGTGCGGCCTCTTCATGATGTTCATCGACTGGGTGGCTTTCTAGGTTGGGAGCCAAGGCCTTAATAGCGATGAAGACAGCCTTTCCCTTTCTTGTGGCTCGTGCAGGCCTTTTCTCAGCTTTGTCCAATGCAGCGCCATAATGGCAGTATTCAGCGCTTCTGCCTTTGAAGTTCTGAAATGCGGCTTCGCTCTTCATGGAGATACATCAGCAGTGTCCCATACGTCTGCCTTTGTGCCAGGAGCTCTGAAAGGTTTCGGCGGTTTTTAGTCTGTCCGCCTTTGTACAGTCACCTCAAACAGCTGATTAGCTGTGATCAGTCCATACACCTTTGTCATGAGCTCTGCTTGGTGAGTAGACGATGTGGCCCTGCAAGCTTTTAACGCAGTTTACCTCCAGTCGCTGTAGCGGCGAGCTGGCGCTGCCAAGCCATCCATTGGCGCAGCCACGATGTTCAATTCAATTCAATTCAATTTTATTTATATAGCGCTTTTAACAATTGACATTGTCGCAAAGCAGCTTTACACAATAAAAGTAGAAGTAAGTTTTTATGCAATGTGTATGAATCAAAATGATAAGATTGTCCCTGATGAGTAAGCCGAGGGCGACGGTGGCAAGGAAAAACTCCCTGAGATGGTAATAGGAAGAAACCTTGAGAGGAACCAGACTCAACAGGGAACCCATCCTCATCTGGGTGATAATGGATAGCAGGGATTGATCAGCATAATAATGTGTACTGGAAGTTCAGTGTAACAGGAGATGTGTTAAAATTCAAATTATAAGGAGTCCAGTTTGTTCCCGGAGGCTCAGGTAGACTGTAGGAGATTCCAGTCCTGAGCTATCGAACAACTGAAGTCACAGGTCCCCAGAGCATCAATCGATGATAGGACAGTCTTCATGGAAACCATCCCCAGCCACCATACGAATCCAGGCAGACCACACGGGGCATCCATGCGACGAGATCTCCAACCAGAAGCAGGACTCCAGGACGGGTTAGACGGCTCCAGAGGGCAGAGGGGTCTGGATCACTGGCAACTCAGGAGCGACATGTATAGCTCGACAGAGAGACAGGGAGAGGGAAAGGAGAGAGGAGAAAGCAGAAGAGGAGAGAACAGAAAATAAGGAGAGATGGCAGTTAGGTATGGTCACAGTCAACATGTATAAGGTGAATGTATATTAGTGCAAAGTGCAAGCAGGGACTCCGGCAGGACTAACTATAACAGCATAACTAAAAGGGAGAGCCAGAAGGAAACACAAACATGAGGGCTCCCTGAGATGTAAAGCAACCAATCACCTCACCGTCAACAAACCTGAGTGAACAATGAGAGTGGGGAGGACAGCATCTAAACATACCAGTTCACCAGAATACTCTACGTCCATGAGTCCCCCAGATCTGCTCCTTTACCTAAGGTTAATCTATTTACAAAAATGCTTGGCTAAATAAATAAGTTTTTAGCCTAGACTTAAACACTGAGACTGTGTCTGAGTCCCGAACATTAATAGGAAGACTATTCCATAACTTTGGGGCTTTGTAAGGAAAAGCTCTGCCCCCTGCTGTAGTTTTAATAATACGTGGTACTGACAGGCAGCCTGCATCCTTTGATCAAAGTAGGCGTGGCAGATCGTAAGACACTAACAGTTCACTCAAATACTGTGGCGCGAGACCATTTAGTGCTTTAAATGTCAAAAGTAGTATCTTGAAATCGATGCGAAATTTCACAGGGAGCCAATGCAGTGTAGATAAGATAGGGGTGATGTGCTCGTATCTTCTGGTTCTAGTGAGGACTCTCGCTGCTGCATTCTGAACTAACTGAAGCTTGTTTATACACCTAGTTGAACAACCAGACAGTAAGGCGTTACAATAATCCAACCTAGAGGTGATAAAAGCATCAACTAGTTTTTCTGCATCATTTAGTGACAATATGTTTCTTATCTTGGCAATATTTCTAAGGTGAAAGAAAGCTATCCTGGTGATATTATCTACATGAGCTTCAAACTAAAGGCTGGAATCTATAATCACACCGAGGTCTTTAACTGTTGCACTTGATGGAACAGAAAGGCCATCTAAAGTTACAGTCTGATCAGAAAGCTTACTTCTAGCTACTTGTGGTCCTATGACTAGAACTTCTGTCTTATCAGAATTAAGCAGAAGAAAATTAATTAACATCCAATCTCGTATGTCCTGCACACACTGCTCAATTTTAGCAAACTGGTTTTTCTCATCTGGTTTTGCTGAGACATAATTGTGTGTCATCAGCATAACAATGAAAACTAATACCATGTTTACGAATTATGTTGCCCAGAGGAAGCATGTAAAGAGAAAAAAGCAGTGGGCCTAAAACTGAGCCCTGTGGAACACCAAACTCCACTTGAGAACATGAGGAATGGTCACCATCTAAATCTACAAACTGATAACGATCAGTCAAGTAGGATCTGAGCCACAAGAGGGCAGTTCCCTTAATTCCAACTACCTTTTCTAATCTGTGAAGGAGAATACTATGATCAATGGTGTCAAAAGCTGCACTGAGGTCCAGTAACACAAGTATAGTGACGCAACCCTGATCAGAGGCCCATAGGAGGTCGTTTACTACTTTAACAAGTGCTGTCTCTGTGCTGTGATGAGGCCTAAATCCTGACTGATACAGTTAATTTATGCTATTTCTGTGTAGATGTGAACATAGCTGCTGTGATACTACCTTTTCCAAAATCTTGGAGATAAACGGAAGGTTTGATATTGGCCTGTAATTAGAAAGCAGACAGGGGTCAAGGTCAGGTTTCTTGATTAGCGGTTTAATAACGGCTAATTTAAAGGATTTGGGGACATACCCACTACTGAGTGAACAGTTAATTACTTTCAACAGGGGTTCTATTATTGCTGGTACTATCTGCTTGAGAAAATGTGTCGGTATAGGATCTATTATACAGGTTGACGATTTTGAAGAAGAGATGAGTGAAATTAGTTCCCTCGCTTCAAGGGGAGTAAAGTGTTCTAAGTTCTGATGTGATGTGGTTAGATCATCTGAATTATTTAAATTGTCTGGTTTCAAAGCCTGAATTTTTTGCCTAATATTTATGATTTTATTATTGAAAAAGTTCATGAAATCCTCACTACTGCATGATGATGTTGTGGAGATTTCTGCAGTGGTCTTGTTTTTAGTTAATTTAGCTACGGTATTAAATAAAAATCTCGGGTTGTTTTTGTTATTTTCTATTAGAGTGGAGAGATACGTTGATCTAGCATCACTGAGAGCTTTTTTATAGTTCAGGATGCTCTCCTTCCAAGCTATTTTGAATACTATCAATTTAGTTTGGCGCCATTTACGTTCAAAGCTATCATTGCTAGAGGAACGCTCTGATCCGCCGAAGTGAGAGAGGAAGTCTCTTCCGCCCCTTCACAAGAAGCGCCAGAGCGTGCTTGAGAAGTGGACGCTAACGGCTCATGATCCGGCGTGAGAGCAAGAGAAAAGAAGGATTCCATCTCATGCACCTCTGGAAGATCTGCACGCGAACCCCAGGAATGCGCTGCGGCTCGCGGTTTCGTTTTAAAGAAGGTGAGCCGAGCGCGAAGGACATTAATAGGGATGAGATCGCGATGCTCACATCCTCCCTCAAGCCCGTGGATAGCGTGCTCTCTCCCCAGACACTCAAAACAGAAAGCGTGGAGATCACCCTTTGCGAGATATCTTTCACATGGAGGCACGTTTCTCCAGTCTAACTCTGCCATCTTTCTGGTGAGTAATATAACACTTTTTATTTTTGCTTTCTTTTGCTTTTGCACACACGCACACACACAATGCGGTTCTTGAAGACAAAAAGACCTGAGGATGTTTCCAGTTCAGACCTATTTATAACCTGCAGGTGCACCTCATCAAATGACGTCGCCTGACCAAGGTTATATAAGCCAAAGTTTGGCGTGTTTGACACACACGTGAAACTTAAAAAGCGAGGTGGGGAGAGGGAGGAGGAGTGTTACTGTGTAAAACGAGGCGAGGGAAGGGACTAATTCCACACACACACAAACACAAATACACACACACACACACACACAAACACACGGCACCTGCGCGCACCAACGGAAACACTTATCTGTCAGGATTTATTTGTACTTTTTTTTAAAGGTAAAGTGCAGATTAATGTTTTATTTTCATTTTATAGATTGTATTAATGATTTTTATGTATTTGTTTTTGGGGCTGTTTGAGTTTTCATTATTTCTTATGGAAAATGATGATTTGGTTTACGAATGTTTTGCAACACGAGCCCACTTCCAGAACGAATTATGCTCATAATCCAAGGTTCCACTGTATTTAAGTTAACAGTTTAAGTTAACAACGGGTTTGGCACAAGGGGGGCAACAACAAGCACGGACATGAGGCGAGGTCTTATGGAAAAGGGGTCATTTTATTTAGGGAAGGAAAGAGTTAAAGAAGGGAGGAAGGGAAAAAGGAAAGGAAAGGTGTGCAGGTCTGGTGAGAGGTGATGGCGGGCAAATTGGCACCTGCTCAAGCCTATCCTTACCGCAGCGGTCAAAGGGTGGAATGGAGCGCGTTCCATAGCCCCGCTTGCGTGTCACTCTTCCTTGGTTTCCCCGCATCGCCTGCACAACTTGCACGCTGTGTTTTATAGTGCGGGGAGTATAGTAGTGAGGTAGTGCATATGCACTAGTTTTCTATTTAAAAAAAAAAAGTCTAGACAGATATAATTCTGATTTTTAGATAGTGTTGATTGACTATCAACAAGGGTTTAGTAAAATATAAACTGGTGCTTCTGTATATTAGTAACAAATACCTTCTCTGAGAGTTTATATGTTACATCCATGAGGCATAATGTAATTTTCATAATGCTTATGGAAAACTGACGAAGACAAAATAATGTTTTCCTTTTTATAAATACAGTATATCGTAAATTTTACTGCAATAAACCATATTTTCACGTTTTTAACTGTTAAATTTAAGGTCTTACGGTCTTAAGGTAAAACTAATTACACTTTTTCACTATAAATTATATGGTTATCGCAAGTTTTGTGAAATACGGTTTTATCCTGTAGCATTTATACGGTATTTTACTGTTAAATTTACAGACATTTTTTACAGTGTATACAGTAGTCCCTTAAGACTAAACTTCTGCTATGACTTTGCTTTTGTGAGCTTTTTGGCTTAGTAGCTACTTGCTGGTAATCTTACAATTCACTTTACATAATTCCCTGGTTCTGCAGCTGTTTGGTTTTTCTTTTTGTACTTTTCCCTTGTTTTGTGCAGTTTCGACTGTGATAGGCATATTTCAGTGCTTTCAATACAGATGCAAAAAACAGGAGTCATTCTGCACTAAAATAATTATTTTTTATTTTTATTTTAATATTTTGAAAAGTATAGTTGAAAACATTCATTTTAAAGGCATCATGCATAAAAATATAAAAGAAGCCTGGCTTGCAAGACTAGTAAATGCTTTGGGATGTTGGTTTAAAATAGGTACTCCTGGACCCACTTGTAGACTCCGCTATAAGATAAAAGAGAAAATAACTGATTATAATAAAGCATAATCCATCATAAGAAACTCATCAATACATCATACGTGGCTCATCTCATTGTGATAAGGATTGGAGGAGTCACTGCTTGAGTGAGTACATTATTCAGTTGTACATCAAAATCTCTACTGGTTTTCAGTATAGCATACATGCACTCACTGTCCACTTTATTAGGAACAGCACCTTTTTGTATTGTAGTAATTATATATAAATTATAACCTATATGCACAGTTTCAGCACAGTGGATTGTTTGGCTTAATTAAGTTGATTTTACATTCCACACAAACTGACAGAACAAGAGATGGAATAATTACAGCACAACATTACCCTTATTAAATTATTAGTTGTATGTTTAGTGTTACTAATGCAATAATATGCCTCTATACCACAGCCTTATCAAAATTCTCAAGAATTTACTTTATTGATATTTTTATATGTTCATAACTAGTTTTTTTTTTTTTTCTCTCTTTTTGTTTCCCACTACAAAAATTATTGATGGCAGGGATTTGGATTTGGGAACTCAGTGCCTTGTTATCTTGGTGTTAAAGAAGGCACTGTACTGAGACAAAATTTGTCACAAAAAAGTGTTCCAGATTTCCTGTAGATGGCTGAAGATGACCATGTTTCCACAATTTCTAGTTTGAACTGGATAAATAATGAAAATAGTTAAAATAGTAATGAAAATAGAAATTTTGAGCATTGTGTACTATAAATTCCTGGCCACTACAGTACATGGTGCTTGTTGCATGGGATTCAGCTTCTTCTCAGATCTTCTATAGAATTTGTTGTAGCACAATAAACCAAACTAATTACATAATTGGTGCTTCTTTTTACATTTTAACAGGATTATTGAGGCTAGTTCAATGATTGTAGTATGTGTATTACTTAAAAATAAAATAAAAGGCCCATCTTCTTTGCTAGCCGGACATAAGGGTACAGTAACCCCAAGTATCAAAAACAGCAATCACTAATATAAGCCACAATTTTAACTCTCTGGGAAGCATGGCTATTTCTATAATTATTACAATATTACAACTGCTACTATGATTATTTCAAATTATTATTCTGTTTACATCTGTGCACGTCATGACAGCTGGTTAACGTTGGATCCTCATTTGACATTTTAACCAATTTCCTATTACTTTTCTGTGCATGTCTAAACAGATCAAAAGTTACATCATAAATATCACTTCAATTAATTGTTTATATCCAACACTAGACATGGAAAACAAAAAAAAGGGATTACAACAGACAAGTGAATATTTTAAAAAGTATTGTTAAGTACAGTGTGTTCAGTACATATGTATTATATCTTAAATGCGGCAGTAGTGCAAGGTACCTCAGCAAGGCTTCAGACTAATTTCCTCAGTGTAATATGTTAATGTTTCTAAAGTAACAGCTCATCCACACTGACAGGGACTGATACTGATGATACATTGATTCATTATAAAGTCCTGTATTTATATTTTACTACTGGGGGAGAATGTTGTGATCAAATGTTTGTGGTTAGATATTTTAGGTTTACAGGTACAGAAATAAAAATGTGACTTTTTGTCATGCTAAAATCTTAGCACTGCCACTCTGCCTTGGAAGTGTTCTTGAGCAAGACTCTAAACCGTCGGTTCATCTGTATTCCGCCTCATCCAAATGAGAAGCTGAATTAGATTATGCGTTATTTTATATTGTTACTATAGTTAATAACAATATTATAGTACTTATCTGTAAATGTTTTACAATTATTTACTATAAATTATATAGTATTTTTCAACCATTAAATCAGTACAATAACTGAATTGTTTGTTCCAGATTTCCCCATACCATATATTATAGTACTGATAATGAATATTTTCATAACCATCACCATGATGTTAGGATAATATTATATTTACTTAGGAGTAAATCTCTGCTCTTATAACTAGATTATTTTTTTGTAAATTAAAATGAATTGAACTTTTTATTAACATAGCATTTTCCATGAATAATGTAGGAGTTACACAGTTAAACCTTGCTAAAAAAAAACTTTAAACCACACTTTTTTCTCTTTTCTTTCAGTAAGTACAAAAGAGAGGGAAACTGGAGCATGATGACATAACCATTAAATGCAATAATAGCATGGCATGTCATTATCGTAAAATAATAAACTCTGCCTCATCAAACCACCCCAGTCACTAATTATTCGTCTGTGTCACAATGATACAGTGTTGTAATCCTTGTGTTGACCATAGTAGTGCTTTATTATATTGTATTATTTTGTATTATGTTGTATTATGATTATATACTGTCTTACAGCTGTTTCCAAATTCTTATACTACTAGGAAGGCACTACATATTAAAAACTGTTTACCTTTTACCTGTAGAAGAGATGCCTTTAAAAAAGCATTAGCTTCATCATCATTGCCTTCCATCACGTTGCAGAACCCTTTTCTTTTGTGAATGCTTTTTTTTACGTGGTAAGGAAAGAATGCCTTCCTAGAAATGAAACATTCAGCAGAACACTACTTACAGCAACTTTTTAGACAAATAATATAAATATACAATGTGCTGTATATTGTAGATCTCACTCGAGCATTCTTCATCCTGAGACATTTAATGTAAGGATTTCAACTTGCACTTTTGTTAATGTGTTTTAGATGTGGGAGAGATTTGATTGTGAGTGTGAGGTGTTACATGCTGTAGCTTTGTACCTTTATTAATGCTTGCAGGTTAAACTGCTTGTAAAATATACTAATCCTCCATTTCTTGTTTTTCTCCTTTCCTCCTATTTTCTCAAATTTAGAAAGTCTGATCAACTCATCTGCATACAAGATGCATGGCTCACCTACAGAGAGACAGGTACAGAAAGACCAACAGAAAGAGGGAGAGACAGAGAGAGAGGGGTGTGTAGTATGCTATATAAACAAAATGTACAAAAGACACCTACATAATGGGTTATGCTGAAGGAAACTGTGTTCACAAATAAAACTTTTCCAAGAGTAAGGTGTACAATGAACACAACAGGAACACATACCTAATAGAGTTTTTTTTTTTTTCAAATTGTTTTTCAAAATGTAATAATGAATATAATATAAATATAATATGTCCTAATATAATACAGTGGAACCTTGGATTGCGAGCATAATTCGTTCCGGAAGCGAGCTCGTATATTAAAACACTCATAAACCAAAGTGTATTTTCTCATAAGAAATAATGGAAACGTCAGAGAACATGGTTACAGCAAAGTAACCCGAGACGTTCCCTTTCAAAAGCTACACTTGATGCTGCGTGAAAACGCTATGGGAACGAGAATACCAATGCCGCCACACTGCAAGTGTCTGGACCCCTAGGGTTGTGTAGTGTGCGCACAGTCACCAAAGCGGTCTCATACATAATTCTGGGATGCTCACTTGAGGACCCATGAACCTGGAGTAGCATGGACATCCAAATTATAAAATCTGACAAATGTGTGCAGGGAGGACCAACCTGCTGCATCACACACTTGCTGCAAGGGGACACCTCTTGCCAGAGCAATTGATGAGGCAAACCCCCTTGTTGAAAGGGCCCTAATTCCTAGATGCAAAGTCTGACCACGTGCCTCATAGGCTAGGGCAGTAGCATCTCTCACCCAACGTGCAATGTTCGTCTAGGCTTCGAGAACACCTTGGTGCATAGTCGAGAATGAAACTTTCAGAAGACAGTTTGGGTGAAGATGAAGAATAGCTTTGACTAGCCCAGGGGCAAAGTCTAAGCAAGATGGGGAGGCTGACACAGCCTGCAAATCTCCGCTTCTCTTCAAAGAAGTAATGGCCATGAGAAAAAACATCTTAAGGGTCAGAAGCCTGATAGGCGCTGACTCTAGTCCTTCAAAAGGGGTGTCAACCAACTCCAAGCACAATAGCTAGAGCCCAAGAAGGAACAGTAGTTCTATTGGGCGGCCTCAACCGTTTAGCTCCACGAATAAAGCGTGTACCTAAAGGGTGCTTTCTCACAGAAACTCCATCAGTCAGAACATGACAAGATGAAATAGTGGCTACGTATGTTCTGAGAGTACTGGGGCATAAGCCTGACTTAAATGTTTCTTGTAGAAACTCTAGCATTGAACCAATTTGGCAGTGGACTGGGTCTACATGTTTTACTATGCCCCAATTTTCAAATACACTCCATTTGAGGGCAGTTCTTTAAGTGGAATGAGCCTTAGCACTTAGTATAGTCTCAATTACACCATCTGGAAGTCCAGCCTCTCTTAATTGGTCCTTCTCAGGGGCCAAAGGTGAAGGTTGAAGAGCTCGGGCCGGGGATGAAATATTGTCCCCTGCGCGTGAGACAGAAGATCCCTCCTGACTGGAATCACTCATGGTGAGCCATCGAGGAGAGATGTTAGATCTGAGAACCACACTCTGTTCGGCCAGCGGGGCGCCATCAATAAGAGGCGCAAGCCCTGTTGACGGACCTTTGCCAGGACTCCCGGGAGCAGAGTTATCGGGACTCTGAAAGTAGTAAAGGGGATATTGTGCTGTTTCTTGCGAGGAAAAAAGGTCCACCTCTGCTACATGAAATCTCTCCAAGATTTGATTGACTATGTTGGGGTGAAGTTTCCATTCCCTATGTGTCATAGTTTGTCTGGATAGTAAATCTGCTCCCATCCTGGCGATTTATTTATGACCACCGTAATGTTGTCCACCCGCACTACATGGTATCCTGGTAGCATTTCAATTGCTTGAAGGAATATTTCAGGGCCAGAAATAGAGCCATCATTTTGAGGCAACTGATGTGTCACGAGTGAAGATGGCCTCTATAGGGTTGGACGGTCATCTAAGACCGCATCCCAGCCCGTGAGGGAAGTGTTTCTCGTTAGCTTTGCGATGACAACATGTACCTAGAGTGGGACCCAAAGACCGGGTTCGGAACCACATAGAAAGGGTACGAAGCCCTCGCGCGTAACCCTCATTTGCCTCTGGGGATTGGATCTTGGATGAAATCCCCTGGCTTTTAGCCACAACTGAAATGATCTCATGTGCAGAAGGTCCAAGGGTATCACCCTGGATGCAGTTGCCATGAGACCTAGAACTCTTTGAAAATACTGAAAAGTTACTTTCTGGCCTAGCTTGATTTCCTTTAGGGTATTGAGAATAGAATTGACACGTGCAGGAGACAGCTGTGCCCGCATCCCATGTGACAACCGAATATGTTGGACTTTAAGCAGAAAAAAGAACGCTTTTCATGGTGTTTTCATAACCTGACTCTCTGTCTGGGAGGCAAACATGTTCTGTGGCCCCTTTCCCCAGCAAAGTCTGTAATTCCTGACTCAACAGAGGTGCTCGTTGTGGTTTCACGGAAGTGGAGACCATGCCATTGAAACATGGAGGACGATTTGTACCCAAGGAGACATGCCTGGCAGTAGCTTTTTCTCCGAAAGGGGCAAAAGTTTCGTCATTTCAGCTAGATTGGGGGGTGGGGGTTGGGTGGGGGTCCTTGAAGACAAAAAGACGTGAGGATGTTTCTTCACCTGAGCGAGTTTATATATGCCGAAAATTTGGCCTGTTTGACACACACGTGCTTCACAACCGGTGAACAAAGTGACGTTCCCATAGCGTTTTCACGCAGCATGGAGTGTAGCTTTTGAAAGGGAACTCAAATTATTCATTCCACGGCCCCAAAAAATCAATACATAAAAATAATTCATATAAAATATAAAGTAAGAATAAAACAAATTAACCTGCACTTTAGCTTAAAAAATTTATCCAGACATATAAGTGTTTCCGTTTGTGCATGCAGGCGCTGTGTATGTGTGTTTGTGTGTGTGTGTGTGTTTGTGTGTGTGTGAAGCTACAGTAAGAGGAGAGGATGAATGAGCCCCTCCCCTTTCCCTCTTCTTGTCTTACACCGTAACACCTCCTCCTATCTTATTTGAGTTTCACACACACGCACACACACAACGGAAACACTTTTATCCAGAAAATAAACAAGAAATCTCTCTAATGACGCTTGACTGAGCGTAGACTAACGGAATCACTGCTGTTAAGTAAAAATAAAACAAATTAAACTGCACCTTACCTTTGAAAAAAATTGCGTCAGAGCAGTGTTTCTGTGTAGAGCAGAGTGTGTGTGTGTGTGTGTGTGTGTGTGTGTGTGTGTGTGTGTGTGTGTGTGTGTGTGTGTGTGTGTGTGAAGGCGACTAGGAGGAGGGAGGGTGTGTGTAAAAAAGAATGGTGATCTTTAACCTCTCTAATGACACTTGATTTTGCTATACATGTGCGCACACATAATAAACAGTACACGAACACTGTACACACACGCATACAAACACAAAATATAATATGTTTTATGCACACACGTGTTCAGTGTTACAGTAAACAGTACATGTGTGCACTGATATTGATTATATCAGTGAGAGACGCACTCCAAGACTCACAATTCCACAGTGCAAGAGAGAGAAAAAACTTTGGCTCAGTTGTGATCACGTGATGCTTGGCGTCAAAACAAGAAGCGCATGCGTGATACATGATACTCCGTATTCGTAAACCATCACTTTTTCATTTTCGATGTTAATATTTATTTAAAATCTTTGCTCGTCTTCCGGAACACTTGCAAACCGCGTTACTCGCAATCCAAGGTTCCACTGTATATGAATATAAATAAAATATGTCCTAATGTGGCGTGTTCCATTACTCTTTTACACAGCAATATGCCAATGATCCTATTGTTCATTTACTAAAGTATGACAAACTGAAAAAAGAGAATAAAGATGTAATTTCTTCTGTCCTGAAATTAAGAACATTTCTACAGGGACTGCTGACACTAGAGGCTCCTTTCATAAATGCTCAGTTAACATTTTCAGACAGAAAGCTTATCAACCATGTTAACTATCACGCATGCTTTTAATTCATTTATGTTGAGCATCAAAGAGCATTATAAGAATGTTTCATTATTTTCATTGCATATGATGTAACAGTAATGTCCTCTTTCACCTCCATTTCTTGTCCTTCTTCTTGCTTGTTGGCTCCTCAGTGAACTTCGATTTCACTTCTTTTTTTGCACAAGGTGTATTAGTTTCGTAACACGTAAACAGATGGCAGCACAAGGCTACACACCTTCATAAGTCTGTGTGCCAAAAGACATCATCTTGTGTACATCAGGAGCTGTGCAACTGGTGCTAATCTGACCATGTGCATTACCATATCTGATATTTCATCATGGACAGCAAGTTAGAACAGAGAAAGGACATGAAATTCTCGTGAAACTGGGCAAATCTGCTACAGAGACATTTGACATGATTAGACACATTTACAGCAATGCAATGAGTCGTGCAAGGTGTTTTTAGTGACAGACTCACTTCAAGAGGGGAAGAACATTACTGAAAGATGACAAGAGATCAGGAAGACCTTCAACAACCTCAATATGGTAATGACCCGTCCTTCATGTACGATCCGGAGATGAAGCAACAGTTTTCATAGTGGAAGAGCCTATCATCTCTACAACCAAAAAGTGTGGCAGGTATGCATGTTCATCGCTTTAAGTCGTCTGAAGCAAGCTTTCTGATCACACTGTAACTTTAAATGGCCTTGCTGTTCTATCAAGTGAAAGATCTTTCACACAGTGAAAGACCTCGGTGTGACTAGAGATCCTAGCCTTTCATTTGAAGCTCATGTAGAAAATATTACCAGGATAGCATATTTTCACCTCAGAAATTTTGCCAAGGTAAGAAATATACTGTCACTAAACGATGCAGAAAAACTAGTTCATGCTTTTATCACCTCTAGGTTGGACTATTGTAACGCCTTACTGTCTGGTTGTTCAACTAGGTGTATAAACAAGCTTCAGTTAGTACAGAATGCAGCAGCGAGAGTCCTCACTAGAACCAGAAGATACGAGCACATCACCCCTATCTTATCTACACTGCATTGGCTCCCTGTGAAATTTCGCATCCATTTTAAGATACTACTTTTGACATTTAAAGCACTAAATGGTCTCGCGCCGCAGTATCTGAGTGAACTGTTAGTGTCTTACGATCCGCCACGCCTACTTCGATCAAAGGATGCAGGCTGCCTGTCAGTACCACGTATTATTAAAACTACAGCAGGGGGCGGAGCTTTTTCTTACAAAGCCCCAAAGTTATGGAATAGTCTTCCTGTTAATGTTCGGACTCAGACACAGTCTCAGTGTTTAGGTCTAGGCAAAAATCCTATTTGTTTAGCCAAGCATTTTTGTAAATAGATTAACCTTAGGTAAAGGAGCAGATCTGGGGGACTCATGGACGTAGAGTATTCTGGTGAACTGGTATGTTTAGATGCTGTCCTCCCCACTCTCATTGATCACTCAGGTTTGTTGACGGTGAGGTGATTGGTTGCTTTACATCTCAGTTCCCCCTCATGTCTGTGTTTCCTTCTGGCTCTCCCTTTTAGTTATGCTGTCATGGTTAGTCCTGCCGGAGTCCCTGCTTGCACTCTGCACTAAAGATACATTCACATGATACATTGTTTGATTGTGACCATACCTAACTGCCATCTCTCCTTCTCTTCTGCTCTCTCCTCTTCTCTGTCTTCTTCTCTCTCTCTCACTCTCTTTCCCTCTACCTGTCCCCCTGTCGAGCTACACATTTCACTCCTGAGCTGCCAGTCATCCAGACCCCTTCTGCCCCCTGGAGCTGTCTGAATCCTGGTGTCCTGCTTCTGGTTGGAGATCTCATCGCATGGATGCCCCGTGTGGTCTGCCTCGGATGTGTGTGGTGACTGTGGACGGTTCCACTTTTCCACGAAGACAGTCCTGTCCTTGGCTGATGCAGACAGCTCTTCTTCAGTTGCTCAATAGTTCAGTTTCCTACAGTCTACCTGAGCCTCCAATAACGAAGTGGACTCAATTTTAACTTAAACACATCTCCTGTTATGCTGAACTCAAGATTTCTTCCTATTACCATCTCAGGGAGTTTTTGCTTGCCACTGTCGCCATCATCCTCGGCTTGCTCATCAGGGACAGTCTTATCATTTTGATTCATACATGTTCACTTCTCATACAAACTTATATAATTCTTTTGATTGTGTAAAGCTGCTTTGCGACAATGTCAATTGTTTAAAGCGCTATACAAATAAAATTGAATTGAATTGAAGGAGGTTAGCAGAAAGTGACTGGATCAATGTTGTGTGAACATCGAAACTTTTTGATACCCCCTCATACATACTGTACACTTGTGGCTCAGTAGATGAGGTTTTGGTTTAGTCTGGATTTAAGGTTTGAAGAAGCTTAAAGTCTTCAGATCCTCGAATGCTCTGTTGTGAACCTTATCACTTACCTTTTTTAAACTTGGCTTTGTGTAGAACACCTTTTTTCTTTCCGCATCTGACAGGAAGCTTGCGTTTCCTTTTGAGGGTTTCTACTAGTTGCTGAGGGACAGCACAACCTGCATTAAAGAAACACATTCACAGCAGGTATGAACAATAAAGCTTAATGAAGCTTGCCATAACCTGAAACCATTTATCTGTGAAAAGCAAAATTGGATTGGCCACTCACTGAAAAGTGATTGGCTAATCTTGTGTAAAACATTAGAAGTTGGTACAAAATTATGTTTGTGACTTTTTCCCTCTTGCATGGTAGAAACTTAACCATTCGATAACAGGATTGACATTAATCTCCAGTAGTTATTTCCTTATGTTAATATATGTTAGGGAAAGGTGACTGGACAGTGATAAACTGGGGGAAGTTTAGTTACTCTATTAAGTAATAAAGAACATTGATTTTTAAAAAGAGTAGTGTGTTTTGTCTGGTTTTACCAATGAAGAGACACAGGTCTCTACAGATTATTCATTTATTTACTTACTTTTCATTTGCAGAAGCATGAAAACCTTTTAAAGGAGAACCTTGATATAATGTAAATTCTTCTGTCCTGACTGTTTTCGGACTCTTGACCCTAAGGGCTATTTAAATAAATACTCCATTAAAATCTTCTGACAGAAAGCTTATCAACTATTTAACGATCACACATGCTTTTAATCTGTTTATGTGGAGCATCAAAGAGGAGTATACGGTAAGAATGTTTTGGCGGTTCAATGAACATTGATTTAACTTTTTCATTTGTACATACTGTACACTTGTGGATCAGTAGGTGATGTTTTGGTTTATTCTGGGTTTAAGCTAAATTGAGGATTAAAGACTTCAGACCCTCAATTCCTATGTTGTTTTACATACAATTGTTCATGTAATAAACAAATACAAAAATACTTCTACTACTTACTTTTCTTGAACTTGACTTTTTATAAGATGCGTTTTTACCTCTGCGTTTGACGGGACGCTTGTATTTCCTTTTGAGACTTTCTGCCGGTTTCTGAGGGACAGTGGGACCTGTATTAAAAACAAACACAGCAGGTATGAACTATAAAGCTACTGCATTAGATGGTGATCTAAGATTATGTATAGGGTTTCGTATCATTTGGGTTTCTTCCAATACCTGTGCAAAATCTATACTTTTAAAATGGTACCGGTGCCTAAACGGTGCCTGAACCAACGCAAAAAAGCCACAAAAAAGGTGGATAACTTGGTTAGTGTGACGGTAAGTAGAGCCGCACAACGGGATGTTATAATATGATAAGAGCCCTGATGCAGGGCTTTAAAGGGGGTCAATTAAATAGGAGGTGGTGTGTGTGCTTATGACAGCCATGGGGAGAACTTTCCGTATGGAGATAATGTGGGATTATTAATTAAGAAACTTCAATGGAAACAAAAGAAAACTGAAAACACAACATGAATAGAGCTCCGCCGTGTATGTGAGAACAGAACAGGGCTCTGGAAACTAAAACAAAAACGTATATCCTCTCAGGGCTTATGCCCTTACCAAGGATTTATAGGAGATAGATAGATTTTTTACATATACAATATGTGCTTTGCATTAACTAAGAGTGCACTCTCTCTCTCTCTCTCTCTCTCTCTCTCTCACTGGCGTTTTATGGAGACAGAGGCTGGGTCTTTGCCTCTTTCCCTCTCTTCAGTGCGCTCATCTGTCTGTCTGTCTTTCTTCCTTTCTTTCTTTGGTTCTTTCTTTGGTTCTTTCCTTCTTTCTTTCTTTCCTTGGTTCTTTGGCCCTGATACCTTATCGGTAAGTGCCGAGGTATCAGGACCCTTAAATAAACATGCCACCAGGTGAGGCACGTTCACACTGATTGCGGGTTTTGCCTGGCAACTGCGTGTATAAATGGCCGTGCCATTGCATGTTCAGAACTCTACAGGGTACCAGCCTGTGGATCTGCCCAATCCTAACTGTGGTTCTGCCCTTGTAATGTTGTGTAAAACATTAGAAGGTAGTACAAGATTATGTTTGTCACATTTTCTCTCTTTCATGGTAGAAACTTTAAAATTTAACAGTAGTTTTCCTATCATTAATCTCCAGTAGTTATTTCCTTGAGGATATGTTAAGCAAAAAGTGACTGGAGAGTTATAACCTGGGGAAGTTTAGTGACTCACCCAAAGTAATAAAGAACACTGATTTTAAAAAGAGTAGTTTGTGTTTTGTCAAGTTTTACCAATAATGACACTGGTCTCCATAGATTATTCATTTGTTTATTTATTAAAATTTAATGTTAAGTGCTGAAGTTTGCAGGTCAGAATAATGCAGCAATTAGAATAGAGCATAAGTGTGTGTAGTGTTTGGGATTCTTAGGCAGGAGAAGTGATATAAAAAGGAGGATAAAGTAATGAATAAAAACTGATTCCAATGCCTCTACTTTGATTCCTTACTAACAATGCTTTGATTCTTCAGTTGCAGTTTTCAGAATTCCATATTTAAGGCAGAAAGAATGTATGTCACTTATAAACTGCCTGTCCAAACAAAAATGTTTAGGTTTACTGTACCTACTGTAAGCCTACATGAAGCAAATGAAACAGCAGAAATTACTGTAATTGGGTTTAGTGTTGTCCAACACATTATTATAACCTTTAAGTAACCTTTAACCATAAAGCCAAAGTGTCAATTTTACAGAAAAAAGTGGTCAGGAAAAAAAAAAAAAAGAACAGCATTTCCACACACATAATGTCATGAGAATTAACAGTATTGGCACCAAACGTCCATGTGTCCATAAGAAAACCACTTGATAGTGAGACAAAGAAAAAGGATGCAATTTTCTAGATAGCAAAACGTTTTTTTTTTTTTTGTTTTTTTTTTGGAGCAGTATGTGGTCTGATGAGTACAGATTGAGCCTATTCCAGACCTATGCATGAATAATGGCAGAGCTGGGTAGTAACACGTTACATCTACTCCGTTACATGAAAATGTACTTCTATGAGTAGTGTTACTGCACCATACCTTTTACATTTACTTGAGGAGATGTGTGAAGTAGAAACTCCTACTCCATCCTAGCTACATTCGGCTACACTCGACTTGTTACTTTTCCTACCATTTATTCTACGCATGCAGCCAGTGGATCTACCAAGGGGCTGTGTTTTATCTATCAGATGTAGCAACAATAATCACATGACTCCGTTTGACCAATCAGCCGTAGGAACCATAACCACATGTAGTTACATGACCACACACAAACTGGCGGCAAACTGGCAGGAAAATAAATCTTCAGACGTGGTAGACAGGGAATGAAAACGGTAGAGAATTATTATTTAGAATTATTAGTAGAGTTATCTGTCTCCCATGCTGCAACAGAAGAGGATGAACACCTCAAGCCTCATAAACAAAGCATGTTTCAGTTACATACAGCTCTATACTGCAGTGTTTTTTTCTCTGTCTGCCAAAACAGACAAACGCTTCAGCATATAAAAACCCGACTTCTCACTTGAGAAAACATGCTGCGTTTTATTGAATGTTGCAATGTTAGCATATCTAATTATAATAATTATAATATATAATATAATTATATATAATATACTGTATATATAATCATTATAATAATATAGACTTGTTATAATAGAAAATATATATATATCTGACATTACGATTGAAATAGTTACTCAGTATATTTCACCGAATACAATTGTACTCTTACTTGAGTAATATTATTTTGAGGTATTAACTATTATTTTCATGCTTTGGCTACTCTACCCACCTCTGCATAGTGTCCACTGTACAAGCCTCTGGAGGCAGAGGTATGACCTGTGGTTGCTGCAGTTCCTCAGGTCTAGACTCAGCAAAGTTATGTGGCAATAAAATGAAGTCAGCTGACGACCTGAATGTACCGACTGACCAGGTTATAACATATACAGTATGGAGTTTTTCTTCCCTGATGACACAGCCATATTCCAGGTCTCAAAGTTCTGGGAGCATGAGGAATCATTTTCACACATGAACTGCACTCCAAGAATAAAAAAAAAAAAAAAAAAAAGAATATCAATTTTATGTATGGGTCTCAGTTTTTGTTGACTCACAGATTAAAGGCTTCACGTCCGGTTTCTTCTGGTTGGACACAGAGGAAGGGCCAGGTGACTCATGATCTGTCTCTTTAGCATTTCTTTCTCTCTTTGTTGCGCCCTTGTTCTGTGCTTGCTTCTTTTCCTCTCTTCCACCTTCCTTATTTAAGATTATTTTCTCTGTATTTAGAAAACAAAAGAAGTCTTTCAAGATAGTATTCAGAAAGAAGTAAATGCAACAATGATAAATTAGAAACAAAGGTAAATAGATTGAATGACTGACCATTAAGAAGGGTCTTTTGGAGTGAGCGGAGATTAGGATATTCCTGCAGGATGTGATCCTCAAACACACAACTCCAAAATGTCTTCATATACTGCCTTCGATTATTTTCCACCCAGTCCAAAATCTCGTACACACCTTTCCGCATGTTCTTGTTTTTCTTCTTTATTACCTTCTATAAAAGATGTGATTGTTTGTTTGGGGGGGTGGGGGAGAGGGGGGGGGGAGAGCATAATCAGGAATCCATTTATCAGTTGTGAGCACTTGTATGCACTAGTGCACTAGTGGTATCTACTGTTTGAAAACTGCAATATGTAGATGCATCAGCTGTACATTCAGCAGCAGTAACACTGCAGAGAGCAGAGAGGATTCCGGGACTCAACTTTGAGCAGTACAGTCTTTGTGATGTTTTGCAACATTGGACACGGGGCAGAAGACTGCAGGGAGCCAGCCTAAGTTAATTAGTGGCATCATGTTGCATAGTTTTGAGAACTACCCCAATACTGATTCAAACCTTTTACTCATTTCTCTCAGTTCTGAACTAGACCAAGTGCTACATAGTATTTATACAAATAGTAATTTAGTCAAACTCAAAATTAAGTATTCTAATTCTAATTCTAATTTTCATGAGCTGTAAGATGTAATCACTGAAGACGAGTTTCACTTTTTTGAATTAAATTCCAAAAGAAAGTTAACATTTTCACGATACTCCAGTCAATGGAATTTTTTTTCCTTTAAATAAATACGTTGACATTAATGCGTAAATAAAATTGTCTTATGAGTGTGCAGAATAACAGAGCACAGTTAAAAGAGTAAAAGCTCCCTTTATTTCTTTATGTAGTCCCCTGCTACGCATTTATCCCAGCGTTTCACTGGTGCTTGGATACCATCAAGGGGACAGTTTTCCCAGTGCGCCGGAGCCATGATCATGTCAAATTCCGAACTCCCTGAATGGCTCAAACATGCTTGGAGAGAGGTCATGACTACAAGGGGCTGTGGCTCCTGCACACCCAGCAGAGTTCCTGTAATGTGTAAGTGGTGCGGTGGGCACTTCTTGTGCATTGTCGTGCAGGAACAAAATGCATCTGGCAATCAAATTAGTCCATTTTTTCTAAGATCCTTCCACTGGAATTTTCACTGGAATGACTGCACTGGGCCCTGAGCTAAGTCAGCCAGGATTGTCATTTACGGACAGTCTTCTTTAAAATGTTTGCATCATTCAAATGTTGTACTGTGGGTAAGTGTTTCATCATTGTACTGTGCTTGACATCTTCTGACATCTTCAATGGTTTTCCATCGTCTTTCAAGAGGATTTTACACAAGACCCGGGTCTGACTTGAATGCCACACATAGATCACTATGACGATATCTATTAGTCCAGAAGGATGTATGTGAAAAGAAGTACCATTTTGCATTTTAATATGTGTACCATTAATTATGGTTGTTGACCTTTGGTTGCAATCCTAATAGTTCTTTAATTTTGTATACTCTTGATTCTGTGATAGACCACACCGCAAATTTAGTGGAATCAAAACTCTAGTGTTGAGTCCTTTTAGAGTGAAGTATTGAAGGTATGATGTTGTTTTTGCTAGAGTAAACTCTGTGCTAATGAGAAAGCATAATGTTGGTGGTGTAACATTACAGTGGTATTCAAAACCAAAGATTTTTACTTTGACATCCAGGCATTTGGGCAGGTAAGTTTGTGGAGATTTTGAGCATAAAAAGGATACACTTGTGAGTTTAATATAAATAATTCTCATTGTATTCTAGCTATTTTCTCATTACAATGAACATATGTTGGCTTGGTTCAAAGGTTAGTGTTTAAAATGAAAACCTGTAGCATTATTAGCCAGTTTCCACTGCCATTTGCTTACTGGTAAGGGACAATGTTAGCTAGCTAATTTCAATGTTACTTTAGTTAAGTTTAATTTTAGAACATGTGTGGGCTAATGTGTAGGTGAACATTATTATGAACATCATTATTATTATTATTAGTAGTAAAATTATTTTTATGCTGTTTTGGTTTAGGAGAATGTCATTTTAACTATTTCATCTGATACCGTGGTGCATTGGTTTTTAGCTGCAAAATCAGGTGCCCTCTATTTACTGGTAACATAACACTGACGTTGTATAATATGTGTTATGATGTTTATTATGTGTACCGTTTATTATAGCTGTTGACCTTAGGTTGCAATCTTGATAATTTCCTTGGCTGAATTTGTCAACCTATTAAGTCACCAAAATATAGCAGTGTTAAACTCCAGTTTTGCAGGAATATATTGCATAATGCATATGTATATATTTAATATAAAGATGATTTTCTGGAATTATAACTGAATAAGGATTAATCTGCAGACATACAATATAAAATATATTCAGTAAAGCTTTAGAATGTATGCAATATCAGAGTATATAAAGGTAGTATTCTGTGTTATAGTGCATTTGTTTGACAGGATTCAGAGGTACAGCAATCATCACAAAAAGTGTGAAGAACGGTATATAAAGTTCCAGACCTGTCAGGCAGAAAGAGAACAATTAAATTCCCACCAGCTTCAGTTCAGATCAGAGATAATTTAGTGTAGTTAAAGTATTTTCAATTATTTAGAAACCTGAAAGACAATAATTACTTAGCATTTAAACTTTAACAAATGCCAATTTGTCCTGTCTCACACTATAGACGTATGTTACAGATGGCAAAAGTATCATTAAGAAGCAGTATCAAAATCGCAAGGCATACATCAAATTACATACTGCTGATTTTGAAGAATTTATTTTTAAATTAAGTTCCAGTTTGCTTAATGACTGTATTACTATAAGTAGTAATTGTGTGGTAAAAATGTACGACATCACGTTTTATACTTTTAAACATTGTTATGCTGCCTTCGTGAACCCTAGTAAGAGAAGTTCTCTATCCCTGTGAACAAGATTACTGTGGAAGATGATTCGGGCACTGAAGTGAAAAATGAAGTGTTTATCTACCATGGAGGGGATTTGCTTTGTTACCAAGAACAGTCATGATGACAAAGGTAAAAAAAAAAAAAAAAAGGAAAGATGTTTTACATCTTTACAATGTACATTGCTGTTTACATTGAGTAAACAACGATGTTGTCAATGTAAACAAAGCAATACTTCCCAATGGCTTCTGCCAGAACGGAAGTCATAAGCCTCTGAAAGGTTGCTCCGGCATTTTTCAGGCCAAGGGGAAGGCGGAGAAACTCGTATTGGTTGTTCTTTATGACGAACACTGTTTTTGGGATGCTGTCCGGATGCATTTCCACTTGCCAATAGCCACTATGTAGATCTAATGAGCTGAACAAAGTAGCCCTGTAGAGCGCCTCCAAGATTTCGTGGACCTGGGGCATAGGGAAGCCATCCAGCAGTGTTTTGCTGTTGAGGGCTCTAAAGTCCACACAAAAACGGGTCCCGCCATCTTTTTTCCCCACTAGTACGACAGGGGAAGCCCATGGCGAAGTAGATGGTCTGATGAGTCTTGCTTCCAGCATTTTGATGACCTCCTCCTCTACAACCTGCTGCTTCTGGACAGAGACAGGGTAAGCCTTTTTCCTGACTGGTTTTTCGTCTGTGGTATAGATGTGGTGGGTTACGGCCTTGGTATGGCAGATTCTGTCAGTACATATCTTCGGCCACTCTAACAACAGCTCCTGCAACTGACACTTGTGTTCTTCTGACAGGGAGGTGTTGCTGACCAGGCTGGAGATGGCTGAGTTGGTGACATCAGACACTTGGGGAAATGGATTGGCTACATAAAGGGAGATGAGGGAGAAGAGTGCTGCCTGTATCAATGACGGCTGTGCAGGGAACCTGATTTAAGGTGAGCTGTACCATCAACAGAGAAGGGCTTGCCTAAGCGATACTGAGGCTGGTGGGTTTTGCCTCTACCTAAAAGCTTTGACGGCGTTAAAATCCCTCTCCACCAGTGTTCCGATTCGCACAGCCATGGAATGAAATTCCCCAAGTGGTGCAGAAACAAACGGAAATAATGGGAGAAGAACAGACAATTAATGGGAGCTTTGGCAAAGGTAACACAATTTCTCATGCCTGTGAATAGTCACAAGTCACCTCAGGTCAACAATGTCACAAGAGAGGCTGTCTGCACGTGCTATTTTCTCCATTGAGCACAAAGTCAGAAAATCAGTGGATATGGAGTGAGTAATAACAAAGTTTGTTGAAGCCAAAGCTTGCAGGGACAGCGGGGGCCTTTCAACTGGCTCACGACGACCAATCCACTTTTCAGGAAACTCTTCATCTAGAAATGCTCGGACCTGACACCCATAATGTGGTGGTGCACCATCTTGCTGGAAAAACTCAGGGAACGTGCCAGCTTCAGTGCATAAAGAGGGAAACACATCATCATGTAGCAATTTCAAATATCCAGTGGCCTTGAGGTTTCCATTGATGAAGAACGGCCCCACTATCTTTGTACCCCATATACCACACTATAACATCACTTTTTTTGACAGTGCTGGTCACTATTACTGGCACCCCTGATTAAGATGTGTTCTTAGGCTTCTAATACATTTTTTTATTTAAACAATATAGAACCACAATGTAAAAATAGAGAAAAATCCAAGCTTTAATTGAAGTATGATTATTCAGTGGGAAAAAAATACCACATTATTATTTGTACATGAATTAATATTATTTTACATTTATTGGCACCCCTGATGTTAATACTTCATACAATGCCAAGACAGCACTTAATCTCCTCCTATAACATTTCACAAGATTGGGGAATACAGATTCCACTTTGCCTAATGTTTCTAACTCATCCATAGTTCTCTCATGCACTTCCTCTTCAGCTTAGCCCACAGGGTTTCATTAAGGTTGTGGTCTGGGTTTTGAGATGGCCATGAAATGAGAATAATTTTGTGTCTGCTGAACCATTTTGTAAATTTTGCTACATGTATTAGGTCATCATCCTGCTTAAAGACCCAATGACGAACCATCTTCAGCTTTCTGATAGAGGCCATCAGGTTTTGATGTCCTCTAAAATGTCCTGGTATTTCAGAGAGTTTATGATGCTATGCACCCTAACAAGGTTTTCAGGGCCTTTGGAATAGAAACACGCCCACAGCATCATAGATCCTCCACCATACTTCACAGGTGCTTTTCCACATACTCATCTTTTGTTTTACGCCAGACCAAGACAGTGTTTGTTTCCAAAAAGCTCTGAGTCTCATCTGACCACAGCACACTCCAGATATTTATGTTTCTGATTGTAGGTGAGAAAAGGATTTTTCCTTGCATGCGTCCCAAACAGCTTGTTGGTGTCTGATGGTTGTTATAGAGACTTTGTATAGAGACTAGGAATTTATTTTAAAAAGTATATTTCTTCCAATTAATTGATTCCCTTTTCTTTTTGACTTAATTTAAGTTTTACATAAGTAAAAAGTGTGATTGTTTTTGTAACTTATTATTACCTATCAAAAAATTGTTTTTTACTGACCTTCACAATAAATTGCCTCTACAAAACTCTATTTAAGTGTTTATATCCAAAGTAAAACGTCACGACCCACTCATGTGCTGCAGCAGAACAACGACATCGTTGCTCATTGCCACCTGTACCGGACCAGTTTAGGATTTCTTTGGAGTTTTCGAGGGCTTTATACAAAGTGCAACACATGTAAGTAACTATTTACATCGCATAAAGTTAGGTTTTAGCCGAATGAGCACGCATTTATTGCACTATAAGAAAGCGTCGCCAGGTTTCAGACAGTAGTGTTAAGTTTGTCAGTTTTGCAGGCGCCATGCGGCTTTACCGAAGGTCTTGAAATTAACATTAATCTTAAAACAACTATCGCTAACGTTAACGTAGGATAGGTATATGTGAGATATATTGCCAGATTACACTGAATTAGCTAGCAAAACACTAGTAGCATGGTCTCTCATCCTCGTGCATGCGTCAGTTAAAGCAGTGGTCTCCAACTTCCGGGCCGCGGATCGTATTTTTAATTATTCAAAGAGAATTATTCTCTTGCATACGTCTCACGCGCCATTATGAGAGCATCCGCCCCCCGGTCCGCGAAAAAAAATCGAATGGAGTAGGTAAGCACTTAGGTGGAATTGAGGTAAATATTTCAGAGGTTTGTTGTTACATTATTTAGAGGAATTAAGGTGTTGGAAAAAAGGGGGGGGAAACTAAATTGGCATCGCTTTCTATTTTTAATGACAGATGGGATGGCCTTGTAAATTATGCAATGCTGTTGTACCAGCAAAGACTGATATTCTAAAACATTATAGACTGCATCATTGGACCTTTGGACACAACCATGCCTTGCCTTGTATACATACAGATTGCCCATGCTCTTTTAAAAACTGGAGTAGCCTCCGCTGTCACTTGTCAGACAACATCCAGCAGTTGACTTACTTAACTCTCCTCAAGTAACTCTTTTCTTTACCTGTCTATTATGTCAAAAATCTGGATTCCCTAGCGAAAAAAATGTTTTTTGAACACATTGGTCATCGTCTGAAGAATAATGAGACTGTGAAGTGTGTTTTTGCAGGGTGCGATCACCAAACAAATGTGTATGTGTATGCGACACACAAACACAGGAAGCATACGCCACATACTTCACAAGATTTCAAACCAGGCATTATTTGTGAAAAGCAGTTAACTGAGCAGGAGGATTCACTTGTTTTTGAAGCCTCTGAAGAGAATGGTGATCACAGTGATGCCAATTATCAAGTCTCTGGCTCAGATGCTCACTATGAAGAGGATGATGGAAGCAATGTGGTTGTAGAGTACATAGCATCCCTCCTTTTGAAATTAGAAAATGTTTATAATGTTTCAATTCGGTGCATTGATGAACTGGTAGATGATCTTCACTTCATAGTACGTTCTGCATCCATTACTGCAATAAGAGATATTGTTGTTTCACACTTAAAGAAAAATAATTGTATGATTGCTGACCTGTTTGTAACATCTCTGGTGGAAGAATTGTGCAAATCAAATCCACTAAGCACAGCACTTGGTGCTGGTGGTCCTCTTTCATCATCATTTAGAAGGCAACAGTATTATAAAGAAACATTTGAAGTTGTTGAGCCCGTTCAATACATCCTCGAACCAAATGAAAAGAGAAGTCTTCAGTATATCCCAATTCTCCAGTCCTTAGTTCAGATTTTGGGTAAAGAAAATCTTCAAGAAAAAGTTCTGAGTAAAGAACAGGACCAGTTGTCATCTATTCAATATGGATCATACCGTGATGGTACAGTCTATAAACAGAATTCATTTTATTCTGAAGAGCTAACAATTGCACTTGTGTTGTATGTAGATGACTTTGAAATTTGT
This sequence comes from Clarias magur, assembly GCA_013621035.1. Taxonomy (NCBI): domain Eukaryota; kingdom Metazoa; phylum Chordata; class Actinopteri; order Siluriformes; family Clariidae; genus Clarias; species Clarias magur. The sequence continues at coordinate 38,705 of QNUK01000867.1, read as the reverse complement.
AACCCCCTGGGAACATCAAGGAAAAAGCATAAAATCACAGCTGTATACTGGGTCTTTGGCAACATCCCTCATTCATCACGATCCACTCTTAACTCTGTATACTTGGCCCTTTTATGCAAAGCAGTTGACATCAAAAGATTTGGCTACGCTGAAGTGCTTGCTCCTTTGTTAAAAGACATTGCCATTTTGGAGCGTGACGGTGTCTACATTTCCAGTGTTGGACAACATGTTAAAGGCTCTGTGTTTTGTGTAGTGGCTGATAATCTTGGGGCACATTCAATTTGTGGACTTGTGGAAAATTTTTGTGGACCATTCATTTGTAGATTTTGTCTTGGAGAGCAATCAGAATTTCAAAGAAAGGAGGTGAGGTCAGGTGCATTTTCTGCTCGGACCAAAGAGAATCATGCCACTCCTTTATTGACTGTTGAAGGAAATCCAGCTTTGACACACTGTTACGGTGTAAAAAAAAGCCTGCCCACTTACTGAAAATCTGAGCTATTTCCACTGTGTGACTGGCTATCCACCCGATATATTGCACGACATTTTTGAAGGCATTGTTTCCTTGGAATTGGGTCTGTGCTTCAGTGTTTTTATCTCAAAGAAATATTTCACTTTCAGTGAACTTAACAGTGCCATCACACAATTTTCGTATAAATGGGCTGACAAAACTGATTGTCCTCAGCCATTGCCTACAACTTTTTCCTCAAAAAAGAAGATTGGAGGAAACGCACATGAAAATTGGGCCCTCATACGACTGCTGCCATTCATTATTGGACACAGAATACCTTTCAATGATCCAGCCTGGCTTCTACTCATGTCTTTAAAAGACATCATTGAACTTGTTGTTGCCCCAGTCCACAACAAAGAAAGCGTTGCATATCTTGACTCAAAAATTTCTGAACACCGACATAGATTCCAAGAAGTATTTCCTAATGAAAGGTTAATCCCAAAGCACCACTTTTTAGAACACTATCCTGCATTAATAAATGCTTTTGCACCTGTGATTGCTTTCTGGACAATGAGATTTGAAGCAAGGCACAGCCAATTTAAGCAGATCGTGAGACATACTGGCAACTTTAAGAACATTCTCCTTTCTCTGGCCAAAAAGCATCAGCTTATGATGAGTCATCACCTGCGTTCCACAACAGTTGTGCCTGGTCTAAGTGTTGTAAGAGTCACATCAGTGCCATTAGATGTCCTGCATGTAAATGTTCAGGAATCAATCAAGCATCTGTTTCCTTGTCAGTCTCAAGTACAGCTGGCTGATACAGTCACCTTCCATGGAACAAGGTACTCAAAAGGCATGATCATCGCCTATGGTGGTACTGCTGGTCTTCCTGATTTTGCAGAGATTGTTCAAATTGCCCTTTTTGGAGAAAAGGTGCATTTTATTGTGAAAACACTCATGTCCTGGTATGATGAACACTATCATGGATTTCATCTTGAGAAGACAGATCATATAACTCTTGTTGAACAACAAAACCTGAGTGATGTTTGTTCCCTCTCAGCCTATATTGTTGCAGGAAAGCTCGTGGTGACATTAAAGCGCCACATCTGTCTCCAGTGTTGAGTATGACTTGGTATAATATTTGTTTATTCTGTCTTTCTAGACATGGAACCAACAGTCAGATTCCAGGTCCTCATTGATCACGAGGTCAAAAAACTTACCCTCAACTGTTGATGAATTGGTTGCAGCCATCCAAGAACAATTTGCCATCGCCACTGAAATCAGTGTTCAATACAAAAATGAAGAGTTTGATGACTTTTTCACTCTAACAACCACAAAGGAACTCAAAGATAAAGACACACTAAAAGTAGTGTATGTTCCAGCAAACCTAACACTGACCCTTGTTCCCCAGGAAAGCACCCCTGATACCTCCAGTGTGTGCTCTTTATCCGAGTCTGTGACACACGCTGACTCAGATGATACTGTGATTCTGTCTCCTTCACCCTCTGAAAGGCAAAATCCATGGCCTGCTGTATTTCCAATTCCAACTTTCTCCCACAACACTGAGTTGGCTTTGAGTCAAGGTAATAAGATTTATTTAAGAGATGGCACCCTACTGACATCACCCAGTGTCAAAGCAGATATCTTGGAGCGCCTGGCACGGGCCATGTTTTGCTACACAGCATACCCCAGTGATGCCCAAAGATCTGCAGTAGCACAGGCACTAATAGAAAAGCATCCCTGTTTGAAGGAGCCTGGCTCTTTAAATGGAATTTATGGGTGGCAACAAAGCCTGAAATACAAATGTGGAAACTATCGGACCAAGCGTAAAGCCTTGGGAAGTCCTGAACTCCTGATAAACTCAATGAAATACAAGATGGGAGATGACCGAAAACCAGCTAAAAACATCAAGCAACCAAAGAGGGCAGAAGTAAATTACCTGCCTCAGCACCCTTCTGGTGAAACAGACAGCAGCCTTGAGAATGTGAGGCTTGACCTAATAGAAACCAGCAAGAAAAGGGACGTGAATGACATGATGGCCAGAACATATAGCTTCAGAAGAATGGAAGTGGTTGCCCAGTCCCCAGATGTTGCAACATTAAAAGAAAGATGGCCTTCCCTCTTTGAACCATTCCAGGTAAATGATTGATCACTGACATGCTGCTCACTCAGTTTTTGTTTAAAGGCAAATATTATTGAACAAGGTTGTTTATGTGATGCTAGACACACTTTTTGGTGAACACATACAGAAGATCCACCCCACATGTTTTATGGAGTATGAGATTGCATAAGAATGAAAGGTTGCCAATTCTTTACACATCTTGAGTGTTGAGTCAAACAGTTGATGTATTACAGATAAATGAAGAATTCCGAAGGTGTGCTGCAGTTCCACTAGAATCAGTGTTTATGTCCCAGCTGGACAAGTACACTCCAAAACTTCTTGACCTATTTAGTGCAAAGGGTGGAGCGGCTGGTCAACGCATCAAGAACTTGCTATTGGAACTAATACAGGTGAGGCAAAAGTAGTAACAATGTTGCAGATGCATATTAATACAATAAGTACTTTATTTACTTGTCTTACCTAATTGGGTGAATATTGCACAAAAAAAAACGTTTGTTTACAGCTCCTAATTAATATATAATATAAAGCTCTGTTGAATAGGTAGTACAGAACAACACTGATAATGAAATTGTATGTTTGTTATTATATTGCCTGCAAGATTCAGTTTTTTCATTGTTCACTTACCAACTATAGGATCCAAGTACCTCTGTGGTGAAGAAGAGAGATGTGACTCTAAGATGCCTCAATGAATACATGGGAGAGAGTGGACAAGAGCTCATCTCTGACTACTTTGTAAGTATTGTTTAAAAAGCATAGTTTGGCTTTTTTTTGGGAAAACACTTATTCCTTAGATACTATGTCAATCTCATCTCTGTCTAAGTTATAGTACGGAGCTGGACTTGGGGATTGATTAGCTTAGAATAAATAATGTAATTGGGTGGAAATAGCTAGTCTGGCTCTGTCAAAAGTTCAAAAACACACCTACAAACACCCAAATGTATTTGCGGGAACCAGGGTCCAAAATTAATCTTTTGGTCTTCCAGTTGCTTGTAGTCTTGATTTAAAAAAATACTGTCATATTTTTCTACTAAGTAAAATCCTTGTTTTACATTAATGCAGGAGTCATAATCATCTGATGATATAACTGTAAGAGTGGCATTTTCAGTACTTTTACTTAACCACACCTGGCTTTTAAAGATTGTTCTCTGTTGCCACTTATTGTTCTGTTTATTCTCATACAGGGAAAAACGGAGAGCAGTGTCCACGAGGATTTGAAAATGTGCAATATGCAGATATATGTCTCCCGTGAACCAGATGCAGTGGGCATCATCATTGAGGGAATCCCAGTGCTTACTGATCTTGGAAATCTGGCCAGGGCATGTTGCCTGCTTCTGGGGTTGACATATGCTCTGAACCTGCAGTATCCACCACAACTCTACAAAACATTTGAGGTGTTCCAAAGACTTTTTGTAAGACTTGACACACTGCGCCCAAAGCCTTCCTCCCGATTCATGACACTCAAAAACAAACTTCTGAGTTAGTTGGTCAAATCCCAGCCTCACACTAAATGGCAATCTTGTTATGTTTTTGTTGAGTTTTTCAGAAGATTGTTGTGAATGTTTAATTGTGAATTGGCTGCGGTTCAGAGGTTCTGTTATATAAACCATTTTATGGTAAAATATATACACATGTGGACAAAATTGTTGGTACCCTTCGGTCAATGAAAGAAAAACTCACAATGGTCACAGAAATAACTTTAATCTGACAAAAGTAATAATAAATAAGAATTCTATGAATGTTAACCAATGAAAGTCAGACATTGCTTTTCAACCATGCTTCAACGGAATTATTTTAAAAAATGAACTCATGGAACAGGCCTGGACAAAAATGATGGTACCCCTAACTTAATGGTTTGTTGCACAACCTTTTGAGGCGATCACTGCAATCAAACGCTTCCTGTAACTGTCAATGAGACTTCTGCGCCTCTCTGCAGGTATTTTGGCCCACTCCTCATGAGCAAGCTGCTCCAGTTGTTTCCGGTTTGAAGGGTGCCTTTTCCAGACAGCATGTTTCAGCTCCTTCCAAAGATGCTCAATAGGATTGAGGTCAGGGCTCATAGAAGGCCACTTTAGACTAGTCCAGTGTTTTCCTCTTAGCCATTCTTGGCTGTTTTTAGCTGTGTGTTTTGAGTCATTGTCCTGTTGCAAGACCCATGACCTGCGACTGAGACCCAGCTTTCTGACACTGGCCAGCACATTTCTCTCTAGAATCCCTTGATAGTCTTGAGATTTCATTGTACCCTGCACAGATTCAAGACACCCTGTGCCAGATGCAGCAAAGCAGCCCCAGAACATAACAGAGCCTCCTCCATGTTTCACAGTAGGGACAGTGTTCTTTTTTTGATATGCTTAATTTTTTCGTCTGTGAACATAGAGCTGATGTACCTTGGCAAAAAGTTCCATTTTTGTCTCATCTGTCCATAGGACATTCTCCTAGAAGCTTTGTGGCTTGTCAACATGTAGTTTGGCATATTCCAGTCTGGCTTTTTTCTGATTTGTTTTCAACAATGGTGTCCTCCTTGGTCGTCTCCCATGTAGTCCACTTTGGCTGAAACAACGACGGATGGTGCGATCTGACACTGATGTTTCTTGAGTATGAAGTTGACCTTGGATCTCTTTAGAAGTCTTTCTGGGCTCTTTTGTTACCATTGGGATTATCCGTCTCTTTGATTTGTCATGAATTTTCCTCGTGCGTCCACGTCCAGGGAGGTTGGCTACAGTCCCATAGATCTTAAATTTCTGAATAATATGTGCAACTGTAGTCACAGGAACATCTAGCTGCTTGGAAATGGTCTTATAGCCTTTACCTTTAACATGCTTGTCTATAATTTTCTTTCGAATCTCCTGAGACAACTCTTTCCTTCGCTTCCTCTGGTCCATGTTGAGTGTGGTACATACCATGTCACCAAACAACACAGTGACGACCTGGAGCCCTATATATAGGCCCACTGACTGATTACAAGATTGTAGACACCTGTGATGCTAATTAGTGGACACACCTTGAATTAACATGTCCCTTTGGTCACATTATTTTCAGTATTTTCTAGGGGTACCAGCATTTTTGTCCAGGCCTGTTCCATGAGTTCATTTTTTAAAATAATTCTGTTGAAGCATGGTTGAAAAGCAATGTCTGACTTTCATTGGTTAACATTCATAGAATTTTTTTAAATAATTACTTTTGTCAGATTAAAGTTATTTCTGTGACCATTGTGAGTTTTTCTTTCATTGACCGAAGGGTACCAACAATTTTGTCCACGTGTGTAATAAGATGTATTGTACTGTGCACTTACGGATTGAAGCTGAAGTCAGTTTGTTCTTGTCAAATGCTGTGATCCTGCTACCCTGCGTTTTTATTTTAAATTCAAATGTGTATTAACGGTGTTCGTGTAAGGATTTTTTTTATGTTTCTTTGCTTCATCACTCTTGCTTGGTGGGCAGTTTAACTTGGAACAGTGTGGTAGTCAAGCACAGACTTCTTCAGGTCCTGGATAAGTCTCCAGCTTCTGGGCACTTGATCGTGCTGAGATCAGAGGCCCTTTTTATTTTATTTCAATGTCAAATGTTTTCTGGAATATAGCACAGATTGTGCTTCAAACACGTTCTTGTATTAGTTTATTATGTTTTAATACATACGAAAATTTACCGTACTGTGCACTAAAGTCAGTCCTTTAGTTTTCTATGCTGCACTTAAAAGATGAGGTTAGAAGTTTCTGTAATTTTTTATGTTAAAATGTTTACAACATTAACATTAAAATTGATTACCCAACTGCACCCAATTGTTTGTATATGGCGGCTGTTATAAAGTAATAAACACTGGAAACGAATACCTCTCTTTCTTTATTAATTAAAGTTATGACAATGCTAACTAATTATTTCAAGGGGATTGAAGAAATGATTTGTCTAAATTAATAGTATAATAGAGTAAATTAGTTAATTAAAATCAAAGTTATTTTTTTATTTTAAATGTTACTTATTTTAAGTAAGTATGATTTGGTCAATATGCTTCTCTTTGTCACAATGGTTAAACTCAAATGTTTTGCTTTATATTGTAGACTCTACTTAATTTTTTCGTCCAGCTTTCTTTGTCACTGTTCCAGTTGTTTTAAACTTCTTAATGATTCTTCTGACTGTAATGGGCAAGGCTAGGTGAGTGGTGTCAGGGATAACCCCTAGAGGGCGCCAAAGCGCTCTGTGTTTTTGTTTGTGGTTCCTTTCGTTTAAACTTTATTTCCCATGTGGCAACTCGGTCAGGTGACCATGGACGCTCACCTGAACCGAGTTGGTTATTAGTTTCATTATAAATAGTTAGGTTTCTTTGAAGTTCTGGTCTTGCATCTGTTGATTTTCACCCGTTAATGTCTGCATGTTTAGTTAGTGTCCTTCAAGTGTCTTTATACGTGTTTTAGTTTCATTTTCATTTAAAGTATATCTGTTTTGTTCATTTCCCTGTTTTTCTTTATAAATAAAATACATCGTTTCCTTTAACACCTGGACCTCTGCATTTATGCCTCGCACCCCGATACGTGACAAGTGGCTATTTTCTTGTTGCCATTACTTGACTTATGAAAGTCGACACACATCTGCCTTACTTGAATGGGGTGTTATCTTGTCTTTCCTATGTTGAAGAGTGGATAAGAGAAATAGGCCTCTGTGTCACGTCATATTTATACCACAGGGAAACAAGAAGTCATGAATTATTAATTAAAAGTTTCTAGATACTCTGATCAACTTTATAAACTACAGTAAAAATGACAAAAATGCTCCAATTACATTTATTTTATCGTGCTTGTTAGGGGTGCCAATGGTTGTGGAACAGGTGATTTTATTTAAAAATAAATAAATAAATAAATAATATATATATATATATATATATATATATATATATATATATATTAACTTAAGTTAAAGGTTAGGTTTTTCTGCAATTTTCAGTTTGAGATGATGCTTCTGTAATAAAAAATGAAATTGTGAGCCTAAGAACACATCATAACCAGGGGTGCCAATAATAGTGATCATAGAAACCATAAGGAAAGGATATATTATGCTAAAAAGTGTTCAATTCCCTATATATGGAGACTTTGGGGATAATCTGTTTTGCATATAAAAAAAAGAAAAAACTTTTAATATACCGTATTTACTACACTTCTACATCAAAATAGACACATTTACATTTACAGGGAAACGTGTATTTAGTTTTCAAGTTTCTTAGAGGCAAAAAGGTGGAAAAGTCCTTTCTTTACATTCATACTAGACTATGACCTGCTATTGCTGCTGGAGACTTTCCTCTTTAATTTTTAAAGTTTAAAAGTTTTTAAAAATTTAAAGAAACAAGTGAGATGTAGGTCGGTGAGAGGGATTAAGCTCAGTCATGTGCACTAGTGAGTTGCACAGCGTAAAATAATGGATCTAGTGAAATCAGGCAAAAAACTTTCAGTTTCACTTCATATAACTGGCCAGTGTTACCTGATACCAATAATACCCAGTAATAAACACTGACCAACCAGTACGACAGACACACTGGACACGACAAATACATAAAACCAGTCGCTTCCTCCTTAAGTATGTGGTAAAGTTTTTTGTTTCTCACCCAGTAGAGATCCTCGTCTACAAGGTCATGGTCTCGGAGCTGGTCGAGGAAGGTCTGCGGTTCCTTTATACAAGAGATCTGCGTCTTCTTGCGGCGAAAAAAATGAACCATGTCCTCTTCAGTCATAAAATCCAAAGGATCCATTCTGCTACTTTTTATCTGTCAAGTCTGTACAACATTAAATGTACAGTATAGCAACCCTACAGAAGTATAGAATAGTGCACCAGGTAAACAAAATGCAACAACACAAACAACTAATACTGCTACTAGAACTACTACTAGAATCCCCTGCTGATTAATTCAAGTGTATATTCAGAGTAAACGTTTCTAACCTTACAAAACAAATTGTTCACTCTTTTGTGATCCTGAACAGGACTGATTAGCTTTGTGTGTGCGTGCATGTGTGAAAGAGTGAGAGAGAGAGTGAGAGAGAGAGCTCTATGGTGCGTCACCAGAATTTAACAATCTGACAAAAACGTGTGTTGGGCAGCCACACCTAAATGTGTAATGACGCGGGTCGAGCGAAGACTGTTCAGAACAGGCAGATCCGCAGGCTGCTGTTTTGATAAGTTTTTCAGTAGCAGACACGAGCACACCGAAGTGCATTTCAGACCTGTGTTTTCTTTATTATTGTGGTGTTTTTTAAATCGCGCCCCCATTCCAACATCACATGACAGTTCATCAGGCTGTTACTTGGCAGTTAATTCTCATATCATGACATCCCCTTGTTTTTTTTTAACAATCCAATATAACGAAACTACGACCATAATGTGTAGTCACCCTATCACTTTAAACAAAATGTCAGACCAGCATAATGCAACAGCACATTACCAATGACTCTTTTGCTTTTTCAAACTTAACACAAACATGAAAAAGTCATAAACATAAACGTGGAAAGGTCCATAGGACTATTCCTCAGCAAGCCTTTTTGGCTTCATAACAACACGTCCACTTGCTGTTTTGACAGGGAGACTTTGGGGCACTGTCGCACCATCTCCTTCTGGTGTTTTATTTTAAGTGCTCCATTCAAATTCTTTCTCCATGTTGTCACTCACATTCTCCTGACTAACGTTTTGAGTGACCATGTTCTCAGTTGTCTTGTTACTCTGTTCCTTTGACTGTCTTAGAAACTTTCTGTTCCTTCTATACACCTGTCCATCTGGTGTCTGGACAACATAGGACCTCGGGTGCTCAGCGATTGCTGTTACTTGAGCTGGATTCCAAGTGCCATCCCACCATATTCTGACATTGTCACCAACCTGTAGTCTTGAAAGTGCTTTGGATCCTTGGTCAAAGTATTCCTTCTGTTTCCTTCCAACAATTGCTGTACTGCCTTGGTTACTGTCTGAGACTTTAATAACTGAGACGTACTTGGAAGTCTGCTTCTCAAGCATCGACCCATCAGCAGCGGGGCTGGTGATGCTCCAGTATCCTCAATGGAGGTGCTTCTCAGGTTCAGCAGAGAGAGGTAAGGATCTTGCCCATCAGCCTTAACCTTCCTGAGCATGAACCTGACAGTCTGTACTGCTCTTTCAGCCATTCCATTTGACTGCGCATGGTGGGGGCTTGAGGTTTTGTGACTGAACTCCCACTCGTTTGCGAAAGTTTGAAATTCACTAGAGCTAAACTGCGGCCCATTATCTGAAATGAATGTTCCCGCCCACCTATTCAACGCGCTTCCGGTTTTACGCGGACTTCAGAGAACAGCGGTGAGCGCTCAGGTAAGTGTTGATCTCAGTATATACACGTTTTAAAGTTTGTTTTTGTGTATTAGTGTTAATTATAAAAGTAATGGCGATGTTAGAGTGACTTATGCTAGCGGACATGCCGAGACAGTTTAGCCCACGCTTGTAACAGGATGAGGTAAAGTTCAGTAAACTCTTAAATCAGATTAAATCTATTACATTTAACTCCTGTAGTTGTCGTTTATTAATGTTTAATGTAACACGTGTCTATTTATCTAGTTATTCCTCGTCATAGAGTTAACGTGAGGTGATAAACAGCAGCAGCATGTTTGTGAATAGCTCTATAGTGGTGGATTTGAACTGAGAGTCGAGTGTAAAGTGTGTGAGATGGAGCTCAGGGCTGGAGAGGAGCATCACAGCTCAATAGTGCAGCTCATACTGGACTTTTATTATCATCATCTCTACAGTGCTGGGGCGCGGCTGCTGACAGGCACCTGAGATACACTGGGTTTAAGATCAGGCTCAGCTGTGTTCTGTCTATCAACGGGTTTTACACAGAATAATCTCATATGCTTCATCCTTGGTTGTTTTAACATCAGGGTTGCAGTGAACAAGAGTTTGAAAGTCAAATAATCTGTTGATTTAAAATAAAACAAAAATAATAACTGATTATTGAGATTATGAATCATGCAGTGATTCTATGGCTATTTACCCATCATGATAATACTCAGCTTATCATTGTTTTAAACATGTTCATATTAACAACAGAGACAGCCAACAATAAAGATGAATACCTCTTTCACAGTCTGTAATAATTTCCTGCTGATAGAAAAAAATACAAAAAGATTTTGGACCTATTGTTCCCATAAAAATGAATCTGGTCGATATTTTCAAGCACGATTGCTTGGCCTTTTTTAGTTGCATCGGAAATGAGATGTTATGTTGAAAACTGCTCCAAAATCTCAACTAATTCAAAAAGAATCATATCCATTAAAAAAAAAAAAAAAACTTCTAAATTGTCCCCCATACGTGGCCCATTGAAAATTAATGGGTGTCCTGAGTGGAGGGAGAAATATTTTGCAAAAAAAAAAAACCTTGTACCTCTCATCAATCCTCCTTCATTTTTGCACACACCACTCTAACCTGTGTCATGATGGAGAGGTCTCCTGACTTCTAGAAAGTAAAGATGGAGCTGGTTGGTCAGATTGTTATTAAAGGTTTGTTTTGGACCTGACACAAAATCGAAAGATTCTATTGAAATTAATATACTTTAGAGTATTTTTCTAAAACCAAAATTTTAGGAGTACACACACACAAAGCTTAATATCTAGTGAGATACCCGTATATATATGAGAATATCTAGAAACATTCCTCTTGATGACAAAAAAAGCTAAGCTCTAGGACTAACGGTTCTCAAGATAGAATGCCTGGATTGACACAGTGCTTCCTATGTAATAGCATTAATAGTGAGTGTAAGATGTTGTATTAGGTGCCCATTCCACCTGGGCCAGACCACGCCCATCCCCCACACACACTCTACTGTAAGTCACAGCTTGACTTGCATGGCCTGATCTTAGGCAAAAGTCTTAAACCTCTGTAGCACGCAGACAGCTTGACCAAGGACCAACAAACTTTGCAGCCTAGCATAATGCCTAAGCTAGGGGATAATGGCATCACACCATCGCCTCACTAGCTAGTCCTCACTGTTCCTTCAAAGGCACATGTGTCTAACCTAGAAATGATAAATCCATGTTTACAGTCAATGTTTCTTCTTATAAGGAATTGTACATTCTTGTGTTCCATGTTCCTCTTTTAGAATCCACTAAATGTTCTTAATTGTCCAATACGTTTACAGAATATGGAAGAGGACACTGCTAAACAACATCCATAGGGGACAGCACCAACCATCAAACATCTTGTGAACAGCAACGGGGCTACAAAATCATCAGCGCCTGAACAGGTAAATCTCCACCATCATAGTAGCATTGTTTGTTAGAGCACTATTCATGTTTTGTCCTCTTAATCACTTGCTGACTGGGTCATAAACACCATTCACAATGTCAATACCTTCAGTCAATTGTTACAGTCACTGTATTACAGCTGTTTTCCAAGAATAAAGAAAAAGAGTAAAAAATTAGGGGAAAAAATATTCGTAAAAAACAGTAAGTTCTGCATTGCACTAAAGGAAGATAGAGAATATGAGTCATGGAAAAGAGAAAAAGAGTGGTAAGGCCCAAGAGCATTGGTAAATGACTGTGGGGACAAGTATTGAATTATTGTAATATTGTATTATTACTGACAGTTATTACTCACGTTATGTAAATGTTACAGAGAAGAGTTGTATAGTTTTATAGCTGAATTTGCTCCTGTGGTCAAAGAGATTGATTATACACAAAATCCTCTCTGCTTCTTTGCTACTACTGTATTACTAAAGTCTTCTTTCTAAATACCAGTAAACAAAATTAAATATATACATATGTTTAGTGATGTAGGTCAGTGGGAGGAATTACGATACAGTACAGCATTTTCACTGGTTAATTTTTTTTCTCCCAAACACAGGCACAAAGATTTCAGTTTCAATTCTGTATAATTCGCCAAAGTCACCTGATACCAGCAAACAGTAACATCGACACACTGGACACGACAAATACATGCAGGTGTGCTTTAACAAGATAAAACAATCACTTTTTCTTTAAATATAAGAATGCTGTAAAACCATGTTTCTCACCCTGTATGTCTCCTCAGGTACCAGGTCATGGTCACATAAATAACTTTAATCTGACAAAAGTAATTATTTTAAAAAAATCTATGAATGTTAACCAATGAAAGTCAGACATTGCTTTTCAACCATGCTTCAACAGAATTATTTTAAAAAATAAACTCATGGAACAGGCCTGGACAAAAATTATGGTACCCCTAGAAAATACTGAAAATAATGTGAGCAAAGGGACATGTTAATTCAAGGTGTGTCCACTAATTAGCATCACAGGTGTCTACAATCTTGTAATCAGTCAGTGGGCCTATATATAGGGCTCCAGGTTGTTGTTTGGTGACATGGTATGTACCACACTCAACATGGACCAGAGGAAGCGAAGGAAAGAGTTGTCTCAGGAGATTTGAAAGAAAATTATAGACAAGCATGTTAAAGGTAAAGGCTATAAGACCATTTCCAAGCAGCTAGATGTTCCTGTGACTACAGTTGCACATATTATTCAGAAATTTAAGATCCATGGGACTGTAGCCAACCTCCCTGGACGTGGCCGCACGAGGAAAATTCATGACAAATCAAAGAGATGGATAATCTGAATGGTAACAAAAGAGCCCAGAAAGACTTCTAAAGAGATCCAAGGTGAACTTCATGCTCAAGGAACATCAGTGTCAGATCGCACCATCCGTCGTTGTTTCAGCCAAAGTGGACTACATGGGAGACGACCAAGGAGGACATCATTGTTGAAAACAATGAAAAGCCAGACTGGAATATGCCAAACTACATGTTGACAAGCCACAAAGCTTCTGGGAGAATGTCCTATGCACAGATGAGACAAAAATGGAACTTTTTGCCAAGGCACATCAGCTCTATGTTCACAGACGGACAAATGAAGCATATGAAGAAAAGAACACTGTCCCTACTGTGAAACATGGAGGAGGCTCTGTTATGTTCTGGGGCTGCTTTGCTGCATCTGGCACAGGGTGTCTTGAATCTGTGCAGGGTACAATGAAATCTCAAGACTATCAAGGGATTCTAGAGAGAAATGTGCTGGCCAGTGTCAGAAAGCTGGGTCTCTGTCGCAGGTCATGAGTCTTGCAACAGGACAATGACCCAAAACACAGCTAAAAACACCCAAGAATGGCTAAGAGGAAAACATTGGACTATTCTAAAGTGGCCTTCTATGAGCCCTGACCTCAATCCTATTGAGCATCTTTGGAAGGAGCTGAAACATGCTGTCTGGAAAAGGCACCCTTCAAACCGGAAACAACTGGAGCAGCTTGCTCATGAGGAGTGGGCCAAAATACCTGCAGAGAGGTGCAGAAGTCTCATTGACAGTTACAGGAATCGTTTGATTGCAGTGATTGCCTCAAAAGGTTGTGCAACAAACTATTAAGTTAGGGGTACCATCATTTTTGTTCATGAGTTCATTTTTTTTTTTATAATTCCGTTGAAGCATGGTTGAAAAGCAATGTCTGACTTTCATTGGTTAACATTCATAGAATTCTTATTTATTATTACTTTTGTCAGATTAAAGTTATTTCTGTGACCATTGTGAGTTTTTCTTTCATTGACCGAAGGGTACCAACAATTTTGTCCATGTGTGTAGTACAGTATAGTGCACCAGGTAAACAAAATGCATCAGCAACTACTGCTACGACTAGCACAACCACTATAGTAATCCCTGCTGATTAAATCATGTGTATAGTCAAAGTACATTTTTCTAATCTGACAAAAAAAATCTTTTCCTCTTAATTTCAGACATTACCTTTGTGATCCTGAGCAGGACTGGGTGGCTGTGACTAAGTACGATTTAATGAGAAGTAAAAGTGAGAGAGAGAGAGAGAGAGAGAGAGAGAGAGAGAGAGAGAGAGAGAGAGAGAGAGAGAAAGACAAAATAAAAAAATATCTAAAAATGAAAACATAAGAATTAGAAATGTAAGACGATATATGACATAGCTTTATAACAGCTTGGATTTTACAATTTAAGTATTTGAGTTTTAAATATTACTTGTTCTATAAGATTGGGGCTCTGACCCACTAAAAGAACAACAATCATAAACAAGCTGAATTACAGGAGATGGGGTCACATAAATAGTTAGGTGCATAAATAATTACACACTGTTGACCTGCACAAGGACAAGGTGTAACAAAGACTCTGTGAAGCTGAACATAGCTGTTTAACATGCCATTTTACAAGGCGAGGTGTGACATGCTGAGGCTTAACCTAACATCATGGTTTTCTACATTTTTAGACTGAATGGTTCTCAGTTTGAGATAAGGAAACCTCTGGGAGTAACCATGTGGTTGGTCAATATTACAGTGCTGTTTGTAAAATATAAAAATACATTTATGTTTATTATATCATTCTTATCCAGTTTAACTAGTTTCAGTCCTGACATGCATTTTGAACCTCTGTTAGTGTCAATGTCACTGTGAATTGATAATATTTCCCCTAAAATCTCATGCAGCTGGCCAATAAGGAAGCCGCCTTATATCACCTGACCACTTGGTATATTTGTGCAAGAAAATTAAATGTAAAACTGAAAAACAAAAGTAAGAAACAGCATAAAAAACTTTTTTTTAATTATTATTATTTAATGTCAGTTTTTTTTGGCGATCAACTTTCAATTTATTTATTCTTTATTTTATCCTTTATTATTATTATTATTATTATTTATTTAAGTCTTATTTCATACAATTCAAGCAAGGGAAAGTACAAGTAGCATGAGAACAAGTTTGAGCACACATGAGAGAGACTCTAAGCACATGAGAACGAGTTTCAGCATGCAAGAGAGATTACTGTGTTTTTAATTCAGGATTGTGGCAGAAATATGACACCATAAGGAAGTGGTTTGTATGATTTTTAATTGCCGTTATTCAAATGCACAGAGCTGCAGGCTCACATTTCTAAGTTACAGAATGGCATAATTTCCGATCACGTCATTGCATGTAATTTGTTTTTTTATGAAAACTAGCATAAATTAACAAATGTGCAAAAATTTAAGAAGTTAAAATATCAACCTCAAAATAAAAAACAAAATAAATGCAAGCAAATTTCTTATATTTCTGAAAATCTTTTTTTCCTGATTTATCTCATTCTAATCAAAACATAAGCTCTTATAAACTATACACTTATACATATTCATGAGCTGCTCATTAAGTCTACCTCTTCTTGGTAATGTTTATCATTTAAAGATATGATGGAGCCACTTTGCCACAAACCTGTTTAATATTTCAGTGACAGGATTATGCACTTTAGTGCTTCTTCTGTATATTTTCTTCTTCAGCAAAGCTAATCAAGACAAGAAGCAAGCTCTTGTTGGGTCTTGTTTAATAGTTTGATACTTATCAGAGAGAGTGTGTGTGTGTGTGTGTGTGTGTGTGTGTGTGTGTGTGTGTGTGTGTGTGTGTGTGTGTGTGTGTGTGTGTGTGTGTGTGTGTGTGTGTGTGCTGATCACTGCCAGGCTACAGTATCAAGAAGACCCAGAAACGTTACGTCCAAAAGACCCAGTTGTTACACCCTGAGGTTTTCACAGATGGATGTCGGTATTTTACAAAATCTGATGATTGAGCGTCAGAAATGAAACTAAAGGAGGCTGCATTTCACCTTACAACTTTCTGTGCTGACATTTAAATGCTAGGCATTTTCCAGCAAAGTATAAATATGGGGTACAATAAAAGGAATGAGGATATGAAGGAAAAAATAGTGTTCAAGAAAAAAAGCTTGTAAGAACACAGATAAGAAATATACAAGTCCAGCTGTTAAGTTTTTCTTTTCCTATGTAATGCCACACTAAATACATAAATTTTATAAACATTAACATGTAGCAGAAATATTTATAAAAATAATCATAAAAAATAGAAAGAATTGTTCCATAATTTTTGGAATAATAAACAGATTATATAAAAGCTAAATTACAGAAGATGAGTTCAATTTAAAAGAAGTAATGCAATGTGAAATTTAAATTTTAGGCATTTGATGATTAAACCTTCCACTAAAATGCTACTCAATTTTAAAGACGGTGTTGAAATCCTCCTCAAATTTCTTTTTCAATTTGGCTCCCCAGTTATCCTGAAAACACACAAACATGGGTACATAGATAAAGAACATTTTATGTTTTTAATCAAGGGCATGCTTTCAAATGATTGCCATGATGCTAATTTGCAAGAATAAACCATTTAGAAAGCTCACCTCCACTTCTCCATTATATATATATTTATATATATATATATATATATTATAATACCATATATATATATATAATAATTCATATATAATGTCATCTTAATTACATTTCGGATAAATCTGTTTTGTAAAAACTAATTTTAACAGATAAATATCAATTTATTATTTTATCTTTAATCTTATTTAATAAAATAATATTAATCTGGGTAGGGGTAGCTTAGTGGCTTTGTACTACTGATCAGAAGCTCTGAGGTTCAAACCCCACCACCACCCATGTTAAAGGCCTTTAATTGCTCAGATGTATAATGAGACAAAAATTTAAGCCACTCTGGATCAGGGCATCTAAATTGCATAAATGTTAACATATTTGTATTATACCTTGTTAACAGTCCTGCACTTGTTGAAGATGAGGTTTATGTCATTTACAAACTGTCCCACTGTTCTGTACTCGTTCTTCTGCAGTTTAATCTTCACTTTGTCCAGCCAAATGGGGTGGTCGATCACACTGCTGTATCTTGGCTCCTGCACAAGGATAAGGTTTAACAAATGCTCTGTAATGTTGTAGCATGACAAAACATACTATTTTGTATGGATAGGGACAGTCAGGCATAACTAATAGACCTCATTTATTAATGTGCAACAAAGACACATAGAAAGAATCAACAAGAGCACGAGAAAGGCAAAGAGCATCACGCAAGTATCATTTTGAATAATATTGTGGATACTTTTTATTATTTATATATATTTTTTCTGTTATGCATTTCAAAGTAAAATATATCTGGTTTATATTTGTCACACTTTATTCTATATACTCAATATTACTATTGTGCAAATCTAAGGAAATCTTAGACAAATCTCCTTTGAAGCCTTTTCTTTGATTAGTCTCTGTCAGGGATAACCCCTAGAGGGCGCCAAAGCGCCCTGTGATTTTGTTTGTAGTTTCTTTTGTGTTTAACTTGATTTCCTTTCTTGCAGCTCGGTCAGGTGACATGGGCGCTCACCTGAACCGAGTTAGTTATTAGTTTCTTTATAAATAGGTGGTTTGAGTTCCAGTTTCTGTCTTGCATCTGTTGATTTATCTCCGTAAATGTCTGTATGTTTAGTTCATGTCCTTTGTGGTTCAACTATACGTGTTTTAGTTTCATTTTCATTTAAAGTATATTTGTTTTGTTAATTTCCCTGGTTTTTATGTTCAATAAAACATCGTTTCCTTTAAACACCTGGACCTCTGCGTTTATGCCTCGCACTCCGAACCGTGACAGTCTCACTGATAAGTGGTTTTCTTTAAGGCTACAGAGCTGTTTAGTATTAATTCCTTTTTCTTTGCATCATGGAGTATGGAAATGCTCTTACTTTCACTATTAAACATACCCTTGAATACTACTGTTGTATTTTTCTTTTTTTTTTTTTTTTCACCAAACGTTTAAATGATCTCCCATCACGCTCATTCAGGATGTTCCCTTTCAAAAGCTACACTCAATGCTGCGTGAAAACGCTATGGGAACATCTCTTTGTTGCCCGGTTGTGAAGCCTGTGCATGTCAAACCCGCCGAATACCTTCGGCTTATAACCTGTGCCAGGCATGACGTCACCGAATAAGGTGCACCTGCAGGTTATAAATAGGAGTGAACCGGAAACATCCTCAGATCTTTTTGTCTTCAGGACCGCTTTGTGTTTGCGTGTGCATGTACAAGCC